>QGSO01000495.1:589583-762083 GCA_011037825.1 Carya cathayensis | reverse complement strand
GTGTGATGTGCATCGTGTTGATGAGTGTTGTAGCGAAGGAAGTACGCGTAGCGCGTACTCCGTGTCGCGTAGCGATGCACCGTGAGACGTGTATCGCAGTGATGGGTTTTGTAGTGTGAATGGAAGAGAGTTCACGTGAGTGTACTCTGTACTAGGTCGTGATACACCGGATGGCGTGTCACGAAGGGTTGGATGGCGTAGCAGAGAAGTGTGGAGCGTATGGTGTAGTGTTGGGAAACTGTATGACAGTGTCCCGAAACAGTGATGATATGGATTATAGTCCGGGGTGACTGATGTCATCTTGTGGTTGACTATGGCTAAGAGTATATGGATTGAGAAAGGAATTGTTTGTTTGGTTATTATTGATAATTTTAATGAACTTGTTTTAGTGCAAAGGCTTTCTGAAGTCAAATTATCTCTTCTGGTATAGTGAAACCTCACGTTGCCCGTGGTGTTGCAAGTGCTCATAATATGACAATTGAGTTCAGAAGTGAAAATCTTAAGGACTTGAGTGTTCCTCTTCCAGCTGTTGTGCAGTTCCTCGTGTTTCGCGCTCTATTCTCATAGAACGCGACGATCGAGGTAAGTTAGCCTCTAACTTACTATCAGTTTATTGTGTATGTGTGATGGGTAAGGGAACTACAATTTATGTATGTATGTTATCGTATATGCCATGTCATGCTATGTCATTACATGTTTATCTGTTACGTATGATTTAATCTCTCATGAATATTTATCTGTTACACAATCTTTTCTGTCATACAATGTCTGTATGTTATAAGTATGCCATGTTAAGTATGCCATATGATACATGTATGCCATGAAATGTTTATGATTAAATCATATTGTGCCATTTACAAGTATACGCCATGTTAGAAAAGTATATGATATTAAATAATATCTCATGCATTAAGAAAGATAAGACATGTTATGTTACGTATAATACGTGGGGCCACAACAACTGTGGAGTACGTATTATATTTTATGTTATGTGTATATCATGGGGCCACAACAACTGTGGAGCATGAAGTATGGGGCCACAACAACTGTGGAGCATACACTACATGAGACACAGCAATTGTGACATGTAGAATACGTGGGGCCACAACAACTGTGGAGTACGTATTATGTTTTATGTTACTTGAATACGTGGGGCCACAACAACTGTGGAGTACGTATTAACGCATGTTATTAATCAAGACAATTGAATAAGATTCCAAGTTTATGTTAAGTTCAGTTTCAGATCAAGTGCATGATAAGTCAAGTTTCAGATCAAGTTCATGTTATGTTATGCTCACGTACATGTTATGTTCATGTTCATGTTATGTTCCAAGTTCATGTTCACATCATGTTATGTTCACGTTTATGATACGTTCAAGCTCACGTTCATGTTATGTTATGTTCATGTCCATGTTATGTTTCACGTTCATGTTATGTTGATTGTTCATGTTATGTTTTAAGCTTAAGTTCATGCCATGTTAAGTCAAGTTCAGTTCACGCTTAAGTTCTGGTTAAGTCATGCTATATGTCAAGTTATACTATGTTTATGTATGACTATAATTATGCATTTATGCTTTTACTGCCATGCATGCATTTTTAACCTGTGTGTGAGTTTTATGTTAACTTACTGAGATTTGTAATCAAATCTCACTGTGGTAGTCCCAACTACCATTCCCCCCGAATGGTAGATCTTGTTACAGGACCCAAAGGAGAATTGGAATCTGACCAACTGAATACGGTCATCTAGGCTACGGTGCGATGTTGATGATGGTATAGTATTTAACTTAGGTTAATACTTGTACTTTTGGATTTGTATCTCAAGTATTCTTTTGATCACAACCATTTTAGACTAGTGTGGTGATCACGGCTTTTTAGTATGCCTTTATGTATGAAATATGTTTCAAGTATTTGGGATATTTTTAGTTTGGTGCATAGTATTGCTAAAGAAAAAAATTATCCGCTGCGAATATTGCATAATGCTAGATGCATGTTAGGAACATTGCATCTTATATGTCATGAACGGGGGCAGGTAACCTTGTGTTGCATGTCTCGACGCTTCAAATGTCCGTTCAATCCCAAGCGGAATTTGGGGGCGTCACATCTACCCTATGATTCCCTCTTTCGATAGCAAATCACAAGATTAAAAATCATCTAATCAATGGCCAGTTAATTAGAAGCAATAAATTCAGAATAATTCAGATAAACAAAGAGAGAATTGCCTTAAATTAGCATAGACAATCAAGCATAGTTCGGAACTAGGTTACATCGTTTTCCTAGAATAAAGAAATTTAGCTCATACTAGAAATTGAATTCAACATAAACGAATTCACCATAATTGTTCTGAGAAAATTGGAAGAAAATAAACGCTGAAAATACTCCTTGCAGCCGCAACTCGTCGTCAAAAACTCAAGGAATTGATTCAAGGCTTTTCTCCCGTCTGTGCTCGTGTATGATTCCAACGTACGTGCAATATGTGGAATCCCCTCTCCAAAACGATTGATTTGAATCCTTCTAGATGTGTTTTTCAGTCCCAAAATGTGTTCTCCAGTCAAAAGGTACGGCCATAAAGTGAAAAATCACTTTTTATATGATGTGACGGCGGAAAACCCTAGATCTGTCAAAATACGATATTCCCTCGAGCGGAGTGTCGAGCGAACATCGAGCGGTCGACTCTACCTAACTTTGCTCGAGCGACTTGTCGAGTGCACCTCGAGCGTTCAACTCTGCCTGATTTCGCTCGAGCGGCCAATGTCTCCGCTCGAGCGAATTTGTTTTCCCGCATCTCGCTCGAGCTCAATGTCGAGCGACTGTCGAGCGTTTGAATCTGCCTGAGTTCGCTCGAGCGGTAAAAAGCCTCCGCTAGAGCGAAGTTGTAAATTCTGCAACATGAAATATTTCAATTCGTCAAATTAGCAACTAAGGTTCGAAAAGCAAATTACAGTGCTAGAAAAATCTATATTTGACTAAAGACACTAAGTTAAATAGACTTAATTGAATTAAAAACAATATACTCAAAGTTTTCGTAAAAAAGGAAAAAAAAATATAGACTTGCGTCTTGAAAATTAGGTTTTTAAATTAATTTAAATAAAATTCCTCCATTTATTATTCTCCTTAATTGGACCATAAAGCATGTTGACTATTGTTACTGAGCGGCCCTAATAGACCTTGCATGATTAATTTATGCATACAATATGTATACATATATACAATTTTTGAAGTGGTTGAAATTCTTCTCTTTTGGTCTAATGTGGAGGAGGAGAAGCAAAAGTCTCTATCCACTATCCTCAATAGTAGGAGCGATTAGTCACTCGTTTTTGGGTGGTTACCTGGGTAAATTGAGGAATTAGAAGAAGTGTGGGATAACCTTAAGCTCATAGAAGAAGAAAACGCCTCAATCAAACTGGATGTGGGAATACCAGAGGAAGTTTTGTAGAAATGATAACAAAGCCTGGTGGGGAAGATCTGTGCAGATAGATTGATTCGGCAAGAAATGCTCCAATCAACAATGACAAAAATCTGGAAGCTAAGTAAACCAACATACTTCCTATGGATAAAACCAAACTTCTTCATTGTTACATTTGCAAATCAAGCAAACAAATGTAGGATACAAGGGCGAGAATGCTGATTGTTCGATAATCATATATATATATATATATATATATATATATTTGTTCTCAAATCATTTAATGGTTTCTCTCAACCACACATGATGACTATCAATATCAAAGCAATTTTGGGTCTAGTTTCATAATCTTTTCCCTTGGTATGTATGAAAGAAGACGTTGGAAACCTTCCAAGTGTGAAATGCCATTTGAACTTGCAGCCACCCACCCACCGAAACTCTTTGGCAACAAATATTGACCAAAATTGCTGCACTGAAAGAAGCCTTCCTCTTGTTCAAGAAGTGTGGGTGTTTGTCCCCTATGGCTTCTCCTATAAAATGAGGTCATTTGCTGAAGATTAAAAGTATCCTCACTGAGGTGAGTGATCAAGTAAAGGGCTGATGGCGAAATATAGGTTCTGGAGAAACCCAAAACAGATGGCACTTTTGAGAAATAGAGAGCTTGTTTATAAGTGTTTGTAATTTTGTACAAACATATTGAAAATACTGAGTTTCCGCTTCAGTGGACATAGGCAAGTTGCCGAACCACTTAAATATCGTCTCTCTATCATTTTGTGTATTTTAAAATAGGCCAGAGTCGCAACAATTGGTATCGGAGCTTTAGTTTGCGCTGTCCAGAAATCAAGTTGATCGGAATCCACTTTTGACAACTCCAAGGTATTCCTTGCGTCAAGACGAATCCGTTACCTCAAACGGAATCCAAAACGGAGGTCGGAAGAGCTCACACGAGCCCCGAGAAGTAGGAGAGTGAGTCCACACACCTTACTCACATTTGGAGGTTGAAGAAGACTGAGTTTCACACTCCCACGCACCACCACGAGCCCCCACACGCCAGAGGTAGAAGACGTGTGACAGCCACGCTCCACACACGCTCCCACCTGCCCAGAAGAAGGAAGACACATGAATTCCACGTGCCCTAGAAGGTATCTGCACTTGTCTTCCATGCGCCCCCAGTTGCACTGCTGCAGCGTGTGCATCTCAAGCGCCAGACGATCAGGACTGTTCGTTTTTCAGATCCATATTAGACTTGATCTAAGCAGTTTGGAGTCCGATTTCAACGATCAAATAGTGATTTCCAACTATTTGGATCATTCTGGACTCATCCGTATGATGGGAATGTTGAGATTCGCCATTGGTACTTTCGATATGAACTATCCATGACTTGCAGATCATTTGGGCTAGATCTATGCCATTTGGAGTTCAATTGCGATGATTAAATGGTGTTGACCAACTATTTGGATCATTCCCGACTCATTTGTATGCTGGGAATGTTGAGATTCGCCATCAATACTTTCGATCTGAACCGTCCATGGGTTGTAGATCATTTTGGGCTTGATCTACGCTAGCTGGAGTTCAATTGCAATGATCAAATAGTGCTAACCAACTATTTGGATCATTCCGGACTCATTCGTACGGTGGAAATGTTGAGATTCACCATCGGTACTTTCGATCTAAATCGTCCATGAGTTGCAGATCATTTTGGGCTTGATCTACGCCAGTTGGAGTTCAATTGCGATGATCAAACAATGCTAACCAACTATTTGGATCATTCTGGACTCATCTGTATGGTGGGAATGTTGAGATTCACCATCGGTATTTTCGATCTAAACCGTCCATGAGTTTCAGATCATTTTGGGCTTGATCTACATTAGTTGGAGTTCAATTGCAATGATCAAATAGTGCTGACAAACTATTTGGATCATTCCAGACTCATCTGTACGGTGAGAATGTTGAGATTCACCATCGCTACTTTTGATCTGAACCGTTCAAAATTGAGATCAATCTTGGGCTTGATCTTAGCCAGTTGGAGTCGTGACGGAGTCATTTGTTTAGGGCTTGATCGGAGCCAGTTGGAGTCGTGATTGACTTATTTGGTTTGGGCTTGATCGCAGCTAGTTGGAGTCGTGATTGACTCATTTGGTTTGGGTTTGATCTCAGCCAATTGGAGTCGTGCCAGACTTATTGGCTTTGGGCTTGATGTTAGCCAGTTGGAGTCCAATGTTGCCGGACTCAGTTCTTTTGGACTTGATTTAAGCCAGTTGGGATCGTGAAGTTTGAGGAGCAAATTTCAGATCATTGGACGATGCTGATTAACTTGTTATATCAACAGGTTTTGGCAGTCATACAATTCATGAAGCATAATGTTATTAAGAGGAGAACCGTAACGGATCTCATTGTGGATTTCTTTGAAAAGCCAGTTGCAAATAACAAAGTGCAGATGAAGAAATTGTTCAACTTAAAAAAGGCAGAAGGTACTTTTGTTGCCCAATAGTTTTGGTGTTGTGGTCAAAAAGTTGGGAGGTCCTAAGAATGACTATGAGTAATTCTGTAAAGAAGTTGAAGTTGAAGTTTTATAATGTAAGAGATCTTATCCTAGATGAGGAGGTGCGCAGAAGATATTCTGGTAAGATCTCGAGTTTGTTGGTCCTAAATGTTGATAATCAGGGCAGAAGCTTGGATTAGTTAAAGTCCAGGAATAAGGGCAGAGACAAGTCAAGATCTGGACAACAGATGACTTATTAGAAATTATGGCAAGACAGGCCACAAGAGTTCGTGTGAATTAGATGAGGAAGTAAAAGGAAGTCAATTTTACTTTTCCTCATCTAAACTTGAAGAAATCTCCCTAGACCACGACATAAAGCAAAGGTGTGAGAGATGGGAACAAAATGTTAGATTTTCTAGGGATATCTACACCTAAAGTTTATGATCGCATGACTGCCAAGATGATCAGACCTCCATGGTGGTTACTACCTTAAACTATATCCTACTGAATGAAGGTAGTAAACTATGGTATGAAGAAAAATCTTGCAAGAATAGAGATTATGCAAGTCGAAGTTAGCTGAGACTACACACAAGATGGGCACATCGACTGAAGACAGGATATGTTAGCAGCAGGATGAGGAGTCAATCGCCCAGGTCAAAGATGGAGACCTTAGCAACAGGTTCTCTGATATGTGTCAAGGTCCGTGCGAGACCATTGATTCCTAGTGTAGTGGGAGATGTGTTGCCCTATATAAATGAGTTGATTAAGGGCATTATACGTGATGAACTAAAGTTATGCATCACTTTATTTAGTCTTCTAACTTGAAGACATGAGCTGTAAAATTATATAGATGATAAGGGATCATGCTAGAGATAGAGGCTAGCATGTTGAGAACCAGTCTCCAAGTTGGAGATTGGTGTGATTGTAGGATTATGGAGCCTGATTTGAAAGCTGTAAAGGCACCAGGTAGATTGTTCGCTCAATTGTGGCTTAAGCAAAGCTCAATTTGCTCAAGGTGTGAATGAGTGTGAACTCATGGACTCGAGCAAAAGAAGAATCCTAGAGAGTTGAGATTGTGCAGTGAAGCACTTGTAAATCTCCTCTTAATAAAATCCCTTGCAAGCTCTTGGTTGTAGACAATGCTAATGCATTTGGAGAGGCATATAGACATCCATTTGAAGAGGTACCTGCAGATGCATTTGATAGTGGAAATCTCTTATGGCTAACAAACGTTCCAATGAAGGAGTGCAATCATTTGAAGGATGCAACCGTTTGTAGCATCCTAGTATGGCACACTTGGGTGGATGGGCTGATTGTTGGAAACCCCCCAAGTGTGAAATGTCATTTGCACTTGCAGCCACCCACCCACTGAAAGTCTCTGGCAGCAAATATTGACCAAAATTGCTGCACCGAAAGAAGCCTTCTTCTTGGTCAAGAAGTGTGGGTGTTTGTCCCCTATGGCTTCTCTTATAAAAGGAGGTCATTTGCTGAAGATTAAAACCATCCTCACTAAGGTGAGTGATCAAGCAGAGGGCTGAGGGCGAAATATAGGTTTTGTAGAAATCCAGAACAGATAGCACTTTTGAGAGATAGAGAGTTTGTTTATGAGTGTTTGTAATTTTGTACAAACATATTGAAAATATTGAGTTTCCGCTTCAGTGAACATAGGCAAGTTGTCAAACCACTTAAATATTGTCTCTCTATCATTTTGTGTGATTTTTGGACAGGCCAGAGGCGCAATAGAAGACAATGATATGCTTATCGGGAAATCCATAGGTAATGTGTTGGAAGTGGATGTTAATGAAGGGGTAATAGATTAGGGGAAGCATCTGAGGATTAGAATAGAAATTGAATTGATGAAACTTTTGGCCAGGGGTTGTACAATGAACTTGCAAGATAATAGAATAGACGTGCCTTTGAAGTATTTGAAACTTCCAAGAATGTGCTTCAATTGTGGGTGCATCATGCATGACCACAGGGATGTGTTGGTGATGGAAACCAAAAACTCCATAGAAATGGCACAGGACAACAATTTGGTCCATGGCTTCGGGCTAAGATAACATGTACAAGAACCAGTAACAAACAAAAAACAACTATGGGAGATACAGATAGTAAAGGTTCACCTTAGCAACCCAAGTCCCATGAATAGAGGTGGAAGGGGAATTAATGGGAGGCACAATGAGAGGTAAGAGTAAATTTTCTGAAGAAAATCAAGGGGCATTAATATAGGCTAAAGTTAGGTATGGCTTCAAAGGAGATGTTGGCGGATACGATTGACTTTGGAGCAGATAGTGAAGTTTCAGGAGGATTATAGGGGACCTTTGTAGCAATGAATCAGGGAAGTCTTTATATTGAAGGTTGGAAGTCAATAGTGTTTGGTGATGGTGGTGGTGGGTATATGGGCTAGGGAGGAATGAGCTTGGATTATGATCCATCAACCAGAGGTGGGCCAACTTGCAAAACTTTGCTAGAGATGCCCAGCAAAATGGTAGAAGAAGCAAAAGGTGAAATGCTAGATAGGAAGAACTCTGATAGGGGACCAGGGCAAAGCAATTGAAAGAGAAGGGCAAGAGAAAGAGGCATGGATTGTGAGCTCACAAATATCTCAATCTCAAAGAAACGTAGACTGTTTGTTCAGTCCTTAAGAAGGGCAGTACGAAAAATAAAATTGATGATGGGAGAGATATTTTAAAAAACCAACTAAAATTGGCAGAGGTTGTTAGTCAACCCCGCTAATTATAATGAAAATATTAAGTTGGAACTGTCGAGAGCTTGAGATTCCCTGACAGATTAGGACCTTTTCCATTTGGTGAAGGATAAGAAATCCAAAATTGTCTTCCATATGGAGACAAAGTAGAATAAAGGCAAATTTGATATGGTGAAGAGGAGACATGGTTTGAAAGGGTGTTTTGTTATTGAACCAATCAGTAGGAGCGGTGGTTTGGATATGTTATGGAGTATGGAAGTGCATCCGAATATAGCAAACTTTTCATCTAGCCATATAAATGCATGGACCAATGATAATGATCACAGAGTTAGATAGCTACCATTAGGCTTTTATGGTCAACCAAGTACTAGGAGAATGAGAGAATCTTGGAATCTCATGACAGCTATGAAACTCTTAAACAACAAGCAAGGTGTATTATAGGAGACTTTAATGAGGTTACATCTCAAGGGGAGAAACAATGTGGCAATGAAAGGTTTGAGGCTCAAATAGGCCTTTAAGAATGCCCTGGAGTACAATTCACTATTTGACTTAGGGTGGAGGGGAGAGAAGTACACTTGGAGTAATAAACGTGAGGATAAATCGTTTGTTAAAGAAAGACCAGATGTGAGAGGGATCTTTCCTTGGGTTGCAGGCCCAAGGGTATAGGCCCAGAATAGGGCCACCTAGACAACTCAAATGGGTCTCGACCTAGGAAGGCCCTTCGGATCCAAGAATGAGGAAATGAAATATGTCCAAATCCATAACCATGTGGGTCCACCCGACCCCGGGGAGGAAGTTTGGCAAGTGGCCAGTACGGAGCAGAAGGACCATGATCTTCTGACAACAAGCAAATGGGAGGGGGATGACCCGATGAATCCCACCCACCATACTTAGATGGGACAGAAGCCACACCGCATTAAATGGGCATGATTAAGGAACGATGGGAACACTCCACCCACGACAGGGCATGGGCCTCTGAACTTGAATGCAGGTATAAAAGCGAGCCCAAGACATTGAAAAAGAGGTTGAACTTTCTATACTCTACTCACTACTACCTCCATTGGTCCCTTTACCTGAGGCATTACTAACTTAGGCATCAGAGGTTCCCCCTGGCTGCCACCTTGGTCGTCAAACTCCAAAGTTTTCTTTGTGTTTGCAGGCCTAAGATTGAATAGCCAAGTTGCAGAGAGCCCGACCCAAAAGTGTACAAAACACGACATCAACATTGGGGTCGCCTGTGGGATCTTAGGAAAATTTCATGTGTCTTTCGTACGCTTGCGAGAGCCCACTCTCGAACAACTCAGGAGTGCAAAGAAATGGTAGCATAGACAAATATGGAAACAGAGACCATGAAAATGACACAACCATAAGGAACAAAAAGGGAGACACACGACGGTGCGATCGATGAACTAAAAGATACTGGAGGGGGAACCAATACCACACAAACGTGGGAAGAGATGCCAACCATCCTCCCGTCTACTCTGGAGTGCACCCCAGTAGAGGACGAAACAAGGGATGAGTACGCACTCAAGAAGGCGAAGATGAACAACCCATTGGAGCTAGTCCTGCTAGATCCAAATCAACTAAAAACCACCGCTAGAATCGGCACTGGGATGACTATCGAAATAAGGGACGCCCTATAACAGCTACTTGTAGAACATCGCAGCATCTTCACTTGGAGTCATGAAGACATGGCGAGAATTGACCCAACAATCATGCAACACTAGTTGAGTGTAGATCCTAAGGCCAAAGGAGTCAGGCAAAAGTGTAGGAGCTTTAGCACAAACAAGAACACTGCCATCACAGTGGAGGTCGACTGACTACTTGTGGCAGGTTTCATACGGGAAGTGCACTACCTGGACTAGTTGTCCAATGTGATGCTTGTAAAGAAACCAAATGGCAAGTGGAGAATATGCATGGATTTCACTGACTTGAATCAGGCCTTTCTAAGGGACAACTTTCTGCTTCCTCACATCAACCTCATCATGGACTCAACAACGGGCCACCATATGCTGAGTTTCATAGACACTTACTTCAGGTGAAATCGAATCCGTATGAACCAGGATGACAAAGAGACAACGTCATTCATCATAGACTGAGGGTTGTTAAGTTACTTAGCCATGCCATTCGGCTTGAAGAATGCGGGGGCCACCTACTAGCGGTTGGCTAATCGTATGTTCAAGGATCAAATCAGGAGAAATATGGAGGTCTACGTGGATGACCTAGACGACCTTTGAAAGGCCTTTGTGGTGCTGAGACTGTTCAAGATGAAGCTAAATCTAGCAAAGTACGCGTTTGGCATGGGTTCTGGAAAGTTCCTAGGCTTCATGGTGTCAAAATGGGAAATCGAAACCAACCTTGAGAAAGTTGAGGCCATCCTTGACATGCCTCCTTTGCAAAGCATTAATGGCATGCGAAAACTCATTAGCTGAGTTGCAACCCTCAATCACTTTGTGTCACAGTTGACCAACAAGTGCCTTCTTTTCTTCAAAATGTTACAAAAGGCCCAGGATTGGGATGAAGAGTGTGACGAGGCATTCTTCATGCTCAAAAAGTACTTAACTAGCCCTCTGTTACATAGTCAACCCCGATGCAGGGAGGCCTTAATTTTGCGCCTGTTTGTCTCCCTGCAAGCAGTTTCCTCGACTCTAGTATGAGACGATGGCGGGGTCAATGGTCGGAATACTATGTCAGCCGCGCTTCTAGGGGGAGGAAGCCAAATACCCCTACATCGAACAGGTCACCTTTGCCTTGGTGGTAACCACTCGAAAACTCCAACCCTATTTCTAGGCCCACCTAGTCAAAGTCCTCACCAAGGCCCCTTGAAGAAGATCCTATAGTGACCGGATGCCACAAGCCACCTCACTAACTGGGATGTGGAACTAAGCAAGTTCAACATCAAGCACGCTCCACGCACCTTCCTGAAGGGACAAATACTAGCGAATTTCATCGCAAAGTTCACAGCTACCCAGAAGAAATTGAACATGCACAAGCCATGAAGCCCTAGCAAGTCTTATCGATGGCTCATCTTTGCCAGGCTGGAAGGGGGGTGGGGATGCATATCTTACGGATAAAGGCAAAGAGCATTACTATGCCATTAAGATGTTCAAGACTATAAACAATAAGGTAGAGTACGAAGCATTGTTCTTTGGCATGTAATGGATGAAATAACATTCGTGCAATAGATAAACATATAACAGATAACATGGCATTCGTGTAACAGATAAACTTGTAACAAATAATTAATGACATGACAAGGTATATTATAACAATTGCAATAAGCATAAGTGACTTGAATATAAATCACAGTAGCCTTACCACCATATATATATGTAAATATACCAAGAGTAAGTTGGAAGATGGAAGTTTGGATAGTGAGTTGAGTTGAAATGAGATGAGATGAGACTAGAAAGTTAAAAAAAAATATTATTAGATTATAGTTTTTTAATATTATTTTTGTTTTAAAATTTGAAAAAATTGAATTGTTTATTATATTTTATTTGAAAGTTAGAAAAATTGTAATAATTAGATACGATCATGAGATGAGTTAAATTAAGATTAACTTATTATCCAAGCAAGGCCTTACAATGATTTAGTGTAGGTAAAGTGAATCATAAAAAGTCGTGAACTAAAATTAGATATTTCTAAGGTTAGAATATCTCACTAATTTCTTATAAACATAAAATTTATTAACTAATGGCTAAAATTGCAAAGTTACCCTTCAACTTATCAAAAATTACAATTTTATCCCTAAAATAAGAATTTTGCATATGAGATCCAAATTTTACCAAAATTCATATTTTCATGTAAATTTTGTCCTAAATACAAATACCAACTCATAAAGATTTAAAACTAAACACAACTAGGAGATCTCTCTCTTAGCCGAAACATGCTTAGGCTAAAAACCACATTTTGTTGCAACTTGACCAACCATCAACTAACATGCTTAAACCCTTTTTTTGCAACAATTAAAAAAACAAAATACATCCTATGTTCTAAAATCATTCTAAAACACCAATTTATACTTTTTTATGAAAAATGCAAACTCACTACATCAAGAATAAATACCAAAACACCAAGTTTAGGTCAAATAGAACCAACCCTTGATGTTCTTGGTCTAATAATTTCAAATCAAATTCAAGGACTCCAAAAGTCCATAAATAACTCTCATAACATGCCAGTCATTCAAAGATAGGTAATAGCATGCTTGATTAAACAACCAAAATCACAAAAATACAACCTACACAATCAGTTTGCATGAAAACTTCAAAACCGTGTATAGAATGCTTTAAACTTGAAACAAAATCACAAGATCCTTAATTTTCATGAAATTATTCTTCAATAATACAAAAATATACCTCACATTCAGTATTACATCGAGCATGACTTGAAAAATATTTCATCAAAAACATATATTATACCCTGAGAGTCTCTAGATTGAGTTTTAAACAAACTCTTGCATGCATAACAATATGCTATCAAAGGTCTAAACCAATGTTCTCCAAAAATAAACTCTAAACACACAAATCAAATCCTCAAGAACAACATATATGAAGATCAAAGCCATTAGATCTAGTTCCTAGAATCAAAAATACAAACTACACCAAAACAGAAACTGTTTTGAGTCATACAGTTTCTATCACTTTGAAGATCATGCAAAACTATTTTATAAAACTTATCATGCTTTGGTTCACATCCTAACATGTATATAAATCAAGTAAGCACTTCATCAAGTCAAGGCCCACACATTATTTCATTAAAAATAACACCAAACTTCCAAACTTCATCAAGAAACATCAAAAACTGTCAAAATAGGACTTCACATCTTCAAATTCAACTTTTACGGATCAAAACTCCATGAAACATTTCTCAACATATACCCATGTGAACTAGACTAAAGAAGGAACAAAATAAAATAATATTGAGCCATAGGAAATACTCACAAAAAGCTAGAATGAAACAATAAAAAAAGCTGCCTAAAAAGGCTCATAGAAGTAGCCCCTTTGCTCTACCTACTGTTGTTATTGTCGATCTCGCTGGAACTGTTGGCGCATGTATTGTTGTAGCAATTCTTGTTGTTGCATCAACATCTTGACATCCAATTAATGGCCTAAGCCATTGCGTGACCCCCATCCTGCGGCTAGTTACCCCCTTTCCAAGGATTATCTTGAAGCTCAGCTTCCCTTGGCTGCCTATTATGTACCACGATGTCCTACCTACAACAGGAATCCAGCCACGTCACTCCCACCACTCCCAAATCTACTCTTCATCATAAATCAAGCCTTAGAGCATATTTGGATTGAGTTTGAAAGTTTAAAAAGTACTTTTAATTATTTAAAAACTCTTTTAAAAAAAATGATATGTTTAGTAAACTTATAAAAAGTGCTTTAATTACCTAAAAAAGCTGAAAATTTACTTTTTTTAAAGAGCACCAAATTGAAACTTTTATCAAAAAGCTCCTGCAGATAACTATATATTTCAAAAAAATTAATATAACTAACTTTAAAAGTACTTTAGAGACATAGTTACCAAACAGTAAATGACTTTTTAATAGTAGAGCTTGTTATTTAAGTTAAAAGCTATAAATCTTAAAGTTATAAGCTATATTTCCCACCACAATTCCAAACATGCACTTAAAGTACTAGAATTTTAAGCCTAAACTTTGGTACAAAAGTTACTGGGAGACTTGTGGGATTATTTAGAACTCGTTTGGTTACACAGATGATATTAGATAATAGTTAAAAATCAAATAAAATATTATTATAATATAATCTTTTAATATAAGTTTATTTTAAAATTTAAAAAAGTTGATTTTTTTTTTTCGTTTAAAGGTTTTAAAATGTTGTAAAGATTAAAAGAGATTATTTGTGAAAACAAACGAGTCCTTAGATTCATAATGTTCTAACACTCTGAAATAATAAGATTTCGAACATGCAACTCACGTTTACACATCTCTTCATAATAATGTGAATAAATGGAGCAAAAAGGTAGCAACGTATTAGAAGATGTACTAGAAAATTAAAAAAACTTAACAATCGCCACAACATGATCACCCATGCTTGAACGACTTAACCATATATATTATCAAAATACTAAGATTCAACAATTGTGTAAATTAAGATAACAAAATAAAATCTATGCTACATCAAGTGAGTTCGGAGCATGGCCTCTCTATTACTCATCTCCTTGCTCAAGCGGATTCTTTTCATACTTCTCCTACTAAAAGGTGATATGTAAAATCTACAGTTCTACCATTTGGCTCTATAGTGAGGCTGCCATGATGAAATTTGAGAATATCAACAAGAATGTTCTAAATATAGTAAGTATTTTTGTAAATTGACGATAATAATAACATGATGGCAAGATAAAACTTAAATAAAAATCAATCACGTCTCAATAATTATAGGCGACAATCCTCTAAACTTTCTTTCATTTTTCGTTTCTTTTTACTGGCCACATGCCACGGTCTCATTTATAAACTCCTTCATATACATTGGTTCTGTCATCACACCTCCACGTAACGTCCTTCATTGTGATTTCGTCTCAAGAAATTCAAGGCTTCAATTCTCGTAACCATCCTCATATTAAGTTTCTGTAGCCTCTACTTATGAGAAGGCCAGCCGGTCGACCTGACACCATTACATCTTTCTCAATGTAATTGATAATTCAACGTCAACTCAAGAAAAAAAAAATACCACTCTATTCTTGAAAGCAAATAGTGCTAACGTGGCACGAATTTCATCGCGCTCTGCTAGGGTTTTGGGTGTCGTCCTAAATGCTTGCCGCCGGGGGCCATCCGGGCTCCTCGATGCCCTATGCTTGCCAATCATTTGCGGATACGGTGGCGGCTACTCCACAACCTATTCCGAAGGTTGTGATTCCTCTGAGATCCTTTAAAGTTTTGGATGGCGAGATTTACATTAGTTTTTCCAAGGAGGAGATTGTAAAATCAGCTGAGCCGTTTATGTTTTCTTTGGTTTTAAAATTCTTGAGGCAACGTCCTTCATTGGATGATATTCAGTCCTGTATTCGGCGAAGATGGGGGCTTGCTTCTCAACCTGTGGTCTCATCGATGCTGCTTCAAGGTCAGTTTTTGTAAGATTTTCCAATGAGGTGGATTTCAAAATGGCATTTTCCTGGGAGTCATGTGAAGTGAAAGGGGTTCTGTACCATGCATTTCATTGGTCGACAAATTATACAGAGGATTTGGAATCCCCAGTGGTTCTAGTATGGCTTGCGCTTCTTGGATTGCCACCGAATATGTTTCATGAATCATTCTTGAAAAATATTACCATGCCGTTAGGGCAATATGTGCGCAGTGACAATTGTACCAAATGTGCTACACGAACGGATGCGGCTAGAGTTTGTATTGAAATGAATGCTACTAAGGATCCTATTGAATCATTTTGGATCGAAGTGCCTCATTAAGGGGCAGTCAGGTTCAGAAGGTGATCTATGAAAATTTGCCAGCGTATTGTAGACATTGTAAGATTTAGGGGCATAATTTAATGAAGTGTCGAAAGGCTAGAAATCAGCCGGAGAGGAGAAAAAATTTTTAGGGCAGTAAGGAAAGTGGAAGATAGGTGTCCAAGGCGCAAAATCAGTTGGAGGGTGGAAAGGAGGTACTTCCTCTGGCGACTCTATCGGAGAAGGAAAAAGGGAAGGATTTGGTATCTTCTCTAATGAGTGCCAATATGATTACCATAGAGGAGCTAGAGGAGGGGGAGATTCATAGTCAGAAGTCAGTGTTAGAGATGGGCGGGCCTTCGAGGGCAGGACGAAAAGAAAAAGGAGGGGGTTTCTCCACTAAGGTTGTTGAAGCCATTGACTCAATGGTAAGGCTTGAATGTGAGCTCCCTATTGTTCTGGCTGAAGAGTTTACAGTTCCTGTTCAGGGGACAGAGGTGACTCAGCTGGTTGAGGAATGTGAGGCCCATGATTAGGTGTCAGAGGTTGAGGGCTCGAGGTTGAGGAATTCTCGCAAGTGCGTGATCTAGCAGTTATGAATGAGGTAGAAAATGGGAACCAGTTTGAGAACTTGGATGAGGAGCGTTGGGTGGAGGAGGGTTTTCAACAAGCTGTTCATATCGAAGTTGATCATGAAGTGGTCCAAGGAGTTGAGGATGAAGGGGAGGCTCTAGGTTCAGTATTAGAAGGAGAGAATTTGGATAGTATGGTGAATAGGAGTAAAGAAAAGGATTGCTATCTGACCCAGAGAGGAGTGGTCAACAGCAGAATCAGAAGTTCCAAACTGGTTCCTAGTAGACCCGCTCGTCTTAATTTGTAATGTGTAGTCTTCTTTATTCGAATATACGAGGATTGAACACCTCGAAGCAGAGGTTGGGTAAGTTGTTACGGAAGTATAAACTGAAGGTAGTGGCGTTGGCAAAACATTTTCAATCTGAGGAAACACTAAGGTGAATTGTTCGAGATATTCATTTTGTAGATGGTGTATCAAATAGTTCGGAAGGGGCAAATTATGGTTGTTATGGACTCAGGGGGTTGGTTATCAAGTGATAGTAGTTTCTAATCAACATATTACTGTGGTTATTAATGAGAACTGTAAAGGACAAACAAGAGAGAGAAAGATAAATCTTCTTCTTCTATTATTCACAGTGCACATACAAGTATATATATACCCTAAATACAAGTTACCAATATACCCTCGTACAAACAATATATTCCAATACTCCCCCTCAAGCTGGGGCATATACATCATATAAACCCAACTTGAAACAAATAGGTTTTAATCGACTCCAACACAAGGATTTAGTAAAAACATCTGCGAGTTGATCTGCAAACTTTACAAAAGGTGTAGCAATGTCACCACTTAATATCTTATCTTGAATGAAGTGACAATCAATCTCTATATGTTTAGTCCTCTCATGAAACACTGGGTTAGAAGCAATATGCAGTGCAGCTTGATTATCACAAAATAACTTGAGAGGGATAGGAGCTGGAAACCCAATTTCTTGAAGAAAGTGTTGTAACCATGTCAGCTCACTAGTAGTATGTGCCATTGCCCTGTATTCAGCTTCTGCACTAGAACGAGCTACTACTGTTTGTTTCTTACTCTTCCATGTAACCAATTTACCTCCTACAAAGGTACAATATCCCGTAGTAGATCTTCTATCTGAAGGAGATCCTACCCAGTCAACATCTGAAAATGTTTCAACCCTAAGATGTCCATTTGGTCGATATAGTATTCCGAGGCCAGGTGCTCGCTTGAGATAACAAAGAATATGAATTACAGTATCCCAATGTGAGATCCTAGGCGTTTGTAAGAACTGACTTAGTACACTCACTGCATAAGAGATGTCTGGTCTAGTGATGGTGAGATAGTTCAATTTCCCAATAAGTCTTTGATATATACCTGGATCTCTAAACAATTCCCCTTCCTCTTTCAAGAATTTACGATTGGGATCCATAGGGATGTCAATAGGTCGTGCACTCAACATGCCGGTTTCTTCCAAAAGATCAAGTACATATTTCCTCTGAGATAAGTTGATGCCCTCTTTAGATCTACTGACTTCAATTCTAAGGAAATATCTAAACTTGCCCAAGTCTTTCGTCTGAAACTGATCATGTAAAAATTGTTTTAGTCTAATAATTCTAACAGAGTCACTCCCAGTAATTACAATATCATCCACATATACAACCAACAAAATGTGACCTGCATCACTATGCAAGTGAAATAGCGAGTGATCTGTTTGGCATCTGTGAAGACCAAATGTCAATACAGCATCAGAGAACCTTCCAAACCATGCTCGAGGAGATTGTTTCAAACTGTATAATGCCTTTTTTAACCTGCATACAGTACCTCGATACTCCCCCTGAGCAACAAACCCAGGTGGTTGCTCCATATAAACCTCTTCATGCAAGTCGCCATGGAGGAATGCATTTTTTACATCCAGCTGAAATAAGGGCCAGTCTAAATTAGCAGCAAGAGAGATTAGCACTCTAACAGAAGAGATTTTGGCAACTCGGGAGAATGTCTCTTCGTAGTCAATGCCATAGGTTTGAGTGTAGCCCTTTGCAACCAAGCGGGCTTTCAAACATTCCACAGAACCATTAGGATGAAATTTGATAGTATATACCCATCTACAGCCAACAGGTTGTTTACCAGGTGGTAGTGAAACAAGATCCCATGTGCCGTTATGATGAAGAGCATCCATTTCATTTTCCATAGCTGTCCTCCATCCCGGATCAGATAATGCATCCTGAAGTGTCTTAGGAATAAAGAGTTTTGAAACTTGAGATGTAAAACATGAGAATGAAGGGGATAAGGCATGATATGAAACAAATTTACTAATAGGATGTTGAGTAACACAAGAACGATTACCTTTGCGAAGAGCAATAGGTAGAGAGTCGGAAATACTGGGCAACTCAGGATCTGAAGATGGAGGCACGACTAGTTGGGGCATGAGAGCCAGCGGCCGCAAGCGACGTGAGTAAACCTGTAAAGGAACTGGGGAAGATGAAGCCCCTGTGTGACCCAAAAACCGCTCATACTCATCTTTCGATATACTAATCATATTTGAAGATGGGTTGGAGCTCGTTGACTGTGGATCAGATTGGAAAGTGGCTTGATTGGCGGACCCAGATGGTCTACCATGTAGATCCCAACAATAATCCACTAAGTGATTAGTGCGACCACAATGGGTGCACTTACGAGATTCACAACCTCGAGTGCGATTATCTCTAGTATCACGTCCCCCACGTGCACCCCCACGTGCACCTCTACCACTCCGACCTCCACGCCCAGCAGGAGCAACATAAGAAGCAGCTAAGGCAGATCTCTCATTACTCTGATCAGAAGACAATGTAGCTCGCTGAAGTCGGGAGAACACGTCAGGAAATAAGGGCAGTTGTGGGCTCGCCAGGATTTGAGAGCGCACCGACTCATACTCAGGTTTCAGGCCAACTAGAAACCGAACAACGTTGAATTCTTCACGTTGTTTTAGCATAATGGAAACATCAGAGGTGATAGGTTGATAAACTTTGAGTTCCTCACATATGCTCATCACCTGAGAATAATACTCTTCCAGGCCCAAAGCACCCTATTCCAACCCAAAAAATTGTTGACACAACTCATAAATACGAGTTGTGTTTCCAACACCCGAGTACATCTGTTTGAGATGCCTTCATATCTCTTGAGCAGTGTCAAAGTGTACCAAACTAGCACAAATATTCGGCTCAATACTAGTCAACATCAAGGAGCAGATCTGAGCATCTTCTTGCTCCCATTGAGCAAAAGTAGGACTAGTTGAATCAGGCATTGAATCAACCAAGTGGGTACGACAGAGACCCTTACCTTTCAAGAACATCTCAACAGATTTTGACCACAATATGTAGTTTTTTCCATTCAATTTCACGGTAGTCATAGGCATATTAACGTTTAGTGCAATAGATAATGACTCAAACTTAGCCTCCATGGAGAAAAATACTAGAATATGGATCAAAAACAAATAAACACACGCTGAAAAAAAGAAACCAGCTCAACAAACCAAATTTTGGATCTGTACAGCTGAAAACTAGTATGAACCGGTCAAAAGAGTGTAGTACCGATTCTGAACAGGTATGTATCGGCCGAAAAATGGCCAGAACCGGCCTGTATCGATCAAAATTGGCTCTGTACCGGCTGATATCGAGTTTGTTTCGGCCGATATGGCCGATATGTGCCTGACTCGGATTGGGCCCGGGTCGGTCTCGAGTTTGAACCGGGTTGGTCTAGGATCCGGCTCGGGTCTGAACCGGGTGGGTTCGGTCTCGGGTCGGGTCTGGCCCATTTGGTTTTGCCTTGGATAAGCCTATCCTAACCCAGGATAGGTTTAAGCTGTTCGGGTTACCAAACAGGTTTTATTTCAAGTTGGAATAAAACCTTATATAGATTCAAGGTTATCCCTATTCCAGAACTGGAATACGAGTTTACCTGCAACCAAATGATACTGGGTCGGTGACGGAGCTCCCTTCTGGTAACTGAGGATGACAGCAAACAGGTCCGGTACCCACAGAAACGGCCAGCGAGTTCACCCCTGGTGTCCAGTACCGGAGAAGATGTCGGAAAGTGGCCGGAAAATGCTTCAAACCACTACTGCCGCCGACGAGCACCCAATCCACACGGAAACACGCCGGGGACACGGTGAGCTCACAAACTACACCGAAAAAACACTTTCAAATCACATAGAACTCAGATTCGTGAGAATCGTTTGCTCTGATACCATGTAGACGACAAACAAGAGAGAGAAAGATAAATCTTCTTCTTCTATTATTCACAGTGCACATACAAGTATATATATACCCTAAATACAAGTTACCAATATACCCTCGTACAAACAATATATTCTAACAAGAACAATAGAAGTGTCCGGTACACTCTGGTGTATGCTAAGTGTTTGTGACAAGAGAAACGCCAGCTTTGGAAAGATTTGTATGACCTTCCGAGTTCTTCTAAAGCTTGGGTGGTTGCGGGTGATTTAATGTGATATGTTCAAATTCGGAATGAAGAGGTGGTCATTCGAGGTCAGCAGTGGCAATGGAGGAATTTAACGAATTCATTAATCTCGCCGGGTTGCAGGAGATGTCTTTCATGGGTGGTCCTTTCTCTTGGTGTAATGGTCATGCAACGTTAACTAGGATTTGGGCAAGATTAGATAGGATTTTGTTGGATGATACATGCGCCGTGAATCATCCTTCTTCATATATGGAATATCTTTCACGCTCTTCGTCGGATCACGCGCCGATGGTAACGTGGCTTGATAGATATTCAGAGCATTATGGCCCTTCCCTGTTCAGGTTCCAGCAAATGTGGACACGGCATGATGACTTCTTAAATTGTATAAAAATGGTATGGGCGGAAGAGGTGCCTGGAAACGGACTGTGGAAACTGGCAGGTAAACTAAAAAAGTTAAGGGTGGTTCTTAAACATTGGAATGTGAATGTATTTGGCTGGACGCACTCTCATATTGCGAAGTTGGAAAAGGAGATTGTAGACCTGGATTGTAAATTACAAGAGGGAGGTACCGAGGAGGATAAGTAGGCATCTTTGGCAGCCAAGCTGGAATTGGATGAGTGGATGTGTAGAGAGGAAATGTGGCTGTCTCAAATTGCGAAGCAACGATGGGCTGAGATAGGAGATGTTAATGCAAAGTTTTTTTGAAGATTGGCAAAAAAATGCAGCAATTTGGTCCAAGAGATGAATCTGGAAGATGGGCGCCGACTTAGTTCTTCGGAAGCTGTACATGAAGAAGCTATTAGATATTTTTCTAGGTTTATGGAGGCTAGAAATGGTAACACATGTCCGGATTTATCACGATTGGTAGTAAAAGTAATCTCGGATATTGAAAATAGCAGGTTGTGTGAGCTCCCCTCAATCCAAGATATCAAGGACACTATGTTTTCTATTCCGCTAGACAGTTCCCCAGGTCCAGATGGTTTCTCTTCAGATTTTTATAAAAGTTGCTGGGAGATTGTGGAAAAGGATGTGGTGGAAGCAGTTTGGGATTTTATTAGAGGTAGTGAGCTACCTAGGTTCTATTCATCGTCATATGTAGTTCTTATCCCTAAGGTGCTGAATCCTACAAGCTTTGATAATTTCAGACCAATTAGCCTCTGTTTTGTGGTGTACAAAATTTGCTCTAAATTGATGGTGCGGCGATTTGCTCCTCTTTTGTCTCGGATGGTCTCTCAGGAGCAAGGCGTCTTTATTCCAGATAGAAGTATTCTGGAAAATGCCAGCTTAACCCAAGAGATGATTCATAGCATGAACAAAAATGTCAAAGGAGGCAATGTAATGATTAAGGAGGATTTTGCTAAAGCATATGATAGCATTGATTGTGATTTTCTTTTACATGTGTTGGAAGCTTTTGGTTTTTCATCACAGTTTCGAGATTTGGTTAAGAAATGTATAACGACGGTTTGGTTTTTTGTGGTTATGAATGGAACGGTGAAGGGTTTTTATAAGGGTGGAAGGGGGTTACAGCAAGAAGATCCTCTCTCTCCATATTTGTTTATTTTAGTGGAGGAGGTGCTGTCAAAAATTTTGAAAGAGAACTTTCAGTCTGGGTTAATTGGGAGGTTTTCACATCCGAGAGGGGTGCCGCTAGTCTCTCATCTTCTATATGCCGATGACATGGTTATATTTGCAAATGGTGGAAAAAAATCTTTAAAATCGATCATGGATTGTTTGAAGAAGTATGAGGCATGGTTGGGCCAAGCTGTAAACAAAAGTAAGTCGGCGATTTATTTTTCTGATCTTATTACGAGGCCGAGGAGACGTGCCATCTTACGAGCTACTGGGTTTGTGCAAGGTTTGTTTCCATTCAAATATTTGGGGGTCCCCATTGTTACCGGTAGATTCTTGAATAGACATTTGGAGGATTTGTTGGGAAAAATTAAGAGGAAAATTGAAGGGTGGAAGGCCTGATTGTTGTCATAAGGAGCGAGGTGTATCCTGTTAAAGCATGTCCTACTTAGTGTTCCGGTCCATTTGCTATCTATTATTCCTATTCCCAAGTCGACTATTATTCCTATCTAGTGCTCCTGTTTCTGGGGTATGGAAAATGGGAAACCAAAAAAGAAATGGGTGGCTGGGGAAAAAATTTGTAAACCTATTAAGGAGGGGGAGCTGGTCTGAGGAATTTATGTGAGGTTCAAAAAGCGTTAAATATGAAATTTGCATGGAAAATTATGGCTGAAAAGTCGGCTTCCTTTTTTCGAGCAAAGTATATCAAAGGGAATCATATTTCCTTGATAAATCCTAGGAGGGGCACTGGGTTTTGGCGTATGGTGATTTGATGCATTCCTAAGGTATTATAGCTTTCGTGATGGCGGGTTATGGAAGGGGATGTGTTTTTGTGGTGGGATCAGTGGTCTCCTTTAGAACCTTTGGGGCATACTTACGAAGATATTGCTAGGCCTTTGTTGTCTCTAAGTGAATGCAAGTCGGAAATGGGCTGGAATGAGGAGCTGTTTACAAGCTTATTGGGGAGGGAAAAGGCCATGGAAGTGCTGATGCATCTGGGTAATAGTCGACAAGCTATAGATAAATTGATTTGGATGTGGAAATCAGATGGGGGTTTCTCTGTGAAAAATGCTTGCGAGGTGATGAGATTGAGGGGATCGGAGCTACCTTGGACTAATTGGATAGGGAATCCTGCTCTTCCTAAAAATATTTCTATGACTATGTGGCAGGCCTTTCATAGAGGTCTTTCAGTGGATGACAACTTGCGTAAAGTGGGTGTCCCGATTGTCTCAAAATGTGTTTGTTGTGATTTTGGCGCCTATGAAGACATTGAGCACGTTCTGGCAAAAGGAGAAATGGCTCAGCATATCTGGAGGAAAATATCTACTCGGTTGGGTATGTATTTTGTCTTTTCGTCCTCATGGAAACAGATAATTCGTTTGTGGTTTAACAAGGCCAAAAAATCATCCTCTCGTGGGATGTTGCTTGGGCTGATCCCTTTGATTATTACATGGCAACTTTGGATTTGGAGATGCAAAAAAACGATGGAGGGTGTGGCTGGTTTGAAAGAGTCTCTCTGGCTGCAGGTATTATACTAGATTTCTTGGGTGGGATTAAAACTCAAGGCCGCAGTAAAGTGGAATGCGTTTGATGATGCACTGTTGGCTGATTTAGAAGTGTCTATTAAGCATAAGAAATGGAATGAAGCTACTGATTGTTTGGCAGAAACCAAGAGCTGGCTGGTGCAAAATTAATACGGATGGATGTAGTTTGGGCAATCCCATAAGATCAGGCGTGGGAGGTGTCAAACGAGATGAGAATGGAGCTCTCATTCTAGCTTTTGCAGCTGAGATTGCAGACGGCACCAATAATAGTACTGAATTATTGGCTTTAGTCCATGGTATTCGGCATTGCAAGTTCTTGGGCTTGCAATACGTGGAGCTGGATGGATTCGAAGATCCTAATAAATTGGTTGCGAGTGGGTAAGTGTGGTCTTTGGTATCTTGAAGATTTTTGGGAGGAGATCCTTTTAATGTTAGGATCTATAAATTATTCAGTACAACATATTTTTAGAAAAGTGAATGCAATGGCTGACGGCTTGGCAAAGTTGGGAGCTGAGGGAGTTTCTTGTCTTTGGATGGAATCTGTGGAGCTGCCAGCTCCTTTAAAAGGAATTTTTCGTGTTGATAAAGCGGGTTTGTCATATTTACGAGTTTAGAATGTTGTGTAGGAATTGTCTCTTTGTGGGTTTGTATTGGTTGATTTTTTGGTTAAAGTCTCATAATTGGCTTGGGAAGAATGTTCCTAGTGCCATGGTTGTTTTCACGGTATTTCTCCGCCACAAGTGAGAGTTTTAATAAATGTGGGAGGGGGTCACTCTAGGACATGTGACCCTGTCTCTTATTCAAAAATAAAAAATCACTCTATTCTTACTCATTCTAAAGTGGACAACAAAGTTTCACTATGATACTTCTCTATCCCAACCTTGAGATCATGGTGTGATGCCCCAGATTCTGCTTGGGGTTGGACTGACTTTGAAGTATCGAGACATGCAATACAAAGTTAATTGTCCTTATTTATGATAATTAAATATGCAATGTACGTAACATCCATTTAACCATATATAATATTGGCATGGATAATTTTTTTTTTAAGCAATACTATGTACCAGATAAGATATATCCCAAACGTCTAGACATATTTCATAATTTTAAGATAATAGATATTCAAAAATTACATTGTATGTCCAAAAAATCTATAACATTATGAGTACTAGGGACAACGTTCTTTAAGTACATGTGAAGACTAATATAACTATTAGGCTAGCCTATCGAGTAGCTCGTACAAATACGCCAAGGTAAAAAAAATTCCTATCGATAAAACAAAGCATTGAAGTGATGAGCTTCGCATTGTGGTGTTGCTGCCTAATCGACCTCTTCTAGTCGATCATTTGTTGCGTCTCCTTGATTACAAATCTCAATAAATTAACAATTAGCTTAAATTGACAGTGTAAGAATGCATGCATGACAGTAAAAACGTAAACACTAACGTGAACATGAGTAAATATGACATGCTTGGCAGACAACATAACATGTGCTGACATAAACTAAACTAATTTGACTTGAACTGAACTGAATTAACATGAAATTGAATAGTACGTGAAATAACGTGACATGAAAATTGAACATGAAACTGAGACTTAAAACTAAACTTGCACTTGAACTGAACATGAACTTGGAATCTTGTTCATAATAACTGATTAATTAAACATGATCCATGTATGTTACATAAGTGCATAGCATGAAATTGAACAATGGTTGGGCACCATCGACGTTGGTGCCTGACTACATTCCGGCAACCAGTTATCTAGGTCCCATTCAAAGCATGTTGACGATACTTTATCAACATAGAAAACTTCACACTAGTTTAAACACTCCAGCGTGAATAATAAATTTCTACTAGGATATTACCCGATTCTAGCACTTGGGGTCGTAACAAACGTAAAAGATTTGAGTGACTTGAAAATACTATTTTGGCAACATACTCTGTATTTGAGATATGACGTGACGTGAAATTAAACGATAAATAGCATAGCTTGATATGACGTAACTTGCACATAAAACTAGTGATATAACATAACATGATGCGTAACATATAAACATGGCATAGTCATAAAGTGCAATAGTTAAGCATGACATAACATGGCATAACGTGAAACAGATAAATACAATACAATAACATAAATAGTATATTGAACATATAATATCATAGAATCAGATCAAGATTTCAAGTTTCGTATTCACATTTATGTAGTAGAGAAACGAAGTATAAAAGTTGCTCATGTCTACAACAGTCATGATAAATGTTATATTTCAAAGTTTGGATATAGAGACTAGTGCAAAAAATAATCAAGGTTGTTTTCATAACAAAATATGCAAGTTTTTCACAAAATTAACCTCAATCTATTTTAGGCAAAGTCTAGCATAAGAGTATCATTTACTTGAACTTTTTAACATCTTTGAACTTCCTTACAATAGTGTTAAATTAATATGAATCGTCACCTATAAAATAGGCATGAACTTATGTCAATTTCCAATCATACATAAATTTCTAATTACACACATACTTGCAATAAAAACTTGAAATGCTAATGACCTATTTTTCATAAAGCCTAAAATCATCATAACCCTAAAATTTCATTAACTTTATAATGTCAACATGATTAAGGGCGCATTTGGATGTTGAGGTGATTTGAGCCTCCCACCAAATATTTTTGTGCAGTAAGCTCTACTCAACATCCAAACTCACAAAACACTATACAGTGATATTTTCACTTGAACTCATCAAGTTTCTATATTGTTCCTAATTGAACAATTCGATATTGCTGCATGGCAAAGGAGTCGATAAAAATCATCGATGCGCACTGCGCAAGCCATGTGAACAAGTTCTAAAAAGCATTGATGCGCACTGCCCAATGCCCAAACCGTACGAACAAGCTCTTCCTCCATCCATCTGAAGTCATCCTCCAGTCTTCAATTATCAATAATTGGAAAATTTTCAATCTCGGGCATTTTTCAATTATCAATAATTTTTTAATTTTCCAATTATCAATAATTTGAAAATATTGATAATAAAGTTTTTAAGTTAATTGGAAATTTTCAAATTAAATAAATTTGAGAAAAATAAATTTAGGTACTTTGATAATATTTAATATTTTTCAAAATTTTGAATTAAATAAATTTTGGAAACAAAAAATGTGTGAAATTAATTTTCTAATGCATTGGGGGAATTTCTTCATAATATTTTTTTTATTTTTTATTTTTTTGATTTTTTAAAAAAGAGCCGAGGATCACCTGTCCAAGAGTGACCCGTCCCAATTTTATTGAAATACCCTCACTTATGGCAGAGGAAAACCATGGTTATAGACCGACACCTGAGGTTACAAAATAAGCGAGAAAAGTCCGAAACCAGGTGTCAAAAAAACACCTAGGAGCCTCTAACCAAAAAGAAACAAAACAAGGAGAACAAAACAAAACGAGCAAAAGGAAAAAAGAACCGTACCTGCAAAAAAGACAATAGCACAAGAAATCACAAAACAATAAAGTAAAAAAGTTACCAAACCAGCATGACAAACAAAACTCCATAATAGAGATGACACTAATAGCAACGCAAATATTGGAAGCCCAATTTATCCAAGCGAATTAAGTCTCGAGGAATCCTAGGCACATCCCCAATAATATTCCAATCCGTATGAAGGCCAGCCGCACCACTCCGAGCCAACCAGTCAGCAACTTTATGTCCCTCCCTATAAACATGCCGAACCACGCAAACCATAGAATCGGTAAGAGAAAGAATATCCTCCCATAAATACTCCAAATACCACACACCACATCTCCTCCTATTCCACCGCGAGATCACCCCTTGAGAATCTAATTCAATTTCTACAAAATTAATCCCCAGGTGTTTATAGGCTTTGAGACCCTGCATAAGAGCTAACAACTCAGCTCTATTATTCAAGCTAAAACCTATATGAGAAGTAAAAGCATGAACCAGATGACCTCGATCATTTCTAATAATACCACCCACCCCTGAAGGACCTGGGTTACCAAGCCTGCTGCCGTCTGTATTCAGCTTGAACCACGCTTGAGCAAGCTTTTGCCAAGCCACAGGCTGTAAATGCTTTCTAGTGGGAACCAAAGTCGAAATGTGCAAAGCCTGCAAAATCTCCAAATCTTGCATGGAGCATTTTTTAACCTTATTTATGTCTTGACACACAAAAACCATCTAGAGCTTAATAGCATGCCAAACCGCACTGAAAGACTCAAGTCGACCCTCGATACGGGCAGTACATCTTTTGCGCCAAAGATGCCAAGTAATAATAGAAGGAAGAAACCCCACCATGTGCCCCACTTGAGAAGAGGAAGACGCACGTCGAAACCAGGCTGTCACCATCTCCATCCAAGTATGACCAAGAGGAAGACCAAAGATAGCGCCACAATAATGCCATACCTTAGCAGCAAAATCCCTTCAAATAGCACGTGATTTTGATATTCATAATTACCTTCATCATAGCAATTACAACGAGAAACTATCGGAATCCCAATACGTTGAAGACAATCATCAACGCTCAAAGTCATATTCCATGCTTTCCACATAGAAACCGAAATTTTAAGAGGAAGCAACTTATGCCACATCCAAGAATGCCATTCCATGCTTGAACCTCGTATGCGGATACAATCCCAGGCTAATTTAGTATTGAAACTTCCACTCTCATGCTTCGTCCAAATCAACACATCAGAACCCCCCTTACAACTGACCAAAGCCTCAATAATGTCATCCACATTATCCTGGCCCACTAAAGTAGTCAACAGCTCCACATCCCAACTATTAGACAATTTATAATCCTTAACTTTAAGCAGCGGGTTTCCCACAAGTTGGAAATCATCAATTAATGGACCCCTATCCCTCTATTTATCATACCAAAATAAAATGTTCCCATCCCTAACACCACTTGGAGTTATTTAGGATACTAGGACTACTTTTAACGATCATTTTCCAAAACCTCTTACCTTTTTTCATGTCAATGAGAGACCAAGGGGAAGAACCCACATATTTTTCCTTTAAAAATCTAGCCCATAAGGACTTACCTTGAATTAAGTTCCAAGCAAACCGCATGTGCAAGGCTTTTTGCATATCATCCAAGTTACGCAATCCCAGACCACCTTCCTCAATTGGCTTAAAAATATTGTCCCATGCCACCCACTTTGTTTTTCCTTTACCATTCACCTCACTCCAAAAAAATGTGCTCATTATTTGATTTAAAGCTTTGATAATAGATTGGGAAACCTGCAAAACAACAAACAAATGTAAAGTCAGGCTAGAAAGCACATGCAGAAGAAGACTCAGACGTCCACCCTAGGAGAGGATCTTCATTTTCCAACCACTTATTTTATTCCAGATGTTATTCACCATCTCCTCCAAATGCACATGCTTGAGACACCCCAAAACAATCAGAACCCCTAGATATTTAAAGGGGAAAGAACCTTCCGAGGACCCTGTCAGCCTTTTGAGAGCTCTCTTCCTGACCAAAGAGATTTTTTGAGAAAAAAAACATAGAATTTTTTTCTTTATTGATCATCTAAACTGACCAAGATTCATACTTATCGAACACCAGTAAAAGTTCCCTAACAAATTTCTTACTACCATTCAGAAAAATCACAATTTCATCGATGTACATAAGATAAGAAATCTATGGAGTACCTCAAGCTTGGGAAAATTGCACAGTCTTGTTCTTCACCACACTATGCTTCAGAAGTCTAGAAAGTACCTCTTGAAGAAAAATAAAAAGATGAGAGAGGGGATCCCCCTGTCGTAACCCACGACCACCTTGAAAAAAACCTTTCGTCGTGCCATTAAGTATCACATAATACCAAATATTTGAAATGCAAGCATGAATTAATTCATAGAAAGGGGGTGAGAAGCCAAAACAATGAAGCAACTCCAACAAAAAATTCCAATCCACTCAATCGTACACTTTGGCCATGTCAACGTCAAGCATGATATTGCCACCATGGGATGGCTTATTAAGGGAATGAACCATTTCCTGAGTAAGACTGATATTTTCAAATATGCTCCACCCAGGAATAAAGGCATCTTGCTCAAGGGAAATCAGTTTGGGAAGAAGACTTGTCAGACGATTAACAATAATTTTGGAACAAATTTTATAGAAAACCGAACAAAGACTGATCGACCTAAATTTATCAAATCCTGACGGCACATCCATCTTCAGAATGACCACAATGAATGAAGTAGAATAAAACCTCAGAAGATGTTTAGTGAGAAAAATTCTGAGATAGCAGCCAATAAATCTATCTTTACCACCTCCCAATAACTTTTAAAGAAACCCACACCAAAACCATAAGGCCCCGGAGAACTGTTTATAGGAATAGAAGAAAGAGACTCGTTAACTTCATCCAATGAAGGAGTACAATAGATACAGACACAATCCGCTTCTTCAATAACCGGTGAGATTAAATAAGATAAGTCTGGAAGTTCTCTTGATTGATTGGTATTTTGAAGAAAACCAGAAAAATAATTCACTGCACCTTGATGAATGTCTTCCGGAGAAGTAAACTCAATCCCATCCAGGGTTCTCATCTCTTGAATTCTTTTACACCTTTTGTTAGCTAAACAAACATGGAAGAATTTAGTATTACGATCTCCTTCCATCTTCCACTTGATTTTAGCCATTTGAGCCAACTTCGTATCTTCCCTACACTTCCAAGAGGACCACTCAGCAGAGGACAACACAAGCTCCCTATCGGCATATTCATTCCATTCTCTTTGCAGACAACATTCAAGATCCTCAACTTTCTCTTCAAGAACAGCAATTTGATCATTGGTCCGCCCAAACACCCGCTTGTTCCATTCACGAAGAGCCACCTTAAGCTTCTTAAGTTTATTAGCAAGTTTGACAAGCCTCGTACCAACTATTGGTTCAGACCAAACATGCTGAACAAAATCCATAAAATCAGGGTGATCAACCCATATTTGCTTAAACAGAAATGAAGAGGGGCCATAGGAATAAGGGTCCTTATAGAGCTCTATGAACATAGGACAGTGATCCGAAGTCATCCTCGGCAAATACGAACAATTCGCATTGCGAAAATTAGTAAGTAAATTAGCATTAAGAAGCACCCAGTCCAATTTCGCCCAACTCCTGGATAAGCCGCACTGACCATTGCACCAGGAGAACTTTCTTCCCTAAGATTTCATATCAATCAACCCACTCTGGTGAATCCAATGGTTGAACTCATCCATTGCAACACATGGCCGTGGTCTACCACCCTTCCTTTCCAACTCAGAGCGAAGAATATTGAAATCTCTAGCAATTAAGCAAGGCTCTGCACCCATACTACTTGAACTAAAATACTCCCATAAGTTTCGCCTATCAACCATATTGCACTTAGTGTAGATAAAGTTACCCAAAAAATGAGAAGATCCCTCCCCTATACATAACGATAGAAACTGCAAACCTATTTGGACTACCTACACGTCCATGTCATTCATCCAAAAAACGTAGATTTTCCCACCAACTTCCTCATTTGAAATTACATTATGAAAACGAAGAACCCGCATATACCTTTAAGCTTTTATCAAAATTCTGAAAAGGTTCCATCAACACAACCATCTTCGGCTTGAAAATATTTTAAACACGTACCGATCCCCCTGATATTCCAAACAAATATGGGACCTGTCATAGAGAAAATTTTGCGGCTCGACTGAGAACCCAAGTGGAACTTCTAACTTTCTCAAAATGTCTTTTAGTGTATTTCCTCTTCACGGCGTCACCCTCTGTTTCCGTATGGTATTCCTTGTCCTGCGGGAAAATTTTGGCATGTAGTTTAGGTTCCGAATTTGACATCGACCCCTCTTCCAAGAAGAAAGAATCCTCCTGAAATTGAACATCATTCCTCTGCTCTGTGTGTTTTTCGTTAATAAGAACGTCTGCAACTCCTGACCTGTCTATAGCCACCTCAGCCCCCCTTGACCGAGGAGAAGTACCCTGTATCACATCGTCCGTCTCTAGACGAACCTTAGTCTTCCTCTTCTCTATAGAACACTCAATAATCGGAACCGCACCATGTTCCTTACCCGCGTCTAACTCTTCAATTAGCATGGGTGACAACGATTCCCCTGTTAGTAGATTTTTTGCAAGTGCCACATTCTCTGCAACAGCTATCTCTGCAATAACAGAAGGGAGAGAAGTATCTTTTGGTTCTTCAATCACAGGCTCTTGTTGCCAAACCCAAACTTTGTTTTTAGACTTCCTTTTTCCAGCACGAGAGGTCCGCACTTTTATGCCCTTGTATTTTGCACGTAGAATAGAATGAGGGCAGAGTTTCGTATATGATTTCTTGCTTACGGCTAGACACCATCCCTGGGGTCCCAATCCAGAAGTGAGAGAGAGGCACCTTGACAGCATCCATCTCCACACAGATACAAGCACCATCTGTACAAGTGGCACACCAAGTGGGATTATCATGCCTCATAGTAGAGATAATCGGAGTACCATCAAGACTCCAGCGATTACGAATGAACACCCGAATAGAATCCAAAGAGGGACGTTGCCGACGAAATTTCAGAACAATAGAGAACCTAAAAGGTTCTGCTGAACGGTATACTTTCTCCTTTGAAATCTGAAAAAATAATTCACCATCCTTACTCTTCGGCACTCGGTGAGACACAAACAACTTAGGAAGTGGCTAGGGCACTGCCGAGACGAGATCCACGAACAAACATCGGCCTGCATTTTCAGTGGCTGCCATGTAGCCTTACGTGAATCAGGAAGCAAAACCCTAGCAAAGAACAAAAGGGCAAAAAAGGAAAATGTTATTACTAAAACATATAAACAAAAAAATTATTTCATCACTACAACAACAAATCAATGATTGATGAGACTTACTACTTTTTTAACTTCCCCTAAAAATTTAAACATATCTCAACCTATTTCATATATCCAAATAGATCTAAATACATCTCCATAGGACCCACAAAATCCACTCAAAATCTTAACTCTCTGTTATCCACAAATCAACTAAGATCACCTTAATGCCCAAACGCAGTCTAAAACCATAACCTCATGTTCATGTATCCAACTTTGATTTTCATATATCACGTCAATTATCCTCAAAATATTTTAACCTTTCAAGGGTCTAAACTCACATAACTCCATATACACCAATAAACCCATAACTAAGTTAACTAACAAGCTTAGAACTCAAATATAATCAACCCATGTCACCCTCAACTACCAAACCTAACATATGCTAATCGGCTTGCAAGAGAGGGAGTGAGAAGTGTTGTGTGTGAGAGAGAGGGGCATAGAGAGAGAGGGGCGTAGAGAGAGAGAGAGAGAGAGAGAGAGAGAGAGAGAGAGTAATGAGAAAGATAGGGTGAGGAGAGCTTTACCACACAAAGGGGAGAGAGAGAATTACGTAGAGAGAGAGTGAGGCTTACGAAGCCTCTTGCTTCCAATGTGAGGCTTCAATCATGGTGCAGCTAGGCTTTGATGGTGTGACACCAGGCATGGAGGTTAGACATGGATGTGGCTAGGCAAAGGCAATTTCTGACGTGCATGGAGGGGTCATGCTTTTTGTGTTTGTGTGCCTAGGCAATTTCTGACGTGCATGGAGGGGTCAGGCTTGCTGTGTTTGTGTGTAGGCTTGTAGACTATGTGTTGGAAGATGGGTGGTGCAACCATGATGGGCTATGCAAGGGTGGATTTAGGTTGAAGAGCAAGAAAACTTGCAATGTTTTGACTTCCTAAAACAAGATGCAGTGGAGCATTTCTTACAACATTTTGGTGTTGTGGTGACCTTGGTGTGTCGGCTTTTGGTGGAGCTAGCTTCCTGTCTTGCTGGTTGGCGACATATAGTGCATCTTTGGTGGTTGTCTATAGGTGACAAGGGATATTTTATGTGGAATGGAGAGGTTACTCCATGTGGTTTGCTGGGCGGCGCACGTTGTTGTTCAAAGTAAGTGTCGAGGATGTGTTTAGTGTTGTGGTTACCGAACTTGTCTTCAACTTTTGGCTTGGTATGAAGAGGCTACGAAGAAGCAATGGAGAGGTCCATGGTTGTTGACTTTTGGGTTTTGTGAAATTCAAATCTTGGAGACCAAAAAAGAAGAGAGGGCACAAAGGAGACTTGCTATATGTGGGACTTCAACGTGTCTGGGTTTTAGGGAGGAAGCTACGACTAGGCTATAAAGCTCTTGAGCATAAGAGAGAAAAGGTTTGGAATGCGGCAACCCTAACCCTAGGTTAAAGATGATACTTGATGCATGGAGGGGGCTTATATATACCCACAGGTAGGGCTTTGCATCCGGATTCGAATATTCAAGAATATCCGAATCTGGATCCAAATTTTTGAAAGAGGGAGGATATTCGAATTTGGGCTAGTGTTAAGCCTAGATATCCGGATTGTAACCGGATTTATGGATTTTAAACCCAATTTCCCTTTTTTTTTAAAAAAAAAAAAATCTTTTTAACACTTTTAAAATGCTTTTTAAAAAAAAAATTTAGCACTTTTTAAAAGGTTTTTTTATAGGACTTTTTGTTTATTATTTTTTATATGCATTTTTTATATAATGAATATTTTTACAGGCAATTTTTAAATTTTTTTATTGCATATTAAAATATTTATACAACAAAATAAATAATAATAGACATCAACTTTACAAGGAACAAATAGTGAAACATTCAAAAGTAAAACATCAAAGACTTGTGGAAGAACATTTGAAGTCAAGCCCCCTATCATCTCCATTGTGAGCTGTGGGAAACAAAGAACTAGAAATCAAGAAGATTAGAAAAAATTCGTAACCCAACTGATATGCATATTATAGAGAGAAAATGAGATACTTATGGAGTGTGTTGTAAGGAATGGAAAGTTAGAAAAATGGCTTCAGTGAAGTCTTTGTTGCCATGTGCTATATTGTTCATTCTACTCCCATTAGTAAATTAGCATACACAATTGAATGAACTTCAACACAAAAATAATCATGTCATCATGCCACCAAATACCATTTAAAGATCCCTAGACTCTACTTACATTTAATTTGTCACATCCTCTTTAGACAAAACTCCTAGGTTGTCAATCATGTTACCCAGTACCAGCAAGGGAATGCCACTAAGGCTATGTTTGGAAGTTGAGTTGTGAATAATAGTATTTTATGGATCTTATTGAAATGAATTTAATTTTTTTAGGTTGAGATGTATTTAACTTTTTAAGTTGAAATGCATAAAGTAGGTTGATATGAGTTTACTTTTTTTATAAGAAGTTGAAAAGGTAGTAGGTCCCATATATGATTTGTTTGAGATGAGTTGAATTTGGTTCAACAACTAAACACAACCTAATTGACGGTTTACTAAGCAGGTCATAAAGTTCACTTCTTGAAATTGGCAAGTTCTCATAATCGGTAGCATCCACCACATAATTGCAACATGCAAAAATCGTGGTCCTAAATTGTAGGTCACAGAGTACACCAAACTAGCAAGCTATAACCTAAGCATAAATATAGATGCGCACACAACACACACAGATATACACACGCAAGCACTCAAAATATATATAGATATATTACCATAAATAGAAATAGAATTCATAAAATGTAGACTAAATACTAAAGATTTTCATGGTTTGGATAGAGAAGAAACAACAAATACCTGAATGGGACTGGAGACCAAGTAAGGCCCATTAAACTGGAGTATGTGTTGGGGTTTCTGATCAAATTTTTCCAAACCTAGATCCAAACCAAAAGGAACGGAAAACAAGTTTAATGAACACAATCAAAACATTCAGAGATTAATAGCAAGAAGAAAAATCTTAAACAAACTAGAGATTAGAAAAGAGAAAACAAAAACCAAAACAAAACCAGATCCAAACCGAAAAGGAATAAAACAAATTTTATGAACACAACCACAACATTTAGAGAAATGAATAGCAAGAAAAAAATAGACTAGAGATTAGGGGAAAAAAAACAAACCAAAATCCACAAAAAAAAAAGCAAGGGAAAAAAAGTTTAATGAACACAATCACAACATCCAAAGGGATGACTAGCAAGAAAAAAATAAAAAATAGACTAGAGATTAGGGGGAAAAGAAAAGAACAAACCCCAGACCCAGATCCAAACCAAAAGGAAGAGAAGAAAATTTAATTAACGCAATGGAGATATAGAGAACTTCAAATTTTTGACATATAATATCCAGAGAAATGAATAGCAAGAAAAAAAAAATTGAAAATAGCCTAGAGATTAGGGAAAAAAAAAACCAAACCAAAAGGAAGGGAAAAAAAGTTTAATTAACACAATTGCAGCATCCAAAGAGATTAATAGCAAGAAAAAAAAATAGACTAGAGATTAGAAAAATAAATAAAAACAAAACAAAAGCAGACCCAGATTCAAGATTAGAGAGAGACATAGACATAGACATATACATATATATATATATATATATATATAGAGAGAGAGAGAGAGAGAGAGAGAGAGAGATAGACATATATATATATATATATATATAGAGAGAGAGAGAGAGAGAGAGAGAGAGTGAGTTGGGAAATTGGGAAATCTGAAGGATCCAAGGAACTTTGGAGCTTTTTGTATAGTTGAGTTTTTTATTTAAATAAAATTGGATACCAATAAGGGTGACCACAGTCCGGTCCCGTCCAAAGGGGGGTGACTCATTCAAAATTAAGTAGCACAAAGGCTATCCCAAGTGGAGGAGGATGTCGTGTAATAATTAGGAATAAATTTTTAGATCGTCTCCTCAGGGAAAGCTACTTAAACTCAAACTCTTTGAAAATTGTGAAAATCTTCACAAAGAGAAAATAAAGATGATAGTATGTGCAATGGATGAAAGCATGCAACAAGAATGAAAAAGGGCTCTAGTCATGGACTAGATTCATATTTTTAGATTTTTGAATGTCGAATTGAAATGTAAAAGACGAAGAGATTGAACTAAGAAATTAATAAAATTAAGATAAGAATTAAACTAGATTAAAAAGTAATTGACAAAATATGAACTGAAAATTGAAAAGCCCCAAAATTAAGATTCTAGGGTTCATACTTGTATTCAAATCACAAATTCTCAAAATTAATCCATAGCATTTGTAATCACTATTAATTGAAAGCTTAACGAAGCGAGAAAAAAAAATAACACAAAGTAAATAAATAACAAATAAATTGCTCAAACTTCTAAGCCAAAAATCTCAAAAATATTCCACAAGCTTAAAACAGAAATTAAATAATAAGTAGGGAATGAAAAGATCAAGCCAATTGAATGGAGATGAAGATTGGAAGCAGTGGAGGAGGCTGGGATGCAGTAGCAATTGGACCCCTCAAGGAGCTCTTCAATATGCTGAGTAAATGCTCCAGAGGAATTTATGTGTTGATGCGTGAATGATTGCTTGTGAGAATCCCCCTCTGCGGATCTGAGTGAAAAATGGAAGGAAAAATAAATTGTAAGTGTTGCTTATAATCCAACAGTGTTTTTCAAGCCAAAATTCGGCCATAAGATGTAAAATCCTAGATCTGTAAAATATAATATTTGCTCGAGCAGCGCGTCGAGCGGACATCAAGCGTTCAACTCTGTCTGACTTCACTCAAGCGGCCAATGCCTCCGCTCGAGCTAACTCCTTTCCCGCAACCTGCTCGAGCTCACTGTCGAGTAGCATTCGAGCGTTTGAATCTGCCTGACTTTTGCTCGAGCGGCCAATGCCTCCGCTCGAATGATGTGGACCAGACTCCACAGTAATCAACAGTTGATAAAATTAAGCATAAATTCATGCTATTAATCAATTTAAATCACAATTTAGATTTATTCATCTTAATCATTTTTCCATATAAAACCAATGATAAAGTAATGAAAGAATTAAAATATATTGGTTCCAAATGTATTAAAATATACAATAACTCAGCTCAATTAGGAGGTGATGGACCGAAATTTTCCCTGGACCGGACATCCCTAGGGACCCGACCGGTAGCTATCCTTCTGGTTAGGTCCATCCGGTCCAACCCTCTTTTATAAAAAATCGATTAATAAAAAAATTATTTAAAATACTAAATTAAAATTAATTAACTTATTAAATTAAAATTACATAATAAATTGTACAATTATTAATATATACTAGTACTATATATTATAGTTATACATTAAAGAATATAATAATACATTGATCTAAATATATATAGTTATAGACTTAGTACCAATGTTATAACTAATAACTATACTAGTAGTATTACTAATATACTATATTAGTGATAAATTGGTAATACCATATTAAATAATACTCTATGTGGTTATAGTGATTTAATACTAACATATTAAGTTAACTATACTAATACTATTATAAATTTATACATATACTATAATTTATACTATAACTCTTATAATATGTTAATATATTAATATATACTAGTACTATATATATTATAATTATAAATTAAAGAATATAATCCTTATGTAATATTGTGATATATTTATAATTAATTATAAACAATTATTTATATAAATAATAATAATAATTTTTCCATTCAGTCTGGTCCGGTTCGGTTCAGGGTGAAAAACCCCTGGACCAGGATTAGATCGAATGAATTTGGTCCTATAAAAATTGGACCAGATCAAACCAGTCCCAATTCAGTCTGGTCCAGTTCTATCCAAAAATGGTTCGGTCGGTTTCTCCGGTCCAAACCGATCAAATCTCACTGCTAGATATGGGTATCGGTATTCGGATATGGGCTTATAGAGAATTATTCTACCCTCCCGAGTCCAATCTGGGTGGTTATCTATTTAGATTCACCAGTCTTCTGGATTTCAGATTGGACTAAAAAACAAATCCGATCTAAATGCATACCCTTACACACAGGGCTAATGAATATTTGAAAGTAGGTCATGGTTTGGGTCTACATCTTGTATCCTATTTGGGATCTAACATGGGCTAGGCCATTTTAAGGGTCATCTAAATTTTAGGACTTGCCTATATTTCGTGGGCTAGGTTACTTAACAGTCCTAATGATCGGATCTTAAATTCTAACAAGAGCCTAATTCGTCTAATAAATAGTGGTGAAAAAAGAAGTAAACCGGACCGGTATCGGGATTGGTTCGATCTAGTACCGGTTTCATTTTTCTCAAAACTGATCAAAATCGATCTGGTTACAATTCTCCTTTTTCTAACACTGGACTGTACAGGTTCATATATATATTTTAATTTTTTTATATTGTATAAAATATTTTTCATATTTATATATAATATATATAATTATATATAAAATAATTTTATATTATATGATAAATTACTAATTAATATAATATTAAATTTTAAAGTCCTATATCACTATAGTCTATAATACAATTATAATATATATTAGTACTATTTTGTTATATACTATATTATATCTATTATATAATATACCAAAAAAATAGAAAAAACTAGACCGAACTGGTAAAATCAGAAGTACCAGTTTAGGAGTATAACTAGTGCGGTATCAGTTCTTCAAATCTTAAAATCGGTATATACCGGTTTGGTTATAAATATGCCCAAAATCAGACCAAACTGGATCAGTTACACCCTTACTAATAAATATTTTTGGGTTTTTAAATTCAATTATTAGGCCCAGTAGAATTTTATAATCCATCATATAAATTTTGAACCCATAATCTATTCAAAATTACCCAATAAACCTCAATTGGATTCTAAAAATAATGGCCCATTAATACTTACACAAAATCATCAGCTAATCTTTAACGAGCCTTTAGATATACTTTTGGGTCTATGAGTGTAGTTAAGATTTCTAATCAACCTCAATAAATAATAGTATGTAAGGTTATCTAATATGACCTAATAAACCTAATTTAGTGTTGGGTTGGGATGTTACATATACACTCAAATTTCTACAATTCAAAAACTACAAAATTGACACATGGAAGAAATTTCTTACCTTCAAATGTCCCAAAAATTGGTGCTATTCTCTTAGCTTGCCCGAGATGGTGGATGTCCAAAAGTGATGGTGTTTAGGAAATTGAAAGTGTATGAAGATGGAAGAAAATTTTCAAGTTGAGTGCTTAGGTGCCTTGGTCGGCTATGAGGTGCAAAGGAGGAGGAGAAAGCTTGAAGAAAAACTGGAAATGGAGACCTAGTTGTTGTTATGAAGAGAGAGAGAGAAAGAGAAAGTGGTAAAGGAGAAGGTGTGAGTGTGTGTGTGTGTTTTTTTTTATGCCTTGCATGTCCTTTTATTGGGCTGAAAAATGTGTAGATCTAAGTGGCCAACTCTAGTCCCTAGTGTGTGTGCGCTGTTGAACCTATGAGTTGATTGAGTTGAAATATTACATATTTTTATATATCTAGAACCAATATATTTTAATTCTTTCATTACATTATTATTGGTTTTAGATAAAAAAATGATTAAGAGACATAAACCCAAGTTATGATTTAAATTGGTTAATATTATGGTTTATGCTTAATTTTATAACTTGTGATTTAATTGGATAAGATTTTTACTTGCACAGTACAATTTTGATATTCTATTCTTTCTTTTTATTTTATTTTATTTTTTATTTCCATTTGTTTTAGGTCCAAAGAATACAAAAATTAGAAATGAGAAAAGTTAAAAAGTCAAAAAGGCAAAGAGGCACGGGGCAGGATTTCAATTGGGATTTGAGTGGGACTTCAAGGCCTGTACGGCAACATATATTGGGAATTCAATTTTACGGATTGAGATATTTTCCCTAAGACATGAATTCAACTCATGCACAGCAACACATATTGGACTTTTGACCTGGGACGACATGCATGTATCAATTCATTTTCAGCGCTGCACCGACGGGGAGAGACACAACATTTATTCTCTTTAGGCATTTTTGAGCACCGCATATATTTTTTCTCTGGAATTGAAGACGCCACACGCTAGCTGGGAATTTATTCATTCTTTTATGTATTTTGGGTCTACACTGCAGTGCCGTTGAAGAGCTCCTTATGGTGTATTCTTGATACAGTTCAGCCTTCTCCACTACTTTCAATCTCCATCTCTGTCCATTTGGCTTACTCTTTTCATTCCATAATTTTTATTTAATTTCAATTTGAAGTTTATGGTGTATTCTTGATATTTTTGGCTTAAAAGTTTGGGTATTTTATTTGTTGTTTATTTTATTTTATGTTAGTTATTTTTCTTTTTTCTTTAAACTTCCATTAAATATGCGTTACAATTGCGTTTTAGATTGATTAAAGGTTAATTAGAACTTAAATAAATTTAGTTTTATTATTTAGTTTTCAGATTAATTAAAATTATTTAGCGTAGCTGAGTCCTTAATTGTTAATTTCAATTTGTTAGTCTTTTGCATTCCATTTCAACACTCAAAAATCCAAAAATATAAATCTAGTCTATGACTAGTGCCTTTTTTTTTTTTATTTCCATTGCACTCTTTCTACCTTTTCTAAATATCAACCCATGTTTAATAGAAAATGTAGAAGTAGAAGAAGAACCTTCCTACAGAACTGCAAATTGTTCTTGTGCCTTCTGATCTGGAGCATAAGCTTGCTTCAACTCCTCCAACCAGATTGGAGTAGGAAATGAAATAGAAGCCATCAATGTGGTACCATCCGAGGCTGCTTTCCTTGACAAAACATTGTTTTCAACACCCTTTTTGTACTCAATAGTGAATTCATAGCCTGACAACTTGGGAATCCACCTTTGTTGAGCAGTTGTCACCACTTTCTATTCTAACAAGTACTTTAGATTGTGATGATCAGTTCTCACAACAAAAGCAACCCCTAACAGATAGGGTCTCCATTTCTTACAGCAATAACAAGTGCTAGTAGCTCTTTCTCAAAGGTAGAAAGCATCAAATTCTTACCCTTGAGAGCTTGACTTATAAATGCCAATGGTTTGTGATCTTGCATCAAGACAACTCCTACACCCACTCCACATGCATCACATTGTACTACAAATTGCTTATTAAAGTCAAGCAAGCATAAAACTGGAAGGTTGGTGACTGCTTTCTTCAATTCTTCAAAGGCATTAGGTGGCTTTCTTCAATTCTTCAAAGGCATTAGGTGCTGTCTCAAACCATTGAAATGCATCCTTTTTCAACAAAATAGTCAAAGGTGCAACTATTTGACCATATTCTCAAATAAACTTCCAATAATATCTTATGAATCCTAAGAAACCCCTTAATGACTTAAGAGTTTTTGGAATTGAACAAGACATCATTGCATCCAACTTCCTTGGATCAGCCCTTACACCATCTTTCGAAATTAAATGACCAAAATACTCAATTTCTGGACATGGAAGTGTATTCAACACAGTGGCCAAATGAATTAAGTGGGATCCCAGGTCCTTACTATAGACAAAAATGTCATAAAAAAAATACTATGACAAATTGCCTAAGAAAAGGTTTAAAAACCTCATTCATAAGTGCTTGAAATGTTGAGGTAGCATTTGTGAATCCAAATGGCATGACAAGGAACTCATAATGTCCCTCATGAGTAAATGCAGTTTTAGGCACATCTTCATCTCTCATTCAAATCTTGTGGTAACCAGATCTCAGGTTCAACTTTGAAAAAACTATTGGGCCAAAAAGCTCATCTAATAACTCATCAACAACTGGTATTGGATATTTATCTTTAATAGTAGCCTCATTAAGCACCCTATAATCAATACACATCCTCCAAGACCCATTAGATTTCCTTACTAATAATACAGGAGATGAAAATGGAGATTGACTGGGTCTAATCACACGTAACTTAAGCAACTTATCAACAATCTTCTTTGTTTCTGTTTTCTGAAAGTAATGATACCTATATGGTCTAACACTCACAGGTACATAATCCTTTTTAAGAATTATCTGGTGATCTCGACCTCTATGAGGAGGCAAAGTGGTTGGTTCATCAAAAACCATTCCAAACTTCTGCAGCAATTGAAGAACTTCTGGACAATAACTATTTTGACTCTTCACAACCTCCACAGACATAAATTGCAACCATACTCCTTTGGGACCCACTTTAGAAATCATAGAAATTTCTTTATCATCTACCAAACTAGTAGCAGGTGATGTAAAGCCTTTAAGGCAAACCTTATTCCCTTTATAATCAACCTGCATTTGTAAGTCTGTAAAATCCCAAAGTATAGGCCCAAGTGATGAAAGCCAATTAACTCCCAACACTACATCACACCCTCCTAAAGTCAATGTAAAAAAAAATCAGCAACAAATCTTGTGCCTTGTATTTGTATGCCCACTACAGTATCCTTGCCACTACTGCTCAAAATCTCCCCATTAGCAACTTTGACCTACATAGCTTGCCCTTGCTATACCACCAGACCACACCTGCTCACTAGTGCAGTATCCATAACATTGTGGGCACTGCCAGAATCAATCAATATGACCACCTTCCTTTTATTAATCTACCCAACTACTCTCATAGTTTTAGTACTCGAGGTCCTCACCATAGCTTGCAAAGAAATAGAAACTATGTCTACAGATTCAGGCTCTTCATGTATCTCCTCTACAATTAATTCTTTCTCCTTTGTAGGCTCACTACTAGATCCCATATCCATTCCTTCTAACACATAAACTCTCAGTTTAGTGCACTTATGGCCTGGCTGCCACTTCTCATTATAGAAGTAACATAAGCCCTTATTCCTTCTATCTTGCATCTAAGTCTCATTAATTTTCTGGTAAGGCATCTTCACAGCAGGCACTTTAGGATTTCCTAGAATAGACCCACCACTACTCAATTGGTGTGAATCGGAGAAATTATTCATCCACAACTTTTTTGTACTCCAAATATATTGCTCTTAGATTTTTGTCAATCGAAAAGCCTCATTCAAAGAAGAGAGATTCAACATTCTTATTGGTAATCTAACCTCATCCTTTAAGCCACTTAAAAAACAACTTCATTTTTTCTTTTCATAAATGCCTTTAATATGGTTGGGAAGCAATTCAAATTCAATCTTATAGGAAGGAACATAATGAACCTGTTTTAAATGTGTCAATGCTTCCATAGGATCATCATTAGCAAATGAACCAAATCAAACTTGCATCACCTGAGTAAACTCCTCCCACGAATGAAAAATTCCAGATTCACTAGCATCCTGGAACCATACCAATGCATCATTATCCATTTGAAAAGAAGCCAATAAAATCCTCTAACCAAGAAGCACTTGGTGATACAAGAAGTATTGATTGGCTCTATAAATCCATGTTGAAGGATCTTTTCCACCAAATCTTGGAAAATCCAACTTGACTTCCCTCATATTAGATCTTTCACCCATGTTTTTCCAATGAACTTCCCCCATGCCTTCTTGGCCATCGCCATCTCCCCCATGATGAGGATTTTGTACATTTCTTGCATTTTGTCCATTAACTTCTTACTAAGTATTGCAAGAAATCTTCAAAATTTGCTGTAGTAATTCAGCAAACTTCCTATCCTGACTCTCCCTTTCCAACCTTGTTGTTTCTTGCTACTAAACCAAAACCGCAATAGCATCTTCAATCTATTTCTGTTGATGTTCTTTTTGTTGACACAAATGATTCACAGAATCAAGAATCTGTGCATATGATCTCGTCTCTTCTGCCATTACTGACTACTGATACCAAAATGTAATGAGCCCATTCAGGATAACAAAGAACTAATGTAATTCGAGGATGTCACCCTCCAAGAATTCTCCAAGAACTAGAGAGAGAGAGAGAAGATAGAGAGAGAGGGGAAATTGAATGACACTGAATACTGAAGTTAGCCTCTGTCCCAACTCACAGTTGCCTCTTATAGATGAATGGTCTATGAAAACTATAGCAGAATTATCAAAAGTCCAACCATTTAATGTCTTAAATGATAGTCATGAAATGGCACCATTCTATTTACATTTACTTGCAACTAAATGACACAATCACAAACAATTAAGCCAAAACCAACCAACACTTAAACAAAATGATGAGTATTAATCTTTTTCTCTACAATTTCAAGACTTTAGCCTTTGTTCATACTGGCCTCGATCCATGATTTCATCCATCCTTCCACATTTCCCAACCCGTAGCATATGAGTTGGAAGAATTTAATTATCCAAACTAGGTGTTAAGATGTTTGATGGGGTTTTGGAAAAGAAGAGAAAAAAAGTTGAATAAAAATATTATAAAACTAAAATATTGTTAGATTATGTTGTAAATACATAAATGTAGTAAAATAAATTCCATGTATTTGATGGATGACCATTAGAATTCTTACCCATTCATGTATTCTTGTTTCCCTTGTTCATGTATCCTTTTTATTTGTGTATTGTCATTCCCTAAGTTCAAGTATCTATTAAATATCATGTATTCTCTCATGCCTATAAAAGGGAGTCTTGATGAGCATTTGTGGTAAGACATGTAACAAGAAAGTCGAGAAAAATAATATTAAGTTCCTAAAGAACTAGTTTCATACATTGTGATCCTTCATTCTCTTGTTATTTTTCTTTAATTTTACAACATGTTATGATCATAAGAATTTAGCTCAAAGTGAGAAGTTAGGGGGGGGGGGGGGTAAGAGCTAAACCTAAACAACAGATTCTTGACTTTAGAATGATTCTATCAAACTTTGAGCTTAAGGATTTAGGATTCACTGGGTCAACCTTTACTTGGTGCAATAATAGAGGATGACCTTCTTCTATTTGGGAAAGGCTCGATCGTTTTGTTGCAAATCTCAATTAGTGTCAACTTTACCAAAGGGTTTCTATTACATATGGCTCAATAGCTTACTCTGACCATGTACCAATCTGGTTGGACTTAAATGGAGGTAGCTGTCATAAAAGAAGGAAAAAACCCTTCAAATTTGAGGCAATGTGGCTTAGAGAGAAGGATTGCACTCAGATTATTGAAAATACTTGGAAGCAAGGGTCCTTACAGAGTAGCATGAGTGAAGTTGCTGAGCTGATCAAAGGCTGCAACCAACAATTAGAATTGTGGAACAAGCACAAGTTTGGCAGGGTACATACATAGCTTCAAAAGGCAAAGCATAAGCTCTAATTGCTACAGTAATGTAATCCAAGGGAGGTTAATAGAGAAGCTCTTAACTCAACTAGGGATGAGGTTTAGATATGGTTGGAGAGAGAAGAACTTACGTGGAAATAGAGATCAAGAGCTATGTGGTTGGCAGAGAGTGATTAGAATACAAAGTTCTTTCATACAAAAGCTTCATAGAGGAGGAAAAAGAACAGTATCCAGAAGCTGCAAGATAATAGTGGTGTATGGCAAGAGGGGGTGGATCGAGACAAACTTATCTTAAATTATTTCAACACCCACTTATATGGATCAGTTTGCCTTATCATAGGGTGATAATTAACTGATCCATTATCAGAGGGTGATCGAGATAGTCCAACTGGTGGGGCAAACTATGATAATGAATTGATCCATTATTAGAGGGTGATCGAGACAATCTAAGTGGTGGGGCGGATAAATGGATTTGGGAAAATGAGATAAGTGGTAGGTTTAGTGTGAAGAGTGCTTATTGATTCTTCAAGGCCTGTAAAGATACTAGCAGGGGTGAGTCTTCTAATGCAACTCTCATAATACATTATGGTATAGTTGATGGTTTCTGAGAATGAAAAAGATTGAAGTTGAGGAAAAATGTATCTTCTATGATAATGGTCTAGAGATTTTGCAGCATGCCCTTTTACATTGTCATAATATTCACTAGTGCTGGTCTAAACACCTACCTATGATTTTGCATATGGATTAGTCCCTGGCCTTTATGGATGTGGCACTAGATGTTAAGGAAAAGGGCACATTTGATGATTTTACTGCATGAGCAAATCTGCATGGACCCTAGTCAAGTGGTTGATTTTGTATTTTCTTTGAAGAAGCTCCCTTAGCCCACTAGACAACAGCAGGATCCTCAAAGTCAGAATTCTACTCAATGGATTCCACCCCCAACTGGTGCTTATAAACTGAATGTGGATGGTGCTTTATTCTATGACCAAAAAAAGGCTGATGTTGGGATCATACTAAGTGACTCAAGTGGGAATGTGTTGTTGGCTGCTAGTAAAAAGGAGGAGGAAGTTCCTGATCCTTTCTCCATTAAAATACTTGCCATGCTAAGTGGTTTACAGATTTGTGCAAATATGGGAATAAACAATCATATCCTTGAAAATGATTGTTTGGTGACAGTTTATGAAATCTAACAAAGTAGTGATTCTTTCATGGACCAATGAAAATTGGAGCAGGAGACTAGAAGATTGATAAATGTTTCAGATTTGCAATGTTCAATATGTAAATCGCATTGATAATGAAGCTAGTCATAGGCTAGCTAGAAATGCTTGGGATGTGGAAGATGTAGAGATGTGCTAGGATGGAATTCCCTCTAATGTCTACCAAGCCGTATGTCTTAATAAACATTCTTTGCAATGGTTTCTCTTTCATTTATATAAAGCTTGTTTTCCTATAAAAATAAATAAATAAAGAATTTGTGAATAATCCAATTTGCCCATGTGTTTTCATAAATTTTTTTTTTTTTTTAAAAGTCAAATTCTGGATTTGCTATTTATTATAGTATATGTAGATGACTTAAATCGTGTTGAAGCTCTAGAAGAGCTGTCAAAAGCCCCAAATTATTTAAAAAATGAGTTTGAAATGAAAGACCTTAGAAATACAAAATTTTGTCTTGGTTTGCAAATTGAGTACTTTTGCAAATTGAGCTCTTGTCCATCAATCAACATATACAAAAAAAATCCTGAAACACTTTTACATGGACAAAGTTCATTTTTTAAGTACTCCAATAGTTGTATGATCATTTGATATAAAAAAATACACATTTCGCCCTTGAGAAGATGATGAAGAAATTCTTGATCCTGAAGTACCACATCTAAGTGCAATTGGTACTTTGATGTATCTTGCAAATTACACAAAATCAGATATTATATTTTCAGTTAATTTACTAATAAGATATAGTTCTGCACCAACTCGAAAGCATTAAAATGGAGTTAAACATATTCTACACTACCTTCGTGGAACGATTGACATGGAATTGTTATACAAAATTATCAAATTCTTAATTAGTTAGTTATGCAGACTCGGGTTACCTTTTCGACCCGAATAAAGGAAGATCACAAACAAAATGCTTGTTCACTTGTGGAGGTATAACTATTTCATGAAGATCTATCAAGCCAACATTAGTTGCTACTTCTTTCAACCACTCATAAATTATTGCAATTCATAAAGTAACTTGAGAGTGTATTTGGTTAATATTAGTAATTCAGCACATTCAAGATAAGTGTGGATTATCCACAATCAAAGAACAATAATATATGAAAATAATGTTGCTTGTAATAATATACAAGCCTTGTATCACACAAATTAAAAGAGGCTATATCAAAGGTGATAGAACCAAGTATATTTCGCCAATTTTTTTTTATACACATGAGCTCTAGAAGAGCGGGGATATTAATGTCAAGTAACTAAGATCATGTGACAATTTGGTAGATCTATTCACTAAAGTATTACCAAATACAATATTTAAAAAGTTGGTACATGGCATTGGAATACGTCAACTCAAAAATATTTCATTGTAAACTATTGAAGCTCTATATACTTTTGAGGGAGAGAAAATAATCATACGGATTGTACTTTTTATCCTTTACTAAGGTTTTTCCCCATTGGGTTTCTTTTGCAAGGTTTTAACGAGCCAATCCTAAAACATTTTATGGTACACAACGATATTGTACTCTTTTTCCTTTGTCATTAGTTTTTTTCCCATCCAGTTTTTCCTTAGCAATGTTTTAACGATGTATGTTCTTTGTGTATAGTTATCCAACAAGGAGTGCTATAAGTACATGAATATAGTAAAATACATTCAATGTATTTGATGGATGACTATTAGAATTCTTATCCATTCATGTATTTCTATTTCCCATGTTCATGTATTCTCTTGATTCATGTATTGTCATTCCCTAAGTTCACTAGAATTCTTATCCATTCATGTATTTCTATTTCTCATGTTCATGTATTCTCTTGATTCATGTATTGTCATTCCCTAAGTTCACGTATCTATTTAATATTATGTATTCTCTCATGCTTATAAAAGAGAGTCTTGATGAGTATTTGTGGTAAGACACATAACAAGAAAGTCGAGAGAAAACAGAATATATTGTGATCTTTCAATTCTCTTGTTATTTTTTTTTTAATTTTAAAACATAATATAATTTTTTAATATTATTTTTGTTTTAAGATTTGAAAATGTTGATTTATTTTTTGTGTTTTAAATAGAAGTTTGAGAAAGCTATAATGATAAAATAAAAAATATGAAAATTGAATTGAAATGTGTTTGTATTTTAATGTTAGTTGGATATTAAGATGGAGTGAGATGTAGTGAGATGTATTGAGACTATATATAAAACCAAATGAGACCTTAGGCTTAGTACTTTTCATCCAGGTCAGGTTTTAATCCAGCCTGGCCCAAAACCCGGAAAACTGGATTCCGATTTTAGGTTTTGGACCAGATCAAACTTGAGCCGAAACCCAGGTTGCAAAACCCGGACCTGCTAGGTCCGGGTAAGGGTTTAAAACCAGGATACCAATTTTTAAAATTCGGTACCCTAGTCATTTTTAAAAACTAGCTTCGTCCAATTTCAAATGTTTTCGTCATCCAATTTCTAATGTCAATCAGAGCAAAACTTTTAAAATAAATTAGAAGGAAAAAATAAAATAGAAGAGTCGAGATAAGAGATTGTACATAAAATGAAAGAGAAATGAGAGAGAGAGCCTCATTAAAGCGGCAAAGCCTCACTTTTCTAGGATGTAGCACTGATCTCCTACACTCCGATAAAGCCTCACTTTTCCAACCTCCATAAATGAGAGAGAGAGAGAGAGAGAGAGAGAGAGCCTCATTAAAGTGGCAAAGCCTCACTTTTCTAAGATGCGGCACTGATCTCCTACACAACTTGTAGATAAAGCCTCACTTTTTCAACCTCCAGAAATGAGTGAGAGAGAGAGCCTCATTAAAGCGGCAAAGCCTCACTTTTCTAGGATGCGGCACTGATCTCCTACACTCCTTGTAGATAAAGCCTCACTTTTCCAACCTCCAGAAATGAAAGAGAAAAGAGAGAGAGAGAGAGAGAGCCTTATTAAAGCCTCACTTTTCCAACCTCGAGTTTTACGCTAATAATTAAAGAGAGAGAAACAATAGCTTTCATAGCTCATTACCCAAAGAATTGGCTCATCTTCGCCAATTGAAAAGCTTAGATTTTGGATTCAATTGCTGCAGCGGAGAATTCCTATCATGGATCGGATTGTTGTCAAACCTTCAATATTTGGCTCTACATGGTAATAGTTTTACAGGTATAATCCCACTGACGCAGCCACCACCCATTGACAACTGCCACGCTCCGTTTCTTAGACTGCTCTTTTGCCGCCTCGTGCTTTCCCCCTTCTTCCCCAGTGGTTCTTCTTTTAATCTAATCTAGTAATACTCTTCTCCTTTAGTTCTTGGGTGTGATTGTTATTTTGGGTTGGAAATATTACTCTTGGGTGAGTAGAGCTCTGGAGTGAAAGATTTGAGTGTCTAGAAGATTCAAGTAGAGCTAGTTGCCATATGATATTGGGCGGAAATATAACAAAATATAGGGTTTTTTTTTCCATTAGGGTTGTATCTCGGAATCCGGATTTTTAGGTTGTAAATTCAGGTTTCGGCCCAAGTCCTAATCCGGATACTCTTGAGCCAGAAATCAGCCCAGATTTAAATCACGGATTCCAGGTTGGGTACACTCAAATTACGGTTCGAAATTCGAATGAACACCCTTACTTAGGCTATACTTGGATGTTGAGATGAGTTAAGTTGAATTGTAAATAGATTTTGAAAATTCCATTGAGTTGAGTTTAATTTTTTTTAAATTGAAATAAATTTAAAATTTTAAGTTAAAATATATAAAGTAGGATTTTTTATAAAAAATTTAAAAAATAATGTTCCGTATCATTTGAGATAGTTGAGTTGCGACAACCAAGACTATTCTGGACTGGCTATTCCGGGGATCAAGATTCAAAACTGGTTGCTGGAGAAATTGAGAAGGACAACATAACCAGTTCAACACGGTGCCATTATTTTCATCTTCACAGCTCTCTCTCTCTCTCTCTCTCGCTGTGTGTGAAAATGTCAGACAGCGCATTGACTATTCTGGACGGGACCCACCTAAGAGCACTTGACCAGACCCTGCCGGACCACGGCTCCGCTTTGACCGGAGCGGAGGTGCTCGACCTCGCCGATTCCAGAGCCTCGTCGGCGCTCTTTGGCGTCTCATTGCCCGAAACTGTCAAGTCCTCCGCTCTCCAAAGCATCCACGTCAACGACGTCCTCTCCTTCCGCCACACCCAACTCAGCCGAGACCAAGCTTCCCGGAGTCTCGCAGACTACCTCAACGCCATTGCCGATCGACTAAAAGGTACGTAGCTCTACGTATGCTGATAAAGAATTAACATTGATGGAGCTCAAAATTGTGATTATTTGTAGATCGAAGCTTTTCAAATATACTTTTCTTTTGTGGTTGAATATGGGTGATATATGAATAAACTTAGAGCGTCAATTTTTTAGTTATTGTCTCTTTTTTCCGATAAAAAGGTGTCAAACTTTCATCATCAAAGATGCTCAGCCCTTATAATTGTTTGAATGCATACAGGTTCTTCCTGCATACGAACATCTTTGATCAGTTAATTGTCTTAAATTATTATAAAGCTTCACTATCAAAATTGATGTAAGAGTCACCGTGTCATAGTTTGGCCTCTATCTATCTATCTATATATATATATATATAGAGAGAGAGAGAGAGAGAGAGAGAGTGAGTGTGTGTGTGTGTGTGTTCAGCATGATCCGTGGATCACCGACAATCTAAAACGCTTCAATATAGGCTTTGATTGTGCTCGGTTCCTAAGAAAGTGTGAGAAGCTAAAGAAAATTAACATGGTTGAATATCAGACAATCAAATATAATACGGCTTTTTTTTTCTTTGGCTATTCTGGTTGCTGAGAAAATTTGGAGAAGGAAAAAGAGAGTATTTGAATGTTTAGATCTTAAAATCATATTAATTTATTGGTTATACCAACCAATATAGAATTGTACATTTAATGTGTTTAAGTTGTGTGTGTGTGTGATTATGGTTGGAGCTTGGATTGCATTTACTTTGTTTGTGCATGTGTGTGTACTTGTACACGTTATGATGTTTGAAGCTTGAATTATATCTAATTTGTGTGCTTGTGTGAATGTGTGTGGTTATGTTAGGAGCATGGATTTTGTGCTGTTTGGTGGCTGAGGGATTATGAGAAAGGGAAAGAAAAATCAATGTTTCTGAAAACTAAATTGAAACTAGATGATTTTATTTATTTATTTTTGTGTGAAAATGTGGGTTTTTTAAAAGAGGAAAGAAGAGAGAGAACTTGACTTTTTAAATCTTTTGAATCAAATTTATTAGTGCACATATAAAAATATGCATGTGTATTTGTGTTCCTCATTATGTTGATGAATTGAAAAAATGTGTCCTTATGGGTGAAAATTATTTTCAGATGATCCACTTGTTATATCCATATTGGATGGGAAAATTCTCCAGTTGTTTTTAGATGACGAGGATGATTTTGCGATGATATCGGAGAATTTGTTCACTGATTTAGATGCAGAAGATAAGGGGAAGATCAGCAAGGGTGAGATACGGAATGCTCTTGTCCTCATGGGAGTCGAAATGGGTGTTCCTCCTTTCTCAGGTTTGCTTTAGTAGTTTCAGGTCATTATTATATTATGGTTTGTGGATAATATTGAATGAATAAGTTTTTTAAAAATAGTATTTGTAATGAATTTTGCACTGGTAGATTGAATTTGGATTTTTCGAATTTTCGGTTGAACGTGGACTCTGTATATAAACTTTTTGATGATTCATTTGTGGATCTGAAACCATTATTTGGAAACAAATATAGACAAAGAAAGAGAAGAGAGATAGAATGGGAGGAAATAAATTTCGAGTCAAGGAAAAAAACTTTTAGGCCAATGAAATGCACTTCTAGGAAATATTCGTTGACTATATTGGTAAATTGCATTATCTCCTAAAGGTGACTCAATGTTCCATTGACCCTCCACATAATGTGTAACCCCCAAGCCCTAGATCCTAAGGTTGGGGCTAGATTTCAAACCTAAGCCCCCAAGACTGGGGAATTGTTTTAATATTGTTTTTACTTTATTCTCAAACTTATATGACAATTTCCAAAGGGGAAAAATATAAGATTCTTGATAATTGAAGATTTCCTAGATGGACTGGGAATCCTATTTTTACTAGGAAATCAAATTCTGGACTCACCGTCACCAAGGGGTTATTCTTGCCCTACGAAGATAGATCCATGGGCTGATTATAAGAGCAAAACCCTAACAATAGATCCAACATTCTGCTGCTGTCTCGGGAGATCATAAAGACTCGCATTCTTGGTAGGAATCCAAGATAAAGTAGGAAAAGCACAAGGAATTGCTGCCACAGCCCATAAAACCCAAGAAATCTCCAAGAGATAGGGCTACCAAACCTCATGAGTCAACCTTGGAGTCCTAAACCAAGAGAAGTATCCTATTGAGCCCTAAGCTGCCCCCACACTCAAGAAAACCCTAGGACTCTAAGGGCATGTTTGGTTAATGAGATGATATGAGAAGTCTGCAAATCATAGTGAAATATTTTGTGAATAGTATTGAAATACTTTGAGTTAAGATGTTTTATTGGGTTTTGGAAAAAGAGAGAAAAAGTTGAATAAAAATATTATAAAGTTAAAATATTGTCTGAATATATTTCTATAATATTATTTTTGTTTCGAAATTTGAAAAAGTTGTATTGTTTTTTGTATTTTGTTTGGAAGTTTGAGAAAGTTGTAATGATTAGGTAATAATTAGATGAAAAGGTTAAAGATTTGAAATTGAAAACTGTTGTGTTTGAGTGATCTTTGGGAAGGAAATTATGAAAAGTTTTGAGATAAGATGAGATGCTGTGTTCTCATCTCTTCTAAGTGTCCAAACATGGCCTCTTGCAAGATCCCTATAGAGCACAAGTGGTCAGAGGTGTAGATCAGCCAAGAAATCTGCTTATGCCACCCCTTAGAGTCACAAGAAAACACTAGCGGCTGCTGCCACCCAAGATTCCTAAACCCCAACAATCACTAAAACACAGGTTGTATACATACACCAATCCGTGCCACTCTCTAATTCATTCAGCCCTATAATTTTCAGGCATTTATTCTCCCCATTCTGCAACAGTGCCGCCAACCATTGAGCAAAGAAAAACCTAGTCTTTCCCACACTACTTTGTGCCATATGCCCAAAAGGTCCCTTTTTGTGTGATTGTGATGCCCGATATTAAATAATGAGTGTAGGTGGTGTATGGGATCCCAAATTGCTTGGGAGGGAGGATTTTTTGCTCTCTATAATGATTCTAATAGAGCTCTAATCGTACAATTGACTAGCCCTTTTGGAGTATGGCACAGATATACCTTGGGCCGTTACAAATGGTATCAAAGCCTATCCCAACTAGAAATGTAGGACTTGAGCTGTGTCACCTATGATTAAATGGCCTAACGAGGTTGCCGAGAATTTAAGGGGGGAGATTGTGATACCCCATACTATATGGTGAGTGTAGGTGGTGTATGGATCCCACATTTGCTTGGAATGAAGAAGTTCTTAATCTTTATAATAATTCCAATGGGACTTCAATTGTACCATTGAGTAAATATGGCTTGGGCCTTCCTTAGGGGCATTACAAATGGTATCAAACCCTATCCCAACCAAAAGTGTGGGACTTGACCTATGCACCCTATGCTGGATTGGCCCAACGAAGTGCTTGGCAATTTAAAGGGGATCTTGTAGTTACCATCAAAAGTGAAGAGCTTGCTCTCAAAAAAACCTAATTTGTCTAGATCTTAGTGTCATGCCGTGTGTGATTTTGGGGTTTTGCCAATATCATAACATGTAACATGCTTTTGATCATATCTAGGCTTTAAAACAAGAGGGAAATTTTGGTTTTAGGGTTCTTTAGGTTCTCTGGCAGCAACCCTTGTCAGTCCTTGGTTTGAATTTAGCAAGCTTTCATAACTTGCATGATAGAGTCATGGACCTATGGACTCTCAGGTGTAAGGGCAGATAATGATCTTGTACTTTGGCCTTTTGATTTAATGAAAATATGTGCAATGGTGTATGCTATGAGTGAATGTTTTATGGGCTTAAACATGTGAAGAAAATCATTGTAAAAACTTTCTACTCTAAACTTCGATACCGCCTACATAATGGCATTTTTGTGATGAGTAAAATCTGACTTTAACCATGACTTCTATCATTAGGCTTCACTAAATGCTTTGTATGCATATATATGCACATCTACCGTACATGAAATCCATAGGATAGAGGGACTATTTGGACGGTTCTAAAAAACTTGGTGAGATTTGACACGGTTTCAAAGGGACATGAAATCAAGGGTTTTGGGTATGATATTTTGGTATCAAGATCTTTGTTTTCTGATTTCCTTCATGCTGTATATCTGTACTGCATCATAGGATTGCGATTTGAGTTGTGATAAAGTGTGTGTATTAATGCACCATAGTCAGAATTTCATAATATCATGCAAAGCTGGACGGATTCATGCATCTAGGGTTATGGTTTCGATGAGAGTAGCTATTATTTCGCTTGTATACTTCCGGTGTTTCAGCTTGTATACTTCCAGAGTACTTGGGCTAAGCCTATTTGCTTGCTTTAATAAAATCTTTTATTACTTATAAAAAAAAGAGAGTATTTATTATTTCCCAATCTTGAATTCTTGATGTAGTAAAAGCATAGTTAATGACATGTGATCAGCATGTTTTTCCTTAAGTTTAAGTCACATAGAGGAATCAAGGAAACATTGTATAACTTCTGCGGTAGGATTTCTTCCTGATAAGTTTGCTGTTCTTCTGGGCTGTTGTAGCACCTGTACAAGCCATGATTGGCCAGATTGATGAGTATATTTGATAATGAGGAATGGTAGACAATGAGAATCATGATTTGCAAGGTTTCTTGACTTTCTTGAATTTCTTGAGGATGGAAACTGGGAAGAAGGTTGGAGGTGTGGGGCGGCACTACAGGATCTATTTTCTGGTATTTTCTGGTGTATAGCAGTGAGGGTGTTGTAACCAACCATGGCTGTTGAGGTAGTGACTGAGAGCTATGGGGAAAGACTGACACTAAGGAGAGAAGGAGGTTTGAGAGAAGAAGCAGTTGAGTGTCTAGTAAACAAATGGACATGACGTGGCTGTTTCTCAGCCTTTGGATCACTTTAGTTGGGGCCTAGATGGGATCATGTGTTGGAAGCATCAGAGAAGAACACGTGGCAGGGAATGCTTCTGTTATTCTACTTGTCGTTGTAGACATTATAGAGGACGGAGGGTAATGTAACACAGCAATCAATCAATGAATACACATTCCTATTTCTTCCTCTTCATTTTTCTTCTTCCTTACACCTTTTCTAGGGGCTCTCAACCTCAAAGTGAGAATATCCTTACAAAGTTATCTTAAGAAGCATCAGGAGTGTTACAAAGTTGGTGAAGTTTTGGAAGACAATGAGGTTGAAGAGAAAAAAGGGCAAATAATTGGTGACAAGGAGACCAATAGTGAATCTCGAGGTTTCATTTCCATTACTGAAAATCCAGAGATCTCACTACATGCCATCATAGGCTCACACAACCCTCGGACTATGAGATTAAAAGGAAGGTTGGGTCTTAGTGGGTCATTATCTTGATTGACGCAGGCAGCACACAATTTTGTGGACCTTGCTTCAATAAAGTGGGGGCAGCTACCCATCAATCTTGATAAAAGGGTCAAGGTCGGAGTGGCTAGTGGGGAGAAACTACCCAGTGAAGGGGAAAGTATGAGTCTCAAGTTCCACATTCAATGGCTAAGGGGCTTGGGCTCCATTCTTTGGAACTTTAGAAAACTAACCATGCAATTCACTTACAAGACTCAACCTGTGGAACTTAAAGGGCTGGTTGCATCCCAATTGATTGAGGAAGGCTCATTAAAAAAATTTCACTAGCGCAAGGCAAAGGGTGTAGTCTTGCAGCTAATTGAAGAACCTGAGTTAACAGGAGTAGAAGAACTGGTGGGTTAATACAGCATTTGTTAGACACATGCAGATGTGTTTGTAAGGAACTACCCCCCCAATAATCAAAACACACACACAAAATAGGTGCCGTGATCATTCAATAAACTTATTGCCTAATTCTAAACCTGTGTCAGTAAGGTCCTACCGTTACCCCTATTTTCATAAGGATGAGATTGAAAGAATGGTTAAGGAACACCTAGCTTATGGGGTCATTCAACCAACCCAGAGTCCCTATTCATCACCTGTTTTGTTGGTTAGAAAGGCAGGTGGGACCTAGTGCCTTTGTGTAGGTTATCATGCCCTAATCAAGTCACCAGTAAGGACAAATTCAATAGGTCAACAGTGTTTTCCAAAATTGGCCTCGGGTCTGGTTATCACCAAATTCGTTTGAGGCCCAATGATGTCCTCAAGACAACATTTACAACTCATGAGTGACACTATGAGTTGTTAGTGATGCCCTTTGGACTAACTAATGCCCTCTCAACTTTCCAAAGTCTCATGAATGAGGTATTTAAGCCATTCCTCAGAAAGCTTATTTTAGTGTTTTTTTATGACATTTTAGTGTACAACAAAAGCGAAGTGGAGCATGTGAGACACTTACAAATCGCTTTGGAAACTCTTAGACAACATTAACCATTTTCCAAACTCTCCAAATGCAAATTTGGCTTTAGTGAGGTCACATATTTAGGGCACTTGATTTCTGCCCAAGGAGTTGGAGCGGATTCAAAGAAGTTGCAAGAAAAATGATACAATGGCACCTACCTAACTCTATTAAGGGGCTGAGAGGGTTCTTAGGAGATATAGCCATGGATATGGTGGTATTGCAGCACTCCTCACCAACATGCTTAAGAAGAATAATTTTGATTGCACAGAAGAGGCTAAAATGGCCTTTGAGAATATTTCTTTGATAAGTAAGAAGAATTTATTAATCCACATAATTAGGCAAAGCCCAACTACATGGGAAGCATACAAGAGAAAAACCTAATTACAAGCTAAGTGCTATGAAACAGCATAAAAGTCATTAAAGCTAGTCCCACTTAATACAATAGCCAAAGCCCAAAGTTACAATGTATGGAAGAAAAAATCTCTAAACCCTCCCATCGAATTTTCCCTATTAAAAAAATAGCGACCATTCACAAAAGACTGACCAAGCAAGTAGGGCGCCACTTATGAACTACAAACACCAAGGCAAATAGTTCCTTTCCATAAGTAGAGAGCTGTAGTGATCTTCCTTTCAACATTTGACTAAAAAATGTAATTGGCCTCCCTTTTGCATCAAGACTGCCTTTGCAGCCCCTCCCGAGGCATCGCACTCGATGGTAAATGGTTGTGTGAAGTCAGGTAAGGCTAGAACTGGCTGTTGGTTAGAATTTCCAATATTTTTCATACAAATAAATCTATAAAATATCAAATTGACACTAAGTACGTGATACAAAATAGATCTAATGTAATATTTGGTATTTTATCACACTTCGATATTATCACTTAAATATCCATATTAAACGTAAATGTTCCTGACGTGTAAATATGTCATTTAATATGAAATAAATTGAGGTTGTTGCATGGGACTAATTTATCACATGATCATGAATTAGGCGCCTCTCGATTTTTGTATTTCTAATTTTTTGATCTCCATTTTTATGATTATATTATTATTTATCTTCAAGGTCATCATCAATTGAGTCTTTCCAGAACTATCCTATTTTAAGGATTTTTATTTATTTAAATTAAATGGTTGAAAACCTAAGGAGTCTTGGGGAAATAGAGTGGCGACAGAATGCAAGAGGGGCTGAGCATACCTGATTCTTGAAGGCTTCTAGGAGACTTTCTTGTTTCTTGGATAAGTGAGTGTGTTATAGGTTTCTAGGGTTGGGCAACCTCTTTTCTTGGAGGTTCTTGGATGCTTCTTGGCTGCAACCTAGGTTTCCCACTGAGATTGGGAGTTCCCCAAGTCGACAGTAGGCATGATTTTTTGGGTCTATCTTTCAGTTGAAGCATTCCTAGGGTTTGGAACTCCTATGTGGAAGCTGATAGTGTTTTAGGAAGTTTTTGAATATCTCCTACTAAGTCTCGGCTGAACAGCTTAGAGCCTTAGGTTTTCTTGAGTTTTTGTAGGATTAGGATTCCTGGCAGCATGGGATCTTGGCCAGGTTTAGTACTTGGGGTTTTATGGACTTAAAAACATTCTTTTGCACCATCTGAAAATTCCCTTGCCAGCTGCCCGTATTCTTGATTGGGCCAAGTATTAGCCAACAACACTTGATTACTTTTTTTTGATAAATAAATAATTTTATTGATTAAAGAATGGCAACACCTGAATTACAACTCTGATGCCCCATCTAAGTAGGCACATTAGAGGCAAGAAAGTCCCGAAGGGCCATATCATTAAAATCTACAGCTATGGCCCATCTACAAAGAGTTCTAAAAAATAAAAGTTTAAGCTCCTCTTGTGATCTTTCCTGGTCTTTGAAAGTCCTTTCATTGCGCTCCCACCACAAACTCCACAATATGCAAATAGGGATCATCTTCCACATAGCTTTAATCGGCTGCCTGCCTCTTATGCTTGGCCAACTAGCCAACGTTGCCTCAACTGTTTTTGGCATCACCCATACCATTGCCGAACGAGCAAACACCTCATTCCATAAAGTCCTTGTTACCTCACAATGTAACAGAAGATAATCTACTGACTCTCCCCCACCTTTGCACATACAACACCAGTCTGCAATAATGATCCTTCTTTTCCTTAGATTATCAGTGGTAAGAATCTTACCCAAAGCTGCTGTCCAGACAAAGAATGAGGCTTTTGGAGGTGCGTTGTGACGCCATATCTTTCTCCAAGGGAAAAGAGAAGTAGACTCTGGGGTGAGAGCCTTGTAGAAAGATTTAACCGAGAAGATACCTTTTCTTGTTGGCATCCACCACATGGCATCTTCTTGCTGGTTGTCTAAACTTATGGAGTATATAAAGCTGTAAAAATCTACAATGCTACTTATCTCCCAATCCTATATTGCCCTGCCGAAATTAATATTCCATGTAATCCGTCCCCCCGACACCTCCATAGCATCCACCACTGATATATTCTTTGCACTCGCCAGTTGGAAGAGAGATGGATACACATCTTTTAAGACTCGGCTATCACACCACACGTCACTCCAGAATTTAATCTTGGATCCTGTACCCACCTGAAGCTTAACAAAGCGGTTAAACACCTCCCAGCCTCTTCTAATGTTTTTCCACTACCTAACTCCATAAGCCCCTCTAACTTCTCTCGTGCACCAATCTCCCCATAAGCCGCCATATTTCTTTTCAATAACCATTTCCATAGGGCGTCTAGTTCCCTAGCAAATCTCCATAACCATTCTCCTAGCACTGGGTCTTTCTTTTTCTGCTACGTGGGCCTGCCCAAGCCCAGGCCCAAAGCCTTGTGACCCTTGATCCCACGGCCAAACCCACTTCTCCTTCTCCTGACTTCATCTCCCCCTTCCCTTTTAATTCCTTTCCCATCCCGACATATGCACGTATTTCTTCCATATCCTTCTGCATTTTCCTCAACTATCCCTGCAACTCCAATAGTCTCCTACTACTCACCCACGTCTCTTGTCCCACCTTAGGCCTACCATAGCCTGGCCTCCATACTAGTTGAGTGGCTCAAGACACACCCCCATCCCGGTCATACTCCCCTGGTTTCTTCTCGCCATTTACTAGTCTTGCCGCCGTGAGGGCCTCTGTGTACGTGAGGTTGTGTGGTCTCCATATCCTTCTGTTCAACTGAGTCCCGATGCCTTTAACCACCGGCTCCCTCTTCTGGGTCATCTCCTCGGAAAGTTCCTTTAGACTTTTCCATCCCCATCCACCTGACCCTTCAGGAAAACAAAGTAAGGATACTCTTCCCTCACGCCCATACTCTGCCACCGACAGATAACGTCCACGGCAATTTGCACAGTGTTGTGCAATGAAACTCCTATAACCCTCCCTTACCACCGAATACACCTCCTTGCTCCCCCCCCCTCATGCATTCCTCGAACACACGTACAAGCCATAACACTGTGTTTTGGCAAATAACCACCTCGTATTTTTCTTTCCAACCCCTTTCAGATATCCGAAAGTTTACACCCTCACTTACAAGTGTGATCCTCTTGGATTCTACCACTAGCTCCCTAGACAGAATCATAATCCACCGTATGAATTGCACCACCGTCAAACCTCGTTAACAACAGCCGGAAAATAAAACTTGCATGTGTACGGAGAGGGAAAACTAGGAGAGAGAAACTGCAAAATGAGACATCATAGAATCGATTTATCTAAAACACACTTGATTACTTAAGCAAGAATTATGGGCCCGTGAGCCTAACTCCAAAACCCCAGCCCTAACCGTAAAATCTAGGGCTTGGGTGTGACACCATGTCCACCAATACGACCACCACCGTGTAAACTACCACAGGTGCAACTATTAGAACTAAAGTAGAAGACCCTAAGGAGACAACAGTTGTATTTTGTCTCAAGACAGATGCAATAATTGGGAGTACATATTAGCAGCTGTAAGTTAGAAGCAATCATAAATTTCTCCGGCTGAAGATTCTCTTTCTCCAAGTCAATAGTAAAGGATGATACTGTAGTAGATGATCCCACAAATTTTAAAGAATACTCTAGTACTCAGACAAATGGACCCTGTGGAATGAATTCTCTGCTAGAATGGCGATAGCTTGGGTGATGCCGAGAAGGGTAGTTGATCTCCTAGCAAATTATGGAGGCTTATGTGGTAATCAGCAAATTGCAGGAATATGGAAGATGGTCCCATTTGTCTTTGGTGATGTCTTTGGAGGTGTCTTTGGAGGGAGGGGAGTGAAAGAAGCTTTCATGATTGCCAGTAGTCAATGGATGATCTTAGAGTTTTATTTTTTAACACTTCACTCCATTGGTTGATTGTAATGGATTCCAATGGTTCAATGTTCATGACTTCCTTGTATCTCTAATTAATCATTCGTAGCTGTTGCTCTTGTATATGTCCAATATGCTTGGGCTATGCATATTTCTTATCAATAAAATTTTTATTTACTGATTAAAAGAACAAAAAGCTCAGACAATGGTCTCCCAGACTGCGTAGTGGTGGAGTTTTTCTCTTTTATCTCATATACCCAAGAAACACTATTCTAATGAGAAATAATGTAGCAATATATCACCAAATCGTTTTAGAAAAATCACAACATTCAATTGGGGTGCCCACGTGAGGTTCCATATTATGCCACAGCCACCCATAACAATAGATTCCTCACTCATCCAATGCACATAAGTGTCATCTTTCATGACTGGTGGATTATCCATCAAATTTTCAATCTTCATTTTCCACGTTTGAAGATTTTCATAGCATATGCCCAAGCTGTATAATTCAGATCACTTAATATTTTTGAGTTAATTGATTTTGGCATATCACCATCATTGAATGGTGAAGATTTACCTCAACCATACCGAAGACAATCAAGCAAAAGTTGACCAACAACCAAATTCAACCAACCAACAGTGGATGAGCAATATTGATGCATCCAGAACACAAAAAAATTCCACAAACTATTCAAAGAAACAAGGTCAACAACTTTGCATCAGCATTCACAAAAAGAGCCCATCATATGGCTTAAAACAATATGAAAATGTCACCATAACTACCAATAAGGCTCTGGTGACTCAAACCGTGTGGTCGCTGGAGTTCAATTATGATTTCAACAATGATGCCAGCATACGGATGCTGGCATGAGAATGCCTTAGTCTAGAGCCGATGGCCTTCAGATTCTGATGCTTTTACTAGTGACTGGATCGTTTGCCCCCTTACCAAGCAAAGTTGTAAAAGTTGAGTTGTAAAGTTGAAAAGAGTGATAAAGAAGTAGAGAAAACAAAGAGAATGTGATGAAAGGTTTCTTTTATATTGACTGTCTGCATAAAAAGACAAGTTTAACTATAAAATAATTTTAATATAATAGCTAACAACTCTAGCAGATGATGGTGTGCTTGTACTTGATGTTTATATGGCACATCTATAGCTTGCCTACTTTTTTCATGTAAAATTTCTGTTTAGCCCCAGGTCTATGTTTTGCATGTTGTCTGTCATGCCTCCAACGATTAGCATTTTGACTAAGGTGACTAGGCCTAGCCTGAACAGCTTATCACTCTTATCTTCACCACCCCCCACCCACCCCCCCAATTTAGATTATTGCATACCCTCAAAACACTAGTCCATGAGAAAAACGATTTTGTTTTATAAGTAAGAAACTTTATTGAAATGAATGAGAAAAACAAAATGAGACACCTAATTACATTCTAGAAAGCTGAAAAGAAGACAAACTCATGAACATTTCCTCCCTTTAGTACAATAGCAGAAAACCACTGAAAAAGAGAAAAAACAAAGAAATTCCAGATTTCCCCCACTGCTTGCCCCGGGTTGTTAAAGCACCTGTCGTTCCTTTCCATCCATAAGCACCACATAAAGCACAAAGGTATCATCCTCCACTCCGCAGCAGTTGAGAGCTATTATGATGCCTATTCCAGCATGCTAATAGATCCACCACACTTAGGCATAACACTCTTAGTCCATGAGAAAAACTATTTTGTGAGTAAATCCTCTAGAATCGACAGAATTCTATTCTTTATTGCGGAAATCAGTTCCCATCTTCTGGACCAAAGGTAGCTCTTTCTGAGACACCATAGAATTTAATGGGCCATTTAATTTATTCATCTAATTGTATTTGATTAATTTCTTATTTTTAGTTGTAAGCTCACATCCAGAGGTATAATCCTAGATTCAATAGGTGGGATCTCATGTTAAAGGGCTCAAATGAGTTAAACTTGCCATGGGATACAACTATTTTTGTGCTTGGGATCTCATGTGTAGAGTTTGACAGTAGTACCTAGCCCACATTCAGAGACTCACGATGAACTTGCTAATCTAATCTGATTGAATTTTGTTAATTATCAGTTCCATGCATAATGTTCTCAAATCATAACCCATGAGGTGCAATTGAACAGAGTTTCCTCTGCTAAATGATATCTTACGGAAACACGAGCCAGAGGGAGAAGAAGAATTGGGCCAAGCACAATTTGCACAATCACTCCAGCCAGTTCTTCAAGAACTAGCCGAGGCCTTGGCTGAAAAGCATGTTGTTTGCATCCGGAACATCAGGATCATCAATGGTTCTAAGCTGAAAAAGGTAGTCCATTCTCGCAATACTTCGTTTTGGTTATCTTTTCAATAATCATTGTAATTATCTTTGCCTTTAGTTTCCTTTTGTCTTCTTTTTTATTGTTATTTTTATTTTTGTTTTTAGCTATGAAATTTGTTTCTTCAGTTAAATATACCTAATTTATTCAGTCAATAACCTGTAATGAGAAGTCTGCTTCTTTTACGGGAAATTGAGGTCTTACTTCTTTTGGGATAATTTGAATTCAAGAAACAATGTGGGTTTTGTTTCTGTATAGAAAACTTGAAACTATATTTTGAACGAGGAAATTAACTTACAATAGGGAAAAAAGGGTATGATATCGGCCACTCTACAATAACACAAGAAAGGTTACAAGAGCCTTTAGAATTATTTTCAATAAATCAGATATTTGTGAAAATCTTAAGAGATTTTGATCATATTATACAGGACAAAATTGGCTTCTGTCCAGCATTAGACTGTTTAACAGTATTATGGATTCCTGATCACCATAGCAGCTTGGAAGTGCTCTTCAACTTATCGAAAATTTAATAATATTAAGTTTTAGAAATATAAAATGGATAAGCTTAAACTTAATAGGTACAAGTTAATCTGAATTTGGTAACACTAAGCATGTTCTTAAAATCAACCTTTTTGCGTTGGTGATGGGAAGAAGTAATTGGAACTTATTCTGACATTGGCCACCAGTTTGGCCATACCTTCTGACCTAGTATTTGCCGTCCTAGCACTTTATTGGATCAATGGCTGAACTGGATCTCAAGGTTTCCCTTAATTGAAACAAATGCGTTTGGCTTTTTTCAACAAGTCTGGAATTTAGCGATTATTGGCATTAGCCTTATCAAGAAATATTCCATGGTAATATATACATTTTTTGGATTAATTTTGATAACACTAAATAACATTGCAGATTTTGGGTGATGAGGAGGAATTGAACAATGTTGTGAGGAAGATAGTGGAGGAAAAGCAGAGTGGAAAGGACAGTGTAAGGAGTTTTGAATTAATCAGGGGCTTCCTTGAGAGAAATGGGAAAGCATTGGGTTTGCCGCCATTAGAAGCCGATGAAACAGTGGTGCTTCTTTACAATGCAGTGTTTGCTGATGTCAAGGATGGAAAAAGTGATGTGGACATAGAGAACGATAAATTAGGTAAACTCGTGAAGGAGGTGCTAGAGAAATTTGCCGAGCAACTTGAAGCTAATCCCGTCTATCATGCTCTTGATCGTTGAGTTTTGAGGCAGAGACTGTCATCAGCCCTGCATATCTATCTTGTTGGCAGAGCATGTTGCTGTCTAGGCAGCTTATCCACCTCCTTATAATGCAGCCATCTATCAATAAGAGTACATCTGCAACACCACTTCTCTGCTGGTGGTGTTGCGTTGATAAATCATGTTTCAATATGAGATATTTTTTCCTTTCTTTTTTGGTTTGGGGAAGGGGGGTTTAAAATATGTGAGTAATTACAACATATATGTCATGGGTAATAGGTATATTGCGCTTTGGGGGATAAAAGACAAACAAAGTTTTTCATATACAGATCACAGAGGAAAAAAAAGAGCTTTCGATAAAATTTGCTGTCAAGGTTTTGAAATGGTGAATAATACTATATACAGTCATAGAGTGTGTAAATACTGTACAGTTATTTTGAAAAAAAGTGGAGTCTATTATTAAAAAATTAATTTCTTTTTATGTGGGTTTCGTATTTACTCACTTTTTCAAAATAATTACAGGGTGTTTGCGTACTTACGATTAAAATTATCATTTCTATTTTAGAAATTCACAAATTTCTATTTTCTTTTTGAATTCTAATTTTTTAAAGGGTGATTATATTTTCCATTTTCTACAAACGTTCTTACCCAGCAACAAAATTTGGCAGTTGGTACCGATTGTTAGAACCTGACTTTTAAAGATCGATGAAACATAAGGCAAATGATACAATCCAGCATTAATATAAGGTGTAAATTGTCAAATTTCGTTAATTTAAGAACAAATATGTAGCAAATTCAAAAGTGAGAAAGGCAACTTCTCCTCCACTAGACTTGTGGCAAGTTTATGAGATTCTTTTTTTGAATAAAACGATATAAGGGAAATAGTAAATATATACCAATAGACTTTTTATAAGAAAAGTTTATGCTAAACAATAACCAATAGTACATATATACCGATTTCCACATCAACAATGCTAAACAATTATTGGTGTTTTTATTTATTTTTAAATTATAATGAGTCTCACTTTAAGTAATGTGTTCGCGCATCGACTTCTGTGTAGTAAAACTCTTTTTATAAACTCATATTAATGATGTAAGAAAAGTTGTGGACATGCATGATGAGCAAGAATAACTAAATTTATTAAAAATATAATATCTCTAACCAAGTTTATTTACCTTAAAGTATTATACAATAAATTAAATACTTGATAGAGTGCCAATGTTAGTATTTTAGTCTTCGAGTAATTTATTTTCTATTTCCTTTTTATCACTTTAGTAACTGCAGATAGAGGCGAAGAGCTATTTACATAGTATACCTAAATGATAACTTATAGGATATTTAGCTTCTTTTAAAATACAATTACATTTATGAGTCCATTGATTACAGTTTGAAAATGTTTTTTTTTTCTTTTTATGATGAATACTTCCATTAAAATATCGAAATAAATGTACAAAGGTATCCAATTGCAGAAAAGATTCTGCCATAATTTGCTGCTTTACAGAATCAGGATAAGAATCCCACCAAACTAACTGTGCTGTTGGGGTGACCGATATCCATGCCCAATGTGATCGATGAGTGTATTTGTCTTTTTCTTTCTAGAAAAATGTTAGGGTGTCCTTTCCCTATGCCATTCAAAGTGACTGCTGGTCACAAATTTTTTTTTAATTTTTTTTATTTAGTGATTAAGGAAGTGATTTTAAATGTATTGATATATTTTTTTTATTTTTTAAAAATATTTAAATATATTAAAAAAATCTGAAAGGAAAAATGAAAAAAAAAAATTTGGACGTGCGGTCAAAATGAGCGGTGCACTTCTTTTTATGTCACAACTTAGCAAAAATTTAAAAAAATAACAAAAAATGAATGCACTTATCCGTCACTGAGGGGCATGGGTATCGGGCAACTTAGCTTTATCCAATTCTTATATCTTCTATGTTTTTATGAGGTTAGTTAAGCATCCACGTGCAAGACACGATTCTCCGTTATCTTACATATTAATAATTTCAAATGAAAAATAAAAATTTCAATCCAATCTGAGAAAGTAATAATATTAAATTGAAAATTGTAGAGTTTAATCTAAATATGTCAAATCGACAAACAATAATGTTAAGTGAAATAAGTTTACGTTCATTCTTTTATGAGAATGCAAAATACAGTGTTAGTCCCTTGTTTCTCTCAGGATACTTGTTGGACAAGCACTTTGCTTTTTGATGATGCTTGCCGAAGTTGGGAATTTCATGCTCCTTCACATTGCTTGCCTAGGAGTGAGCAATTTTACTCTAATTAATGCTTGCTTAGAGGTGAGCACTTTTGCTCTACCTGGTGCTAACTTGGGTGAACACTTTTGTGCTCCACGATTATCACCTGGGGGGTGAGCCTTGTTGCACTCATCAAGCTTATTTGGAGGCGAGCACTTTATCCCTCCCTGGTGTTCGAGGGCAAACACTTTCAATCTCATGGTACTTGCCCCAACCCAGCACTTTGGATCTCTCGAGGGCTTGTCTAAGGATGAACACTTCGTTTTTCTATGTTGCTCGCTAAGGTGGGGAGTGTCAGGTTCCTTAACACTTTGCTTTTCCACGAAACTCGTCAAAATTGGGAGCTTTAGGCAAGCAACATGGGGAGCAATAGTGCTCGCCATCTCAGCTAGCATCGTGGAAAGGAAAGTGCTCGCCCCTTGAGCAAGCAAAAGTGTATAATATTATCTATTTTTCCTAATATATAAAGTACAAGCACCAGAGATAGCAAAAGTGCAAGTACCAAGGAGATGCTGTGTAACTTGGGCAAGCACAATTGATAATTTAGGATTAAAGTGGCGAGCAACCAGCATGGCGGCCATTGTGCCCGCTAATCACAAAAATCAACAAAACCCTTCCCAAGCAACAAGGTAGAACCTCACGAACGAGAAATGAAGCTCTCCCCGAATAATGACTGTTGTGAGATCAGCACGACGATCATCAAGACTAACACCCAGGCAACTAACATGTGAACACTTAGGTCGGTCGTGCTCTAATGCTTGCCCATTACTGCCCTCCAATAGTTAGAACAAAAGCAAAAATAAAAGAACAAGGGTTGAGCATCATGCTTACCCTGATAACTATAGCGAGCAACCTACTCGCTAGCAGGGACAACACTGGATTAAACCTCCTCGAGCTCTCTCCCTGAAAAGCTCACCTCGAAGCCCACCTACTCACAATAGGTTAATAGGATGGAAAAAGGTCCTGGGATGAGAAATACAATAAGGGTAAAATAATAAAAGTAGCATGAGGGATCAAATTAGAAGTTAGTCACATCGAGAAAAATGATAAATGAAGAAATGAGTTTTAAGTCTATGCAAGAACAATATTGAAAAAAGGCCTTACTTGAAATTAGTGAGGTAGGAAAAAAGGCATTGTCATCACCGGATAGAGGAAAAGAAGTCCTTCCTAAGTAATCGGGAGGAGGTTTTGTAAATATTGTTTTGCTAAGTAATCTAGAACCAGAGCTTATATTTCTCCCCCATGATTGCGACGTGATCTAGTAGAGACTTGTCAAGTTTGATAATCTTGAGCAAGGGGGCAAGGGCTTAGTTTGATCCCTCCTCGGTAATCTCAATGTGGCTTGCTCTGTAATCCCAAGGAGGGCGGGCTTTCTTCTACTCTATAAACATGAGTATTGGGTTTATCAAACTAGCCTTTTTCAATAATCCCAAGCTAGGCTAATCTGTCCAAGACTGTACTCAGGATCACAAAGTAAGAAGAAAGTATGTTCTTACTCAGAATTATTAAGCAAGGCTATCTTCACAAGACTCTGCTCACAATCACTGAGTAAGAAGAAATGATGCCCTTGCTCGGGATAACATAAATCCCTTACACGGGAGCACTGAGCAATGCTAATGTCTAGCTCACCGTTACCAAGTAGGGAGAAATGATGCCCTTGCTCGGTATCACTAAGCAAGGCTAATCTCTATAAGAACATGCTCGGGATCACCAAGCAGGATGGAAATATGCTTTCTCAAGATTACTGAGCAAGTTTATTTTCACAAGACCTTGCTTATGATCACTGAGTAGGAAGAAAGTATGCACTTGTTAGGAATTATCGAGTAAGGTCATCTTCACAAGACCCTACTTGAGATAACCAAGTAGGATGAATGTATACTGCTCAAGATAACATAACCCCTTGCTCGAGAGTATCAAACAACGCCAATATCTAGCTCGCCATTACCAAGTAGGGAGAAATGATACCCTTGATTGGGATCACGCAGCAAGGCCGATCTCTATAAGAACTTGCTCGAGATAATCGAGCAGGAAGGAAATATGCTCTTACTTGAGATTACCAAATCACCTAGCAGGAAGAAAGTATGCACTTGCTCGACTTCACAAGACCCTGTTCAAGATAACAAGTAGAATGAATGTATGTTGCTCAGGATAACATAACATCTTACTCTGGAGCATCGAGCAATACCAAAAGCTAATTCGTTCATAATTTAGTTGACTACTTCTATAGATAGGGCAAAGCATCCTTGGCTCAATATTATAGAACATAGTGCTTTATGTCTAGTTCACCATTACTAAATAGGGAGAAACGATGTTCTTACTTGGAATCACGAAGCAAGGTCGATCTCTATAAGAACCTTCAATCATAGAAATCCACCCCAAGGCCATATAGAGCTCAAAATGAGTGTACACCTACAAGCTCCACTCGAGATTTGATTGAGCTTAAAAGCATCGAGACATACAACACAAAGTCATATACCCTCGTTCATGACAATTGAAGATGCAGTGCACATTGTATGCATCTAACATTATGTAATATTCATAGAAGATATTTTTTTAGCAATACACAATGTACGAAAAGTAGTAGATCCCAAAAACATAAACATGATTCATATTTCCATAATAAACAAAGATCCAAAATGTTACAATACTTGTCCAACATATCTATAACAAAATAAATATTGGAAATAGTGCTCCATAAATACAAACTTGAAATAAAAGCTACTACATTAAGTCATTGAGCTGCTCACACAACTCGGCTGTGATATCTAAAATCACATCCAAAAAGTGGAGAACCGATGCTATTAGCTCTTCGTCGTCACCTTGTGGTTTATTCGACCTCACCTAGTCTACCATGCTTGGCTTCTCTAGATCCTAAAAATTATCTACCATCTACTTTTTAGGGGGGAGGGGGATGGTAGTTTGGACTACTGTAGTAAGATTATGAAATCTCAACAAGTAAGGCTCATAAGCTACCGATAGTATAAATAGGCATGCATGACAGTAAAATGATTTGTATGCATCATGACATGAACTTGAACATACGTGATATGATTTGAAATTAGCATGGCTATACATGAACATGACTTGACTTGAACGTAGTATGACTTGACATGAACATGACATAAGTGAAAATAACTTGACTTGACAAATCATGGCATGCTTGCCTTTGTAGACTAAATTCATGCATTCTAACTAAGAATAGGAGTACTCGGACAACTTGCACGCCTTTACACTGAGTATCCTTTGTAATATGGCAGATATACGCTCTTACCGTAGTACCCCGCAACTCATGTGCTTTCATCGTAGTACTCAACAAATCATATCTCCTTGACCGTAGTACAATTTAACTTAATAAATATCTCATGCTTGACTCTTATGCACTTAGGGGTCATGATAAAATAAAAGACTCATGCATAACTTTAAAATATTTCATAACATAGTAAATGCTTATGACATTACATTCATAGCATATAACACATATAATCACATGACCAATGACATGGTGTTCGTGCATGTGACACTGACATGGCATTCACATAACAGATAAACATGTAACAGATGATATGGCATTCATATAACATATAAATGTGTAATAGATGACATGATATTCGTGTAATAGATAAACTTGTAATAGATAATTGATAACATGACATGGTATATTATAACAATTATAATAAGTATAAATGAAATGAATATAAATCACAATAGACTTACCACTGTACATACCTAAATATACCGAGAGTAAGTTAGAAGTTAACTTATAGATTTTTCACGTAAAGTGAAAACGTAGCATAAAGATAAGTAAGAGGATAAAGAGAATGAGTCAAAATGAGAAATTTTCTAAGATTAGAATATCTCACTAAATATAAAACTATAACTTACCAATTTAGTGCTAAAATTACAAAGTTACTTCTCTACTTATAGGAATTATAATTTTGCCCATAAAATAAGAATTTAACTCAAAGACTTATTAAAATCTACATTCCTCGTGTAAATTGTCTCAAATCCAAATATCAACTCAAAAAAATTTAAAACAAAACAAAACTATGCCAAACATGCTTAAGTTGAAACACTCATAGGCCAAAAACTTTATTTTTGTTGTCATTTAACCTCCAACATACTAACATGCAATTTTATCAATTCTAAAAAATCACAGTATTAATTCTAAAATAATGCTAAGATATCAAAACACACGTTTCATAAAAACTTAAACTCATCAAATTAAGGAAAATGCCAAAACATCAAGATTAGGTCAAAATGAATAAACTCTTGATGTTCTTGGTCTAACACTTTCCAAATCAACTCCAAGGACTCCAAAAGTCCATAAACTCTATCCTAACATGTTCATCATTCAAACCTAAGTGATAGCATGCTTGATTAAACAAAAAAATCACAAAAATACAACCAACACAAAGTGATTTGCATGAAAATTTCAAAACCATGCTTTGAACTTGAAACAAAATCACTAGATCCTTGATTTTTGTGCAATAAATATTCAAATAAAAAAAATTATATACCTCATATTCAATTTCTAGCTAGATCCAAGCATTAAAACTAGCATGTCATAGTCAAATTTTCATCAAAACACATTGGCAAACCCGAGAGCCTCTAGGTTGAGTTGAAACCAAACTTTTGCATGTTTATCAATACTCTTTCAAAGATATATACCCGAATTATTCAAAAATAAACTCTTAAAACATAGATCAAAACCTCAAAAACATTGTATACAAAAATCAAAACCATAGGATCTAGTTTCTAGAACCAAAATCACAACTTAAACCAAAATAGAAACTGTTTTGAGCCATACGGTTTCTATCACCTTGAAAGAAAATAAAACTCTTTTATAAAAAACCTACATGCTTTGAATCCCATTTTAACTTGAGTATTAACATGTTAACACATAACAATAGCAAGAGCTACTCATTATTTCACCAAAAACTTTACAAAACTTTCAAAGTTTAACACATGCATAAAAATTGTCACCACCGAGACCTTTGCATCATCATACTTAACTTACACCAATCAAAACTTTAAGAAAAACTCTCTAACACATATCCACGTAAACTAGACTCAAAATAGAAATAATTCAAGTAGATTGATCCTTAGAAATTGACTTACAGAGGGCTGGAATGCTAGAGCAATATCTACTGAAAAACTCTCTCAAGCTCTCTCTCAATTTCTCTCTAGGAAAGTGGCTGAAAAATGTCTATGTGAGGGGCATGGGGTATAGGAGGGCTGAATGGTTCATCGTTGAGTGACCCTTACCATCAAGCCACTATTGGCGGCTAGCCATGAGGTGGCCTTGGATGGAGGAAGAAGCTTGGGCTTGGAGGTGGCTTTGGTGGGCCAAAGATGGGCCCAACCAAGTGGATTCAAATTGGGGTATAGATAGGGTTTCGGCTAGGGTTTGATTTAAATCAAACTTTTCTTAGTCAAATGTAATTACCAAGATGTAAGAGAATAGATGAAGGTGTAATAGTGTGTACTTGAGTAGTTAATAGTATGTGAAAGTGATTTATCCAAATGATAGAACACTTAATCAAATCCGAATGGTTTAGGGTTTCGAAACCAAGTTTAGGATTTCGCCCATCACATGTGGTTTAGAGTTTCAGTTGACTATCAAAGATTTGGAGTATAGTGTTTGGCATAAGTGCATGATCACATGGATTGATTTACCCTCCATTTCATCACACCTCAATCTCCATGTGACAAGTGTCCTAACACATTTTATATGAGTGGTTAGGATTGTGCCATGTGGCCAATCAAAAAGTAATCCTAGTTGTTCTAAGTGGATTTGGACATTTTACATAGCGATTTGATAATTGTTTGAACTGGTAGCCAGATGGCGCTCTCCCGAATGTTATTGTACAACCAAAAAATCTTGAAACTTTTTATTGTACCATAAAATTATAAATATTCCTACGAGTATAATTGTGCAATTTGTTTCAAAAAATTCTACTCCTAAATTCCTTGATTAAATAAAAAGGCACACCGCCTACTATTCATCCAAGAAACCGGAAACATATTATTACACCATAAAATTTTAAATATTTAAACAAATATAATGGTGCAATTCATTTCATAAACTTGTGCCCTCAAGTGTCTTAATAAAATGAAAATGTAACTCCATTATTATAGTCATTTGAGGTCTAACTACACTATCGGACTAACTATGCTCGATTCATGAAATCTTTTTGAAATTTCACGACATTTTCTAAGGTCTAAAGAAACTCACATTATTTTTGAGTCGTTACACCAAATACCATTCAGTATGGACTACCTCCATTCCTTTTCAACCAAAGATCTCTATTGAACCCAAGATTTCAAGTTTCGTATAATTATATATCTACACATGGATTTTGATGATAACAAACGAATTCAAAGAATAAGGAGTCTCAAACTCAAGTTATTTACACAATGAAGTCAAGCACATCAACGAACCAAGCATGAGCAAGAAGTGAACAAACTCACATTAAAACTCATAGAGTAATATTGTAAATCTCTTGAAAACTTCAAAATTAGGATTAAGGGTCAAAATTAATATTTTATCATAAAGCATTAAAATACATTTTCCACATGTGCATGAATATTTTGAAAATTAAATTTGAAAATTTTGAAAGCTGATTGATTGTCATCCTTTACATGTGTATGACATAATTAAAAGTTTACATTTTCCACATGTGCATGAATATTTTGAAAATTTTGAAAGATGATTGATTGTCATCCTTCACATGTGCATGCTTTATTTGAATATTTTCAAAAATGATTGATACTCTTTTTGACCTATGCAAAAGGTAGATGATTTTGTTTGAAAATTTTAAAAAGTAAATAATCCTCATTTTGTCATATGCGAAAAGTAAAAAGATTAGTTTTGAAATTTTTGAAAAATGAATGATGTTGTCTTTGACAATTGAAAAAGAAGAAACTTTTATTTGAATTTTTTGAAAAAAGTGAATGATGTTGTCTTTGACATGTGAATTTTTTTAAATTTGAATATGAAGTCTTATTCATTCAAAACTTTCATTCTCTTTTCTCTAAGCATTGAGCCTTAACCCTTGTTCATTTTGAGAGAGATATAGTTTGCACTGTATTGTTATTATTTCACTCATTGAGGAGTATTCTCTAATAACCTACCCACTATTTGCTCTTATATCAGTAAAAGGGTGTGAATAATCCTTGTAAATGTAGAAGATATTCTACACAGAGAATAGTTAAATCACCATGTGTTAGGTGATTGCAAGTGTAGAGGGTGTTCTACACGGATCTTTTGTAGCGGTGGTGTTTAAAGGTGTAATAGGTTTCTATCTCCACTTGAATGAAGTTGAATAGTGAATTTGGAGATTCTCAACGGGTAGCTTGAGACGAGGGCGTAGGCAGTGGGGCCGAACTTCGTTAACATACTGAGTTTGCTTTTTTCTTACCCTTACTCTTTATATTTATTGTTGCTTCGTATTTTGTTTATATTTTATATTATTTATTTGATTTATAATTATTAATTTTTAAATACAACTCAATTCACCCCCCTCTTGCGTTATTCATCTAGGCAACAATCTCTTTTGAGCATCTCTTAAAATCTCATTTGACTCATTTAAAACCACTATCCTTAGATCATATTTCTAAGGCTATTGAGAGTAAAGGTCTACTTATTGCTCGCCGACCTTATATTTTCATACAATGCCCAATATGCTCACATACTCTCACTCATACATACACATGTGCATAAACAATACAAGAACTGAAACACTTGAAGTCCTTAAGCTAGGCTCTTGACTCTTCAACAAGATCAATACACTCATCACTATAAGAAATAAGGCTTATTCCAGTGATTTCATATTCGTTGTAATAGAAATCACCACTAATAGTGCTTTATTGCAGCACTAGCAAAGTCGCAGTAGCAAATTTGATTTTTATTTCCTTGTAAACAATTTTCAGACTTATTGTGCCACTATTTTGATCTTTTAAGATGATTTTGTCACTGTAATTAATCTTTTAGTTTCACCATGCCCAAAATCACTTGTAATAAGTCCTATTAATACGATGATTTTTCAAGCTGCTACAATTACGTCTTCCCTTTTTTTTTTATTATCAAAATTGGCTAAAAAATCCCCTATCTCCCTTCTGAAATCAAAGCCCCAATTTCACGATCCAACCCTACCTTTTGAAAACTTATACTTGTATGCAATAGTAAACACTCTCTATCAACCCTACAAGGACGTAGTATATGATTGGAAGCCTACATTCAATGTCAACTGCTGGAAACAGTATTAAAGAAACCCAGACTACTAGACTCACATGGATGCTGCCCGATAATGTAAACACCTTATGTTCCAATATTTGGGCATTATCATGTTTAACTGTTAGACAACAAGGTTAAATTGTATCCACACACTCGAACAATGATTCATGGAAAGTATCATCTACCAATTAGTAGTCTCCTATTGAGTATGGTTTATTACATTTTTATACCCCATTTTATTTCAGTTATGTCTACAAAACTAATATCCATATATGGCTTAGGAAGAAAAACTCCACTTGATAATAACTTTTGATAATTTAGGGAGAATTGAAAATTGTAGTAACTGATTATATGGTTTTAAAAATATTGGAACTATCAAAAGAATCATTTCAACGACCAATTATCAACATTGGCCAAGCAAGTGAAAATATTTATGCCAATTCCACCATCATTTCCATCACATTCAAATTATTTCTACACTTGATATCCATTATCGGTGAATTAATCCACACCACAAAATAATTAATTCCAACGATATCATTATATCGGAAATACACATTTATACAACAAATAATTTATCATCATTAATGGTGAAGAATCCAATCTGTCGAGAAAAATTTCTTCCAACATTTAATTATGCTCATCGCTAATAACATTTCAAATACGTACACATGGTCACACCCATCATTGGCGAAGGAAAATTGTCCCAAAAAGATTTAATCCGGCATTTTTTGCAGATCGTGGAGAACAAAGTAACTTTATTGCAGCAATTTTTTATGTTTATTACGACAGAATGAACTTAATGGTAATTGTTTGTTCCAACGATATGACAAGGGCTGAAGTTGGGCTTTTTCCAGCATTTTTTTTTTTTGAAAGGAAAGATACTTTGCATTAAAATAGATGTTGAATACAAGGAGGATAATCCTCCAAAAAAACATGTTCCCCAGAACATTTTAAAGCAAATTTCGCTAGTGCATGTGCTATTACATTGGTTGTCCTTGGTATGTGCTGGATAGACTAAGACTGAACTTGTGATAAGAGGAGTTTAATATCTCTGACCACCAAACCAGCAGGATTCCAGTTTTCCTTTTTGCTTTGGATTGCCTGAATCATTACACTGGAGTCTCCTTCTAGTATGATCTGATGTAGGCCCAGTTCTAGACACAAAGAAACTACTCTGAGGGCTGCTACTCCTTCACCAAGCAAAGGATCAAGGCTTAAGAGAATGGAAGAGCACAAGGAAGCTATTATAAGACCATTTGAGTCTCTAATGATAATCCCAACTCCTATCTTGGAATTTTCTATGTCCACAGCTGCACCCCAGTTGGCTTTGAAGAAATCTGGTGGGGGTTTAGTCCATTTAGTCTTGTGTTCCACCTGAACCTTAGAAGATTTGCCCCCATTATCGAGCCACTGGCCCATAGCTACCAAATCTTGCTGGATCAGCTTGGATATCTGTTGAGGTGTGTGGAAAACCTGTTTAAAAACCCAATCATTCCTTTTGTACCATATTGCCCTTATAGTAACTGCTACTTCTCTGAGCTCTATAGGAGTTAAGTGAATTAAAAGGGGCTTCAAAACTTCTGCAAAAGAAACACTCTGAATATTGCGCTTTTGAATTCTTCTTGAGCTCATAGACCAAATGTCTTGTGCAGCTGAGCAGGTCCAAATAGTATGAGTAATTGTTTCAGGGAAATTTGAGCAGATTGGGCAGAGGGGGGACTCTCCCACCTTTCTCTTATATAAATTCAGATTCGTGGGCAGTGATTACTTGGCTACTCTCCATATAAAAGACTTGGTTGCTTGTGGTACTTTCATTCCCCATATTTGCTTCCAAAAGCTCAATAAATGGTTCTGAGTTGAAGCTTGCCCATTCCTATCTTCCATCATTGTGCCTTGTAAGTGATAGGCACTCCTAACTGAGAATTTCCCATTTCCTGAACATCTCCATGTCAGCACATCATGGCTCCTATACGGACTGACTGGCATCCTACTGATTACACTGGCCTCAGCTTCTATAAAGATGGTATTGATGAGATTCAAGTCCCATTGCATGGTTTCAGGATTGATGAGTTCCGAAACAGTAGCCTCTGAGTTGAGAGTGTTTACAAGTGATTGCACTCTATAAGTAGTGGGACATGGGAGCCATTTGTCCTGCCAAACCTTGATATGTTGTCCATTCCCAACTTTCCAAACCAAACCTTCCATTAGGATAGGTCTTGCTGATAGGAAGCTTTTCCATACATATGAACCATTATCTTTCCATGTGGCTTAAAGGAAATTAGAACCCGAGAAATACTTGGCCTTTAACACCTGTGCAGCAAGAGAAGTTGGGTTTTGGCTGATCCTCCATCCTTGTTTAGCCAACAAAGCTAAATTAAAGAATTCAAAATCTCTAAAACCCAAGCCCCTTTTCTCTTTGGGTTTGCCTAAAGACTGCCAGCTCAGCCAGTGAATTTTAGATTTGTTTTCTGCTTGGCCCCACCAGAAGGATTGCATCAGCTTGTTAAGACTCCTCAGTATAGACATAGGCAGTTGAAAAATGCCCACACTATACTTAGGGATCGACTGCAGGACAGATTTCATCAGTATTTCTTTTCCTGCATAGGATAAAGCCTTGGTTTTCCAATTTGCCATCTTAGATTTGATTCTGTCCAATATAGAGCTGAAAGCTCTGATTCTTTTTCTTCCAACATATGATGGGAGTCCCAAGTATTTGTCAAAGGGATCATGAGCTCTAATCCCTGCTAGCTACAGTATTGATTGTTGTACCTCTTTCTTGGTGTTATTACTGAAAAAGATGGAAGTTTTATCAATGTTGAGTCTTTGTCCAGTAACTTGTTCATAGTTTCTGAGGATTTGTCGTAGTCTATTCCATTCTACTGGTTTGGCTCTACAGAAGACTAAACTGTCATCAGCAAACAGTAGGTGATTCACCTTCATACCTCCTCGGGCTGCTGGAAAACCAGAAAAAAGACCCTGCCTCTCAGCACTATTCAGACTATGACTCAAAAACTCTGAGCATATAATAAAAAGATAGGGAGAGAGTGGATCTCCTTGCCTGAGGGTGGCCATTGATCAAAAGAGAATAGCTAACAGTGGTTACACATTGCATCACCAATTCTACCCAACTAGCAGCAAAGCCCATTCTGATCATAATTTTATATAAGAACTCCCATTCCACTAGATCATAAGCCTTACTCATGTCAAGTTTTAAGGCCATAAAGCCATTGTGTTTCCCTTTGAGTCTAGTCTGCATAAAGTGTAAGAGCTCATAAGCAACCACTACATTATCAGAAATTAACCTCCCCGGGACAAAGGCACTTTGGGAAGTTGAGATCAGGTTGGGTAAGATGATTTTGAGCCTGTTAGCTATCACTTTAGAGATGATTTTATACAGGACATTACATAAGCTGATAGGTCTGAAATCAACCACTGACTGAGGGCACTTTTTCTTGGGTATAAGAGAGATAAAGGTATGATTGAGATCACTAAGTCCTTGTCTAGAGTTAAGAACTTCCAAGACAGCTTTAGTTACTATCTTTCCAATTGAGCACCAGTGTTGTTGATAGAAGATAGCTGGGAAGCCATCAGGTCCAGGTGATCCAAGAGGATTCATGCCCTTAATTGCTGCTACCACTTCTACTTCAGAGAAGGCCATAGTGAGAGAGGAGTTCATCTCATCATTTACAAGAGGTTGGACAGACTGTAATGCTTCATCAATATTTCTCGGATGAGAAGTGGAGAAGAGATCTTGGTAGTAATGCTGAAAAACTTTGGCTATTCCTTCTTGACTAGTTTCTGAAACACCTTCCTCACTTGTGATCAGCTTAATGGTATTCACCTGTTTCCTCCGAGTAGCACACTTATGAAACTATTTGGTGTTTCTATCTCCTTCGCTAAGCCATCTTTGTTTGGCTCTTTGCCTCCACTTTAGTTCCTCTTCTTCTAAAAACTCATCGATTTCCTTTGTATTGTCCTTATCTGACCATTTTTTTGGCCTGCGTTAGAGTCTTGGAGTCTTCTAAGATTTTCTCTTTTCTAATCTAGCATTCTCTTCAGATTTCTGAAAGCCTGTTTACTCCAAACCTTGAGTTTTTCTTTACATGCTTCCAAACCTTCTCGAGTACATTTAATCTTGGAACCAGTATAGTTCCTTCGATTCCATGTTTCTTGGATAAGCTCCATGCATCCCTCTCTTTTTCCCCAGGCCACTTCATATCTGAAAATTCTCTGTTTGGGAGCTTCTATCTTTTCAGGGTCTATTCACTTGATTAGTAGTGGGTTATGATCAGAGCACTGACCAGGCAAAACATAGGCTTGGTTGATAGCAAAAATATTTGACCAGCCCTCATTTATCAGGCCCCTATCTAATCTAGACTTTGTAAGTTCAGCCCCCTCCCTTCTGTTGCACCAGGTAAATTTTGAGCCTATGTAACCAATGTCATCTAGGCCACATTCCATTAAAGCCATTTTGAAGTCTTCCATTTGTTTGAAAGGGCGTTTATTAGAACCAAACTGCTCATCTTGGTAAATGATTTCATTAAAATCTCCCATGCATAACCAAGGAGATTGGATTCTGGAGTGAATTAGTCTCAAGAGATCCCAACTCTCATTTCTTCTTGCTATAACAGGTTGGCCATAAAAGCCTGTAAAGATCCTTCTGTATACCAACTTATTAGGTTGGATCAATAGGGATATATGATGATGTGAGTAGGAGTCTATCTCGGCTTCCATTCCCTTCTTCCATAACAAAGCCAACCCACCACTCCTACCAAGACTGTCAACCGAGAAGCTATATTCAAAATTTAGTTTATCTCTAATATTTTCGATCTTGCCTCTCCCACATTTGGTTTCACTTAGGAAAATTACATCCGGGCTTTTCTCTTTCACCATGAGGTGAAGTTCACGAACAGTCCGAGGGTTCCCAAGCCCTCGGCAGTTCCAAGCTAAACAAATCATGGGGACTGGCAGGACTGTATTCCAGCCTCTGCCATTTTAGCTTGTTTTGCCCTCTTTCTGGTCATGATAGGCTCATGCAACTCCCACCCTGGCCTTTTCTTTTGCTTAAATCCCTGGGATTCACCCATCATAATGTCATTAATCTCCTGTGATCCAGGCAGGCCAAGTACTCCCTTATGTCCCATGTCTCTTGCCCTTCTCTTCCACGTTGGGCCTTTTGGGTAATTAGGAGAGACCAGTTTAATGGGAGAATTGTGGGAAGGAGAACTAACCTGTGGGGTGTCCCTGATGGGACTTAGATTAGAGTAGTTTGTTTGAGACGTACTTAAGCCTTGTTCAGCAAGGCCTTGGCTTGATAAAGTTGGTTCTTTTTGACTGCTCTTCAACCATCAGAGGGGAGCCTAAGTTAGCACTACTAGTCTAGATAGAATTGTCATATTGACCACACTGTTTGTACTTGCTATCTATCTCCGATAAGAGTCTAGTTAGCTGGCAGTTGTCAGAGCTCCCCATTTCTGTTTGCTCGAAAGGTTCTCCATCTTTGCCCTGTGTGGTAGGTCCCATCCCATCCAAGTCAGCTCTACTGTCCCCTGACTTATTTTGGCGCGAACTCCCTGAACTTTCAGATTCACTTCCCTTCTTTCCAAAGGAAGAAACACTTCTCAGTTGGGAGTTTGCTCTGAGCCACGGTCCATACTGTGGTTTCCATTCTTCTCGTCATTTACCTCCCAATGAAGAGTTTGGACAGGAAGGGCCAGCATGTTTGATTGTCCCACACTGGTAACAGAAAGTTGGTAACCTCTCGTACTTGAACGGGATCCAGTACCTTTGACCTCCCATATTCATGAATCTGCCACGCAGAAGTGGTTTGGAGATATCTAGTAAGACTCGGACCCTGAGAAAGCTTCCCCATGCCATTCCACTTGCATCTACATCCACTACTTGAATAGTACCTACGGCTGATCCCAACCTCTCCCCCATGGTTTTGTTCATACCAGCAAAAGGTAGTTCATGAAGCTGTAACCAGAACGGTTCATACTTAAAGACGATGTCCTTGGGTGCTAAATGACTTGGTTTCGAATGTGCTTCCAAGTATAAAAGTGTCAAGTTGTATCAAGGATAAGTCCAGGATCGTATTCCACAGGGACAATGGGTTATCAAAGCGTATACGGGATTGGTGAGTAACAAATGAATCGAGTTTGAGAGATAAAAATAAAATTAAAATGCTATGCAAAAAAAAAAAATAATCGAAGTTGAAATTAGAGTTTCTAAAAAAAAGCAAATTAACAAACACTTGGGTTGGGTTTGAGATTCTTTTTATTTCAGATTCTAGATAATTTCTTGATTAACAATCCAGTCAAGGTATTGAGATTCGGAAGATAAGAAATTAAGCTCAAGATTTTGTAATATTTTCTCAAGAAATTCTCTAATTTACTAGTCGAACTTATATTTATAATCAATTGAAAGAAGCCTTGATAATTTTAAACTTTTGTTGTGCCTTACGTCAACAATAAAACAAAAGCAAGAGCCGCAATCTATTTTCTATTTGAATCCGACTAGTAACTTAGTGAAATCAACATTAAACAACAAAATATTGCATCAAACTAGAATCTAAAATAAATTACATCTCATTCCACAACCCAAGCTTTAGAAATTAGTTACACATGATATTTTTAGTAACAAAAATAAATCTAAGTGAAGCCATATCAAAAACTAAGAAAATACAAATAAACCTTAGAATGAAAAATAAAAAGTCTATAAAATATCAGCTCAAAGAAATAAGATAAACTAGATTAAATAAATAAATAAACTACGAAAACTAAAACGAAGTCACGCCACGCTCTAAACTAACAAGAACAAAAAAAGTAGCAGAAAATTAACATATAATGAGAAAAATCAAAGCTGCCCACTAGCCGAACAACTATAGCAAGCAAAAAAAATAAAATAAAACAAAGATGAAGCTGTCGTGCTCTAAAGCAAAAGAAATAAAAATAAAATAAAAGAAACAGCTGCCTCCGCTTGAAACGAAAACTCTGCTCTGTCCTACGTGAACTGCAGAAAAATAGTATGAAACCGAAAACTAAAAAAAAAAACTGCCTCCTTTATCAAGTCTGAAATGAAAACAGAAACAAAAAGAAAAAGAAACCAGCAAAACAAGTGCCGCTGCAACGTCCCAGTGTAGAATAAATTCAGTGTGTTTTTCTAAGCTTCCAGCCCCTTAGTTTTATAGGGTCTGCATGTGTGATGAGAGCTGCCGAGAGTTGCTGTTTGTGCTTTCCAACTTTTCTGCATGTGTTTCTTCTCCCGTGAGTTGCGTTACACTTTATTTTCTGCATGTGTTTTTGCTGCCGTGAGTTCCAGCTTGTTTTCCTGCTGCATCTGTAAGCTGCTTTTCTTCTGCATGTGTGCTGCTTCTTCCGTGAGTTGCGTCCCACGTTTGGGTGCTGTCCGAGTGCTTCAAATTGTTTTCTGCATGTGCTGGTTGTTTTCCAGCCGTGATTTTTGATTTCTGCATGTGTTGGTTTGCCGTGATTGTTGATTTCTGCATGTGTGTGTGATTTTTCTGTTTCTGCATTGAGGTGCCGTGAGTTGCTTTGCATGTGTGAGCTGCCATTCTTGTTTTCTGCTTTGTGTGATGTCCTTCTACTTTCTGCATCTGTGAATGATGCTGTCCACTTTCTGCATGTGTTGTCCATGGGTTCCAGCATGTGCATGTGAGTTGCTTGTGTGCTGTCATTCCACTTTCTGCATCCGTGAGTTTCTGTTTGTGATTTCTGCATTGAGGTGCCCGAGTGTTTCCTCTCCTCTTCATGTGTATGTGTTACACTTTATTTTCTGCATGTGTGAATGCTGTTTCCAGGTTGATGCATGAGCTTCTTCTCATTTCTTTTCCGAACCTTTCCTGTTATAAGAGGAATAAAATTCAAATATTTATTTTCATGTGAAATAAATGTATTATAAATCTTCAAAAACACTAAGAATGTCAGAATCATCAATTGACTCAAGTATTGTGATCTATTTCATAATTAAGTACTTAAATTATTTTTTATTAAACAATTTATTCACTTAAGTAACTTAATCATGCAGTTTTAGCGCTTCATCACCAAACAACCTTCACAGTTGAATAAACACACTAAGGACCTATCGAAAGACCAGGGTCTTCCTGCTAGGACCCTGTCTTTCTCTATAGGATTTTGAAACTCAACGAGGCTTCTGTTAAAGCCTAAGTCCTTAAACTACACCTGACCTTCTACTTTCCACGCTTTGCTCATTGTGGAACGAAAAGCACCTCTATTAACCTCTTTCTCTGCTACCACTAGAACAGCCAGACATTTTTTACTTTTCACGATGGATAACTGGATTTCCTCTTTCGGGATCAGTTCTTCCTGTTTCTCTTCCTCTGTGAGCTTTAACCCTTCATAGAGGTTTGACAATTCTTCTGCCATACTGTAAAGCTGGTGATGGTAACCACTACAATACTGAACCAACTCTCCAAACAGAGTTCAAGAGAAGCAACCTCTATGTTCTGAAGAACAAGAGAGAAAAACCCCACCTTTCTAACCGAGAGAGGGGAGTTCTAACTAGCTCAAATTTACAATCGGCTTTTTCCAGCATTTAATTGGTCTTTATTGGCTTCTAATTTGTAGTGAAGCTAATAATGTCGAGAAAACATATTGGCGACGATTATAGGCACTTTTTGCAGGGAACTTAGGCATTGGAAAATGTCTGTTTTCTTGTAGTGAATTGCATGCACTTGAAGAGATCAATTCTACTTACCACTCCAAATATTTTGAAACTCCAATTGGCTAAATCATCATACATATATCAACATTCACACTCCATATCACTTATGAAGAACCAAAACCAGCCTTTGAAACAAATCAAGTTTTGTTTACAAATCCATCAATATACCTTTCAGTTCAAGAAAAGGCAAATCATACAAAAATTTGACAATTTTCTTACAAAGATCTCAAGCCAAACTTCAAGGAACCGAAACCTATGGCTATTTAACACAAGATATACTTTTAAAAGATTTTGAAATCATACAATCTAAGGCTTGTTATCGTCATCATGGTTAAAAGTTTAACCTTTAATTTTGCGTATAAAAACCTCATGCTATAACTTGTGTTTTAAAGCAAGATCTTATCCATGTAAACATCTCAAAATATCATTTCTTTCACGATTTCTTACTAAAGTTTAGCTACCTGAAACTTATATCAAAATGGATCTTAGTTCTTATGACTACATGCATCCCTTTTGGTCACTTATATACAAAACTTAGACAAGATATCATTTAGTAAAAAATATAGATCCAAGAAATAAGACACTTTTTCAAGCACTACCTCATCTCAAAGAAAACAAATATTTTTTTCTTTCAAAGAAACTCATTAGTCATACTCTCATTTCAAAACAATCAAGATTTTTGACATCTCCAAAACATAGGAAAGCAAACTCACACCCCCTTTAACATAATGGACTCCATATTCAACCAGCAAGATTCATCACCGAAACATACCCAAGGACAACCTTTGAAAGCTCAAACAAGAGGAAAGGATGGGAATGTTCATACCTTGACGGCCCAAACCAGGACTCCCGATCAGTATTAAAAAAGCTAGTGATGGTGAGAAGTTCATAGAATGGTAAAGACTTGAGTGTGTTTGTGTGGGTTCGCTCTAGAGAAAGAGAGAGATTGATGGAGATGAACTAAAGAGAGGCTGAACAAGAGAGTGAGCTTGAGAAAGTAATAGCTAGAGAAAAGTGAGAGCAAGATAGTTTGAGAAAGAGAGTATGGCATGCAAAAAAGAGAGGGAGAGTAAAGCTCTAGGGTTTCTTGCATGACTTGAGATTGGACACAAGATTTTGTTCCATCCTCATGTACAAGTGAAGGTGGATTGAGGGAACTTATGATATGAACTGATAAACAAACGGACTGCTGCTATGAGTGGGACATCTGGCCAAGGAAATGCAAAGCCAAGTATGGTAGTTGGTCCTTCATGGTCAACCATCCCTTAATGTGTGATACATGTCCAAGAATTTCTCAAGCTTGACTAAAGGTGAGTTGACGTTGAGACGTTTTGGGGTAGTTAGGGTTATGGTCGGTTACTATTCATGCCGATTTGGATGATGACATGGATGGGCATGGTGATGTGGCATAGACTTGATGAGACGGTGGCTTCTCATTAGTCCACGTGGATGCCACATGTCAAACAAGTAATGTATTCTAACAATTAGGGAGGTAGATGAATCCTTGTCACTTCCTCTTTGACTGTTTTAAGGTTGCCATGTGTCACTCTAGGATTCGCCACGTAGGTGACACATAGCTGCCACATTGCACTCTTATTTTTTTTTTCAAAAACGTGGAAGTCCTAAAATGTTGTAAATCTATTTTTCCTTCTGCATGTCTTAAAAGACGTCAAATGAAAGTTATGAATTTTCTAAATTTAGGTGGTAACTAAGCAAAGAAAAATCCTCTTAAGGTTTCCTCTACGAGTCTCACACACAAAATACCCAACCCCCACTCCTACATCACTGTTATATCAAACGCTATCATTCCATTGTAATCCAAATTCATCTTCAAGAATTCCATCTAGGATTTATTCATCCTTGATTTTCATTATTGTCAGCAGGGTCGGCAACCAGCTCTTATTGATAACTAAGAGAACCCTTCTTCTTCATCTACCCACTGTATCCTTCTTTTCTTCGACAACTTAAATGCAGAAGAATCTTCATTTGCAAACTGTAGATTCTGATCTTCACCTTCCTTTTTGAGCACTCCAACAATTTGACAACCTCTATTCCTTCGATTCCTCTTCGATATGAACTTACAAGAGGACAAAATATTAATATCCTACTAGATAAGTCCATTTGCATGGCAAGTCTTAGAGAAGAGCACAGACTTGAAGAACTCAACATGTCTGGAGACCAATCTAAAGATGAGAAATGTTAGGTACCAGTTTTAAATAGAAAATTTTCTCGTAGGTCTTATATGAAAAAGTAAATTCCACTAAAAAAATAGGTTTTTTTGTACTTTTATAAAGTACATACGATCTAATTTTTTACAATGACTTGTTTAACTTTGTACAAATCATTTCTCCTACCATAATTGTTGCCTATACATCATGCCCCAGTTGTAATTGTCAAGTTGAAATCCGGTGATCGGACTCAAGAAACTTTTTCGACACTGGTGAATCCACCATTACTCTACTAACTTCACTGAACCAAGCCATGACTTTGTCGCAAGGGCCGTATTGAGCACAAACCTCTAGGTTAGAATAATTTTTGGCCATTCAACAATCTAGCTTCCCGTTATGCTCCAAATAACCACAACGATAACATATATTCGATAGTTTCTCGTATTTAAAACTGACCTAGCTAGGTCAACTTTCAACGTCCTCTTCCCACTTGGTAATGGGTCAAAGACATTAGAGTCTTACTCGCATGCTATAAATATTCACCCCAACCCACATTGTCTTTTGGAACATCAACGATTAAGCTTCACCGATAGGTTCTCCAATACGAGAAACCCACCTTACTCGACATGCTGTTAAATGGAAAATCATAAACCCATATCCATAAAGCCTCTTGCGTTAATCTATCTTCGATGGTTGATGTAAAGGCAAAAATTGGCTAAGATTAGATGACTAGATGATAAGGCTTGTCTTATTGTATTATTTGAAATTATTGGATGAATGTAAAAATAATTATTGATTTATCTCTAAGCAATGTTGAGTCTATCTAGAAGTCTTAGGTATTGTTTAGATAAGTTTTTGAGGTTAAAATCGAGTCCTAGTAGATCTGTATATATCTAGAAGAAAGATGAACAGAGATTAGTCAATACAGAATAATGTTATTGCGAAATGTTAGTAGTCCGTCGGAACACGTTTTTGCGATTGTTGCTAATCGTCAGCAGAATCCTACTGTGACTGGAACTCTTTCCAGACTTTCTATTTAAAGGGATTCAGTTTTATATCTCAGTAAGGTTTTTGAACCATGAATTCTAGAGAGTATATTTTGAGCATTTATGAGAGAAAATTAACTTGAGATTTTTCATCTCTTCTTGAGTGTAATCGTGCTTTGAGTGTGAAGTAACATCGATTGGATTTCAGCCTCTGGAGTTCCAAAAGGGAAGTCAACATTTGAAAGTTGCTAGAGGTTCTGGCTACTACTGTGGTAGAAGACAAACGGGTCGTTTGTCTAGGCAAGTAAGAGAGTCGAATTGTAAAAGTTTTGTAATTAATGATTGCTTGTAATTGTTCTTCAAATAATAAGATTGACTTTCCTGGGTTTGGCTGCCCCGTAAGGTTTTACCTTTAAAGAGTTCTTCAAAGGGTTTTCCTTCGTAACCAATCGTTGTGTCTTACAAATATTGATTATTCATTTTAAAAGTATTTTGATTCGTTTTATAATCTTGATAATTGAGATTTAACCTATTTGTTCAAGGAAATTAGTAGACAATTTTGTGATCCACAGGGGTTCGTTGGGAATTTCAATTGGCATCAGAGTGTGATTCACTCATTCGAGTGTGATCCATGCCCCTGCAATATGTCATCATTGACTGCCCCGCCGCACTTCAATGGTGAAAATTATGCATATTGGAAAGTACGCATTCGAGCCTTTCTCAAATCGTTGGATGAACGGGTGTGGTATTCGGTTGTACGAGGATAAATCAAACCAGAAACAAATATTGATGTTTGGACGAAAGAAGAAATTTGCAATTGTAATTGGAATAGCACAGGGCTGAATGCTATATTCATGGCTGTATCTCCAAAAGAATTTAAGAGAATCTCCATGTGTGAGATTGCTAAAGAGGCATGGGATATCCTAGAGGTTACGCATGAAGGAACAAAAATTGTGAAAATTTCAAAATTACAATTTTTAACCTCTAAGTTTGAAGAGATTAAAATGCTAGAAGATGAAAGTTTTCATGACTTTTATGCTAAACTAAATGATATTGTGAATTCCAGGTTTAATCTTGGAGAAAAGGTTGAAGATTCAAGAGTTGTGAGGAAGATTCTAAGGTCTTTACCCAAAATATTTTGACTCAAAATTACTGCTATTGAATAAAGTAAAGATTTGGATGCAATAAGAGTAGAAGAGCTGGTAGGTTCTTTGCAAACATATGAATTTTTATTTCCTCAAACAAGAAAATGTAAGTCCATTGCCTTAAAAACTATAGAAGAAAATCATGAGGATTTTTCTGATGAAGAAAGTCTAAATGATGAAGAGATTGCTTTGTTTGTGAGAAAATTCAGAAAATTTATTTTTAATAGAAAGGTAAATGGTAAACAAAAACGAGAAAAAAATGTTTTTGTTAAGAAAAATGAATCTAAAAGTTGGAAGAAAGAAAAAACTGAGAAAAATGATAAGGTATAGTGTCATGAATGTTCTGGATATGGTCATATAAGAATTGAGTGTCCAAATTTCAAGAAAAATAAAGGAAAAACGTTGAATATCACACTTAGCAATAGTTCAGATTCTAAAAGTTCAAACCCATCTTCTGATTGTGAAAAATCTTTTATGGCTTTCTCTACTATTGTGAATAATTTTCTTGAAATTACACTAACAAAATCTAAAAGTAGTTGTGATTACAGTGATTCGAATGTATCACTTGTTGATGCTGATCAAGAATTGAGTTTACATGAAGTTTACAATGATATGTGTGAAAAAGTGATCAAATTAAAGAAACTCAACAAGAAGTTGTACAAGAAATTCACTGATATGGAGAGTGAGAAAAATAACCTGTCTAAGGCATTAAAAATTTTTGATATTGAAGTAGCCAGATTAAGGAATCAAAAAATTGCACTAGAAAAGGAATTGGAAAAGTTTCAAGAGAAAACAACAACACAAAAATTAGAGAGATGTTGAGTTTTCAGAAAATGAGTAGTGATAGAACTGGCCTAGGGTACACGACTTCAAAAGGGAAAGAAAAATTAGTCTCATCATTCGATGCCATAACATCCAAAAGTATTGTTTTTGTTAAAGGAAGTCAAGGTAAGAGTCTTCAAAATCATGTTGTACTTGGGCCAGTTTATTCAAAAAATCTGCATGGTAAATTTGTCCCTACATGTCATAAGTGTGGTGTGGTTAGTCATATAAGACCACATTATTTTAACATGTATCAAGTACAGAAAATTGAAGTTAAAAGAAAAGGGAAAAGCCTACAGAATCAAATTGATGACATGAGTCAATAGATCAATTTCATAAGTCTCAAGCTTGGGGAACTAGCATATATTTGCCTTCAAAATAAAGAAAAAAACAAGTCAAAACTCAAGACAAAATGGGTGAGAAAGGAAGATGCAGTGTGTCTTGTTGCTCACACAACACTTAGATCAATGGAAGATTGTCTTTGGTACCTAGACAACGCTTGTTCGAGACACATGTCTAGAGACAAAACCTTATTCAAGAAGGTTGAGTCATCTCATGGAGGCACTGTGACTTTTGGAGATGGGAGCAAGGCTGTCGTAGAAGGGAAATGGAATATTGAAATACCAGGACTACCTGTGTTGCATGATGTTTTATTTGTTAATGGTTTGAAAGCTAATTTACTCAGCATTAGTCAATTTTGTGACAAGAATTTTTCTATGTAGTTTTCAAAAGATGAACACAACGTGTATGATCAAGGTGGAGAATGGATCTTAAAATGTACTAAAATCTCAAACAATTGTTATGGAATTTCTACAAAATCGTTGGAGAAATGTCATAGAGTCACACTTGATAAAACTGAATTATGGCATCAACTCATTGGTCACATTAATTTTAAAAATTTATCAAAGATCTCAAAAAGAAAAATTGTTGATGGACTGCCCAAGGTAATTAAGGTTAAGAAAATAGTGTGTGGAGCATGCCAAGAAGGAAAGCAAACGAGAGCTCAACACAATAATACTTCTCATGTTCTTACCTCTCAACCTCTTGAGCTATTGCATATGGTTTTGATGGGTCCAACACAAACCGAGAGTCTTGGAGGAAAGAAGTATATCATGGTGATTGTAGATGACTTTTCAAGATTCACATAGATAATGCTCTTGAGAGAAAAATCTGAAACTTTTGATCTTGCCAAAAAGCTTTTCAAGAAACTACAAACATAGAAGAAAGTCTCTATCTCTAGAATACGTAGTGATCATGGTTGAGAATTTGAGAATACTAATTTCACTTCTTTTTGTGATGAACAGGGAATACATCAAGAATTTTCTGCACCTATTACTCCACAACAAAATGGAGTGGTGGAAAGAAAAAATAGAACAATTCAAGAAATGGCACGAACAATGTTGAGCAACAAGAAAATGGCTTTATATTTTTGGGGAGAACCTATAAATACAGCAAATCATATCTTGAATTGAGTGGTTCTAAGACCTAGCACCAATCAAACACCTTATGGTTTGTGGAAAAATAAAAGGCCTACGGTAAAGTATTTCAGAATTTTTGGCTGCAAGTATTATATCCTGAGAGACTGAGAAAACACTCATAAATTTGAAAGCAAAAGTGATGAGGGAATGTTTCTTGGTTATTCCTCTAATAGTAAGGCTTATAGAGTTTACAACTTACGTACAAAATCTGTTATGGAATCAATTAACGTAGTTGTGGATGATGTTTCAGCTGAGACTACCATGAAGGAGTTTGAAAATATGAAGGAGCTGGGGCAGACCATTGAAGAAGACCCACAAGTGCAAGATGAGGAGGATCACATAGAGGAGACACCACAAAATCCACAAGACAAAGAACCTTCTTCAAGAGTTACTCAAAATCATCCTAAAGAAAATATTCTCGGTGAGCTAGATGAAGGTATGAGGCTTAGAAGAAGAGTACTAAATCAAGTTTATTTTGTGTGTTATTTGTCACAGGTTGAATCCAAGAAAGTCGAGGAAGCATTAAATGATGAAAGTTAGGTCAACCCCATGCATGAAGAACTCCACCAATTCACTAGAAATGATGTATGGGAGTTAGTTTCTAGACTAGAAAATTATAACATCATTAGGACTAAGTGGATCTTTAAGAACAAGTCCGATAAGCATGGCACTATTGTGAGGAATAAAGCATGGTTGGTTGCACAAGGTTACACACAAGTAGAATGGATTGATTTTGATGAAACATTTGCTCCTGTGGCTCGGCTGGAATCTGTCCATATACTTGCACTTGCTTGTCATCCAGACTTCAAATTATATCAAATGGATGTCAAGAGTGCCTTCTTAAATGGAGTGTTACAAGAAGAGGTATATGTTGAACAACCTAAAGGATTTATTCATCATCTCTATCCTGAATATGTTTATAGGTTGAAGAAGGCACTGTATGAACTGAAACAAGCACCTAGAGCTTGGTATGAAAGGTTAACAGCTTACTTACTTGATCATGACTTTGTTAGAAGACAAGCTGATAGGACTTTGTTCATAAGGAAATTAGGTAAACAACTCTTAATTGCTCAAATCTATGTTGATGATATTATTTTTAGAGCAACACTCAAATCTCTTGCATATGACTTTGCAAATGAAATGAAATCTGAATTTGAGATGAGTATGATTGGTGAGTTAAATTTTTTCTTGGGTATTCAAGTAAAACAATGTAAAGAATGAATTTTTATTTCACAATCTAAGTATGCAAGAGATCTTGTGAAAAAGTTTGGAATGAAAGGAAAAAGCAATGCTCGCACTCCCATTAGCACTTTAGTGAAAATCAGCAATGACTCTACAGGTAAAAATATTGATCTCACTCTTTATAGAAGCATGATAGGAAGTCTATTATATATTATAGCAGTAGACCTGACATAGCTTTTAGTATTGGTGTGTGTGCTAGATTTCAAGCTAATCCTAAAGAATCCCATCTTGCTGCAATAAAAGAACCATAAAATATCTTAATGAAACTGTTGATTATGGGATATGGTACTCCAAAGACACTAACATTACACTTGTTGGCTATTCCGATGTTGATTGGGCTGGGAATGCTGATGATAGGAAGAGTACTACGGGTGGGTGTTTTTATATAGGTGGAAATCTTGTAGCTTGGATGAGTAAAAAGCAAAACACAATCTCCTTATCTACTACTAAAGCCGAATACATAGCTGCAGGGAGTTGTTGTACATAGCTTTTATGGATGAAAAAAATGCTTGATGATTATGGTTTTTCTCGAGATACTATGACAATATATTGTGATAATTCAAGTGCTACAAGTATTTCCAAAAATCATGTTCAGCACTCTCGAACGAAGCATATTGACATTAGACATCATTTTATAAGAGACTTGGTTGAGTCTAAAATAATATCCTTGGAACATGTGTATACTGAATTGTTTACTAAACCTTTGAATAGTCTTAGGTTTGAGTTTTTAAGGAAATCCATTGGTGTATGTGATCCCAAGTAAAAGGCATTCTATCATACTAGTTTAGGATGTGCATTTTTCGTTTTTTTTTTTAGTTAGTTTGATGCTTTTATGTTTCAGTTTCTAAAAATATATATATACATATTTCATTAAAAATGATAAAAATTGTCTTGGTTTTTCTAAGTTATTTTTATATATAAAAAAATCATATATATATAATAATAAATTTTTTTTGAATTAGAAAATATTTATTAAAAAAAAACAAACAAACTGTGTTGGTTGGTTTATTTTGATTAAGGTACATGTTTGATAAATCAAGGTTTGAGCATGTGTGGCATTACTTTAAAAAACTTCTGATCTTATGCACTGCTCTTCTTTGTGCAGTACACTTTAAGCATACTAACCCTATAGGTCATCTTGGCAAAGTTCATTTACAACGCACTGTGAGAAACCTATATGTAAGCATACTATAACTAAAATTCACATTTTTTTAAAGATGCTCATAAAAGAGAGAGTTCATGCTTTGAATTAACTAATACTAGTTAAACCTAGTACATCAATAAAGAGCTCTTCTCTTGTCAAACACAAAGAGTTGATCCATATAGAAAAAGTCAGTGTTAATTAATTACGGAAAAAGACAAACACCCTACACGTATCTACCACTTTAAAGTTCTTACAGAAAAAATCGTTACTCTAATTATTATGGAAAAAGATGAGCAACAAACATGAACACCAAAAGGGGGTGAACAAACTAGTGTTTAGAGGAGATGCTCATGTATCTAGGCCCTAGCATAAAATTTGACTTTTAAGGTGAAGCAACAAACTCTTGTGAGCATCTATAAGAAGTAATCTTTCATGAATAAAGGTCTCAAAAATATATTGAAGAAATAAGTTCATAAAATGCTATTGTATAAGTATACTCACTCACACACTCACATGAACTTTGACATTGATGATATTATGAAGAGTGAACATCCAAAGTGACTGTTGTAACATGAGTGTGCTAAGGATTAGTAGTTTTTTTTTTTTTTTGTAATTTCTGCCATGATTGAACTGAGGGGATTATAGGCATGTTACTTGGTCTTTTTTCTTTCACATTCATATTTATAAAACTAAAAAATAGAAATTAAAAAAAAAAATTCCTTCTTCTCGGATCTATGCAAAATTTTATTTTATTTTTTTAATTTATTAAATAAATCCAAAAATAAAATTATAGAGTTTCTATTTTGGGTCAAGATGGTGTACTGGGTGTTTTTTTTCTGAAACAAAGTATATAAGTCCCAGTGAGACTTTTTGGTCTAGCACATGCAAGGGAGGGTCAAGCCTTAAAGACTTAAAACCTCCCATCTGCTGCCTCTCTCATTTGCTCCCAGCCCCCGATACTAAGCCCTTCTCTATACCCATTTTCACGGCCTCTTGACTCCTCCACGCAAGCCTCATTTCAAGGTGCCCATTTCATTTTCCTCTCTTCATTTTCCATCATGAAGGTAAGTATACTCAAATCCACTGATTTTTTTTTTTTTTTGTTTTTTTTTTTTCAGTTTTATGTTTTAGCATGTGGATAGATGAAGTATGTGTGGAGGGTTTTGATTTTAAGAAGCATTGGCAGTTTTGTTGAGCTGAGTTGCCAGTAAATGGGTTGTTTTTTTGTTATTATATCTACTCTATACATGTATTGAGTACAAGGTTGTGTAGCTCACGGGCTTATGGTTTTTGTTTCTCACGGGCTTATGGTTTAGAGAGTCTCTTATACACATAGTACACTCTTAAGCATGAGTAGTTCCTATATTTTTCTTAACAAACAAATACTAAACGAAAAAAATAAAAAAAAATATATTTATTAAATAACAAAATTGGGATTTTTATATCAATCGATTCTTACATTCTGATTTTGGAAATATTTTTTCTAACTTGGTTATTATATTGCTCCAGATAAGGTTCAAAGAAAGGGCAAAGCGCAAAAAGATCACTCCTCCCGTGCCATCTGAGAACTCCTCAAGTGAGGATGTACCACTACTTGATTCTGTGCAGTTAGGAGAAACGCCAACTCCTCCTCCATCTCCATCTCCATCTATGACTGCTCCCACAGGAGCCACTCCTGATCGCTTTACTTCTGTTGAAGCCGAGAATGCATATAGAAATACATTCTCCAAGAGACCCGTGTTGGGTGAAAGGGAGGTAAGTATAAATGATTTTCCTACGAATGACTTCCAACTTATTTGCCGTATATTCATTGAAAGAGGATGGGAGAAACTTACTCATGCCTCCCCCACACCTTGTGTCGAGGTTGTTCGAGAGTTTTACTCGAACATTGCCCACTTCAATTTAGATGATCATAACATCATCTCTATCATTCGAGGGATTCAAATTGAGGTATCTCCTATTATTCTCCGAGGCTTGTTTGCCCTTCCCTAGGTGGAATCTCTTTTATACCCATACAAGGGTATGGGGGCTCCAACAAAGGTTGCTATGCATAATCTCTTTGTTGGTCCCAATGGCCTCAAATGGATTGCCAAAACTCACAGACTGCCTCTCCATCATATGCTTCCTCAGTTTTGTCTTTTGACCAAAATAGTGCTGACCAATCTATGGCCTATTAGTCGTCACACTAAAATTTCCTTATAGAGAGCCTACTTTATGTATGCTCTCGCTACTGGCATCTCTATTGATTTTCCACGGCATGTTATTGATATTATTCATCACTCACATATGGAAAAAGAGTTAAATCTCTCTTTTGGAAGTTTAATTACTAAGTTGGTCATGCTTGCTAAAGTTCCGCTTAGGGCCAATGAACCTACCATGAAGCTACCAGGGCCTATTTCAGCCTTAACTATGGTCAAATCTGAGGCTATCATCACTAAGAAGTGCCCCCTAACTACTAAGTCAGCATCTTCTCCACCTGCACCTTCCATCCCTATATCTCAAGTTCTTGAGCAAATCTCTTTGTTATCCCAGAAGATTGATGGTTTTACAGCTAAATGGGAGGCATGTCAATCCAAGTTGGAGCTACAATTGGTTGTTGTACGCTCTGATTGTGTTCAAGCAAATGATCAATTGGTTCAACTTTCTTTGGATGTGCAACACATCATGGCAAGTGTAGCTGATTCTGATGATGAACTGTAGCTCTACATGGCTGATTGTTGATAAAAAGAGGGAGTAGCAGCACCAGAGGGGGAGAACAGTGACAAAACAGAGAATAAAAACTGAAAAACTTTATCATGTTTTATTTTGGCTCATCTATGTTCTATTTTCCAGTTTAGTTTTTTTTTTTTTCGTGGTTGTAATTCAAATACAATTTGGCATGTGTTTTGCTTATGCTTTGATTAGGACAACTGACATTTATGTTTTTATTAAATCACAACTCTTTATAATCTTTCATATTTTTTGTGGTTTGCTAATTGACATGTTTTCAAGGAATTTACATTCATCAAACTGGTTTCGTCATCAATCCGCCAAATGAGGAGATTGTAAAGGCAAAAATTGGCTAGGATTAGATGACTAGATGATAAGGCTTGTCTTATCATACTATTTGAAATTATTGGATAAATGTAAAAATAATTATTGATTTATTTCTAAGCAATGTTGAGTCTATTTAGAAGTCTTAGGTATTGTTTAGATAAGTTTTTTAGATTAAAATCGAGTCCTAATAGATCTATATATATTTAGAAGAAAGCTGAACAGAGATTAGTCAATACAGAAGAATGTTGTCGTGAAATGTTAGCAGTCAGTTGGAACACGTTTTCGCAAATGTTGCTAACCGTCAGCAGAATCCTACTGTGACTGGAATTCTTTCCAGACTTTCTATTTAAATGGATTCAGTTTTATATCTTAGTAAGGTTTTTGAACCACAAATTCTAGAGAGTATATTCTGAGCATTTATGATAAAAAATTCACATGAGAATATTTATGGGATTTTTCATCTCTTCTTGAGTGTGATCGTGCTTTAAGTGTGAAGTAACATCGATTGGATTTCAGCCTCTGGAGTTCCAGAAGGGAAGTCAACATTTGAAAATCGCCAGATGTTTTTACTGCTACTGCGGTAGTAGACAAACAGGTCGTTTGTCTAGGCAAGTAAGAGAGTCAAATTATAAAGTTTTTGTAATTGATGATTACTTGTAATTGTTCTTCAAATAATAAAATTGACTTTTCTGAACTTGGCTGCCCCTTAGGGTTTTATCTTTAAAGAGCTCTTTAAAGGATTTCTCTTCGTAACCAATCGTTGTGTCTTACAAAGATTGATTATTTAATTTAAAAGTATTTTGATTCGTTTTATAATCTTGATAATTGAGATCTAACCTATTTATTCAAGCAAATTAGTAGACAATTTCGTGATATATAGGGATACGTCCGAAATTTCAGTTGAAGTTCACAAACACAAACTAATCACAAAAACATACCAGCTAGCTAAAACGGAAACCAAACGTCAGAAACCCCAAAAGAACTTGATCGTAATCAAAACCCAGACGGATTTGTAGTACTGCATGGGACATGAGAATTATTTTCTTTGTTGTCTCACCAAAGCGTAACCGGGGAGAGAGAATTATTTTCTTCTCTCTTTCATCATGAACTTACCACTTAATTAATAATAATTTTTACTTTTATAACATTCGAAAAAACAAAGAAAATGCCTCAGCAAATTTACAAACTAATGTGATTTAAGTTAGGTTTAGATAGTGAATAGAGATGAGATATATCGATATGAAAGTTAAAAGTTGAATAAAATATTTTTAAAATATTATTTTTTAATATTATTATTATTTTAAGATTTGAAAAAATTAAATTGTTTATTATATTTTGTGTAAAAATTTTTAAAAAAATGTAATGATTTGATGAAATAAATTTGAAGGATTTTTTAATCCAATTTGGGCCTTAATGTAATATTTTAGAATATAAAACTCTATTTATTATAAATTAGACCCGGCAAAGTTTAATATTATTCATAATAGAAATTAAAGAGAGAGAGAGAGAGAGAGAGAGAGAGAGAGAGAGAGGAATATTTTTTTTATTTTTTCATAATAGAAATTAAAAAAAATATTTTCTCTTTTTTATTTTCATATTTTTTAAATATATTTATATCTTTTTTAAAAATAAAAAAATACATCAATATGTTTAAAATCACTTTCATAATTATTAAGTAAAAAAAATTAAAATAAAATTTATTGAGCTGTATATTCGAACGGTAGATTTAAGTGGACAAAGTAGTTTTTTTTAAATTAAAAAAAAAAAATAGAAAAAGGACGGGACATATCTATACTGTTCAATCTTTATCGGTGCTTTATTGTCCCGAGCTATCATCCTATCATATCATATTTGAAACATGCCTATCTCCAACACCACTACTTATCAATGGAGTAAAACAAGAACCACATGCAAGTATGTCCCACCTTTCATGTCCGACATTCAATCCAGTTGGTAAAATGTCATTTTTCTTCCAGAGATGGTACCATCCAGTACTTTTTGGGACTCTTGTGCAACCACGTTACTTGATCGAAACCCACGTGATCCCCACATTTCTCGTGAACATTAGTCCTCCCTTTCGGTTGTCCTGTCATCTGGTCTCATCTCCAATTTTCAGCCACTGAAATCTACCTACCATCTCTAATAATCAAGCCTCATTGGAAAAACAGCACTACTTATCAGGAATCTCCTGTAAGTACCAAATCCCTTCTAATCAAGGAATATGATCAAGGATCCATAAAGAGGTTCAAACTGTCATAAATTACAGTGACTATAAGGTGCCAAACTTAATTTATATTTTTTTTTAAAAAAAATCCCTTCTCAATTTATCTCGCCTAATTATTATAATTTTTTAAAATTTTCATACACAATAAATAAAAGCCTAGACTGAAAGCGAAACTGATGAAAAATAAATCCCATTACATTTCTTGAGCTTTGGTGCTATCAAAAAATTTATTGGACAACTATAAATATTGTAAAACCCATTTTATGTCTATCTTTCTTTCACGGTAAGCCCTAAGAATTCCAACTACAACTGCTTGTTACTAGTAGCGAAAGAAGGGCACAGCCCCAAAAAGAAGCTATAACACCACTAAAACATAGAGCAAACCCCCTATAACAGCACCACCAGACCCTCTAAACAAATGATTGACAAGCAAAAGAAGGGAATATCAGTTTCTAACCTAGAATAATCGTGGGGATCGGGTGTAGATTTTATTTTTAAGGTTCAGAAAGCAGAGACCAGACCATAACATTGGCTAACATGTCACCATCCAAGGACCACAACTACTTACACCCGAGTGGCCCTCTCATCCCCACATCAAATTGCAATTTGTCTAACTTGCTTCACCTTACTTCTCCTCTCCCAAACATTGTTACTCAAACATGCTTCGGTACTAATCGCAATAAGCATAAATGCTCTAAGGTGACAAGAGCTTCTAGGCTTCTCGATCCATTTTCTTAGTCATAACTCCTAGGGCCTGACTGACAGTTGCTTGACATCCAAGTTGATAGCAAGTAAGATAACGCCAGAGAACTTGCATCTTAAATGCAAATAACAAGTCCTTCAAACGGAAACAAGCAAAATACTCATTGAGCATTATTACAATACTGAAAACACAAAGCATAAAAAAATGGATCGTCCCTAGCTAAAAAAGGGATACGAAAACAGAACCTGCTATTAAGGCTAACAAACCACCCTATGGGAGCAGGTTGCTTGAAAAGCTCGACCACATAAATTTGGAGCACAAAAGCATCCCTTCGAAGAAATCAACATACTATAGAAAGGATATTGATATCATAGCTCAACTTAATAACCAACACTTGAATTTTTTTTTTATGCAACTTATTGAGCTTTTGGGTCTCGGCCACCTCATTCTTTTCCATCAGCAGCACGAAGTGAGCCTAGTTGAACCGGAGCTTGGGTTCCAACCACCTTAGATGACCCGTAAACAGTCAGGTCAACACCTTGAGCCTTCTCTTTCTCAATCTGTTCCTTGATCCAAAAGTAGGTAAATCTCAGACCATCCTACAACAAAGTGAATTCAGATATGCAATTAGTAGGTGAGCAAATTCATGGTTTAGAACATTATTATCCAATAATCGCTTACCAATCGCACTGACTCAATAGTAGCCTTACTTTACACAAACTTAGGGGTTACTGTGTAACATTAAGAGTGGGAAAGCAACGGTACCTTCAACCTCATTGTAGGAGCCCAACCAAGCTTCTCTTTGATAAGGGTGTTGTCTGAGTTACGACCACGAACTCCCTCTGGGCCAGGAATGTGGTGGATAGGTAGTGTCTTGTTCTCAAAACTGAGAACAATCTCAGCCATCTCATTCATGCTAACCATTTCATCACTTCCAATATTCACTGGCTCGCGGAAGTCTGACTTTGTCAATCTATACACGGAAATTGAGCCACAACAGTTAATTCATGAGATGTGGAGATGATATAACTACAGCATCCAGACAAGCATGCCAATGTGTGTATTATGAACACCCTATCATAATTTTCTCATGTGAAACAAAAAACTGGGTAACACAAATAATTATTAAGATGTCTGGGAAACGTTGACATTCTAAATAGTTAGATCTTTATCTTCAGTTTCCATAGGTAGCTTTCTCATTGTGCAAAAATAATCAGAATCGCTGTTGACAAGATAAACATATGCTCCTGTCTTTAAATACCCCGCCCCATTACTAGTGATGTACAAGAAAAACACCCCATTTACAACAAAGTGTTAATGTACCCTCAATCCAGATTTACTGAGGAATACAATGAATGTCAACGTTAAAGGAATAACCCCATTAATCTGAATGTGGGCTTTCAGCTATACAAGTTACAAGAACACCAAGCACATACCTAAGTACACCTTCTACACATTCATCAATGAAGGTGAAGGATCTGGTCTGAAGTCCATCTCCCCACATCTCAAACTTATCAGTGGATGTGAGAGTCTTTCTACAGAAAGCAGCTGGAGCTTTCTCCCTCCCACCTGTACAAAGATATATCCAAGAGATGAAATCAGGAAAAAGAAAATCATGCATATGTTATGGTTACCACTAAAATCGAGAGCTTGCCTTTCCATGTTCCAAAAGGACCATAAATGTTATGGAACCTTCCAATCCGGCACTCTATTCCAAAGTCCTTGGTGTAGTGCTTGCACAACTCCTCTGTTGCAAGCTTCTCTAAGCCATAAGCATCTTGAGGCTAAAACCCGGTGTAAAAGTAAACTCGTTAATTACATCATAACTTGACAAAGGAAAATCTACAAGATTAAAACATTCTTAACCACTAAGAGTCACAAACCTCAGCAGGCCAGGCATCAGACTCCTTCAAGCTCACATTAGTTTCCAGTTGCTTAAATTCAGGGTAAATACAAGCACTAGAGGCATAGAAAAACCTGCATGAACCCAGTAATCAAAATTCAGAGGCACATTATTTTTTTACTCACAAAAAACAAATTTGTGCACTTAAAGGGGAAATTCCATGTGCACTATGGGAAATTTGTCAATGGTTACTTCACTAGACCAAGACCTAGATATACCATTTCCAAGCCAACTAACCTCTTTACCCCATTGATCCTGGCAGCCTCAAGCATGTTGAAACTAATCATTGTGTTGTTATACATGATAACTGAATGGTTGGACTGAATGAAGCCCATCCCACCCATGTCAGCAGCAAGGTTAAACACATGGTCAACTCCATTAGTGACCTTCAAGCAATTTTCCATAACCCTCAGGTCCACAAGGTGGAATTCATGACAGAACATATCTTCAGTCATGTGCTCATTCTTCTTCCAATCAGAAGCAATAATGTAGTGGCCTTCACTCTTCAAGCGCCGGGCGATGTGGGAGGCGATAAAGCCACCAGCCCCAGTGATAGAAATTCGGAGCTTCTCCGATGGCCAGTATGGTTCCCTCTCAAGATTCTCATACGTGTATGCACCATAGACGGTTTCCCCTGTGCTCCCCATTCTGCAATACTTGGAAGTTTCAGAAAAAGAATAAAGAATTCAAACAGAGTAACAACAAATAATGGACTAAAAGAAAAGGCGAAATCCCCAACTCATGCAACCTCCAAGTCATGGCCATTTCGCAGAAGCATGAATTTAATAAAAAAATTAAAATTTGAAAAAAAGAAAGGTAACTGGCATAAAGGACCGAGTATGCTGACCCAAGTTTTTAAGGTTATATTTTGAATGCGCGGAACTAAATAAAAATAGCAAATGGACGAAGTATTCAGGTCCAAAAAATTCTAAAATCGGGAAAAGAAAGGATACAGATACATAAGAGAAGAAAGAAAAGTCACAGAAATGTATACAAAAACGCAATCAAATTTCACTAAAACACCCGAATCAAGTTTGAGAGAACAATGCACCTATGTTCTCCAAGGAAAATTGAATTCAACTGAAACCACACTAACACCTCCAAGGAAGAAATAACATGTTTCTTTTTTTTCTACCCAGTACGAGCATACAACAGAATATACTTACCATTTACCAAACAAACAAAGATTCATTCGATAAAAAGAATATTATAAATAGTAAATTATACACCAGCAAAGAATCTACACACGTGAGCCAAACCAACTAAAATTTGAAGGATCTCAAACAAGCCCACGAAAAATTTAAACCCCAGAAGGGCCAGAACCGAGAGGGAATAATACTAATTAATCCCAGGGTATACATGAATCACAAGAAGAGGGCAGGGAGAACAGAGATATTCAGAAAGTACAGATTTTGACCTGAAAAGCCTTCGAACTTGAGGTATTGAAGCTGTGAGATTAGACGAGAGGATAATGTAGTTGGGAGAGGAAATCCTCCGGAGAGAAGGCGAATGGTTATGGTTTCAGAGCCCAGCAGGCCCAGCTATTTATAGAAATGCAGAGACAGTAGACAAACCAGTCCAAGCTTATAAAATAAAAAAGGCCAGCGGTGGCCCCCAGCGGTGCCGCCAGCGGTGGGCCGGTGGCCAAAGCATTTTCCTTCCCAGTAATAATATTCTATTTCTTCATAATTGAAGAGAGGATGGATCTTTAAAAAGACGTCAATGTCCCTAACATGAAAAAGAAAATGACGAAAAAACAAAAACTCGGAAAGTGGGTCCCCTCCGCTGCAAAGCAATGGGAGGCCTCGTGACTTTGGCCCGTTTGAATAGGAAAACATCGATTTTATTATTATAATTTTTTTAAATTTATATATAAAATATAATAAATAATTTAATTTTTTTTAATTTTAAAATAATAATAATATTAAAAAATAATATTATAATAATATTTTATTTAAATTTTATCTTTCATCTACAACATTTTCTTTTCATTTCCAGATCAAAACCAACTAATAGGATTTTCTATCCATCCAGGTCAAGGCTAAATAAATACTAAAATACTAAAATCACACATGGGATTCTCATAGCCATATTTTTTAGTAATTAAAGAAATATTTTTTAATAATGTTATAAATTTATTTTAAAAATAAAATATCTAAAAACATTAAAAAAATATAAAGTAAAAAATAATTACACTATTGGGATCCCAATTGGAATCCACCATGTGTGCTGCAGAGCTACTCAAATAAATAAAACTCTTCAGTTAGAGGTTTGGATTCTGGAACGATTCGAATCTTTTATGTAAGATTCTTTTTCTGAATAATTTTTATAATTAATTGTAAAATAACATAATTAGTGTAAAATCCTATTCATTCGATATTAATTGTATCAATTCATATAAATATTCGAATATTAAATGTATAAACATTATACAGTAGAATAGTTTAATTCACCCCTATCTTTACAAGATCGCGGATCATAGATGTACATGAGTGGTCGCAGTAAGGGTCACGATCCACTATTTTTAATACCGTACTGGTACGAATGTACATGAGTGGTCATAGTAAGGGACCACGATCCACTGTTTTTAATGCTGTACCGATACGGCACTGGTCTAGTACAAGTATTGTACCTATTTCTTACAGGTCGTACCAGCCTATATTTCGGCCCCTGCCAGTATTTCGGCCTTACCTTTTTTTTTTTTCATTTTTTCAAACTGTAATCTCATTTTTTGACTTCCAATTCAGATCAGACTATTTATAATTTATATATATGTATTTATGTATAATTTATTCATATATAGATTATTATTTTAAAATATAATTTATATATATATAATTTATTTATATATCGACTATCCCGAAACAGTACACAAAACGGTACTAGTATCGAAATATTTTATTCCAGAGTCTTGACCAATATGATATTCGGTACATTATTCAAAACATTGCCACGATCTATATATATATATATATATATATATATGGTTGCATCACGCTTTGATCTACTACAGTGTCCTTTTACATTTTTTAATTTTTTTTAACTTAAATTGTTTTGCAATTTCTATGAGTTTTTGTTTCAAGTTTTAATTTATTTTATGATATAAGAAATGATACAAAAGACAAATTAGAAAGACTATTTTAACCTTCTGCACGTGGTTGTTATTGTTAATATATTATGCTTGCTAGTTGCTTCTTGGGTACGGAACATTTTGTCCATTTCTGATTTTTTCTATGGCGAATATTGGACTAATTTTTTCAAATTTCATGTGGGTACACCAAAGACACAAGTATTAATAAAATGAATTAAGAAGAAATGAAATAAAATAATTTTAAATAAAAGTTAAAATTTAAATAAAATATTATTTTTTTTATAATAATATTATTATTAATTTAAAATTAAAAAAATTAAATTAATTATTATATTTTATATAAAAATTTAAAAAAAACTTCAATAATAAGATAAAATAAGAAAACAACTTTCACCATCCAAAGGCTTAAGTGGGGCTAGCACGTGCGGACAGAAGAAAATACCCGGAAAGAGTCCCTAAAGTGACTGGGTACGTTTGTTTATTAGTTAGCATCCGAAGCTACGTGGAAGGTGGTCTTCTCATTTTGTTGTCACCATGTTCTCATAATCAAAATAGATAAAATATAATTAAAAATATAAAAAATACAAAAGAATCTTATTTAAAAATTATTAATTACACTTCCATTTTTTAATTATCATGCATTTCCCAATTTAAGAAGTGACCTCATTAATTTTTTTAAATTAGTGTGCACACTCAAAACTAAAAGTAATAATATGTGACACAATTTATAACTCCAATAAGAATACAACACAAAATTAGCTAATTTGAATTAGATATAAATGAATTCGAGTCTAATAATTTTTTGTTATTGTTGGGTTGTAATATTGATATTTTCCAATAGACTTATGTTTTTATTATTGAGATTTTAATTATGTACCTATGTTTATATTTATTATTGTTGGGTTTATTATATTGGTTTTATATAAGTTAAAATCTGATACTTTTTTTTATTAGGTAGTCTTATTGTTTTTTGGAGATATTGTGATTACTAATAAATATAAATTTTAATTTTTATGTGAAATTATACAACATTGGATAAATGGGTTTTGTGGGTTAATTCAACCTAATTACATGAGACATGTTGAAATAAGTCGTGTCGTGTTGAACCATTTCTAATTAATTATTAAATAGCACGATCTGTTATTTAAATAAGTCGTGTTAGAGTTTAAAGATCTGACCTATTTAATTTAACGGGTCGTGTTCAGGTTGAACGACACAACATGATCCACAAATACGAATTGTCATCCCCATTTAAGATTATATTTAACATTACTTTTTATTTTATGATATACATAATATATTTTTTTTTTCTGTAATCTAAGTTGTATAATATTATCAAAAGGAAGATAAATTAAGAAGAAGAAAATTAAATAATCAAGCTATTAAAAATGGAAGTGTAATGAAATAATAAAAGGTTTACAATGGGGATAGACACGGATATACGGTATACCTGATTTTTTTTTCTATCAGAATATCTACTCAGTGCTGTAAAATGTAAAATAATAATGAAGTTATTTTATTTTGTTGTAATTTTTGTTTCTAGATAATTGCTTCCTTTTTTATTAAACATAATAATAAATAATAATAATAATAATCAAATATATCATGGAGACACATGTTTAACTTTCTTTTCATGTTAATGTTGTTTTTGAGAAAAATTTAATTTGTTTTCTCTTTTTAGTTTTTAATTTTTTTTAAAATTTTTTTTTGGCCTTTTAGTTTTTATTTCTGTTTTTTCATTTTTTAAATATTGTATATGATTTATTTTTGTTTTAAGTTTTTTCAGCTTTTATTTTTACTTTTTTAAAAATATTTCTTTTTTAAATTTTATTTTTCAAGTTTCATTCTTTTCCTTTTATACTTTTACAATAATAATATAAAAAAGTATTTTGAAATTATTTTTTAACCATATGGCATGTCATGTGTAGACATGAGGCATGCATTGTCAAAAGACTTTATTGAAAGAAAAACACAAATTCAAGAATCAAAATGATAAAATTGAAAATCATAGGGATAGAAATATAAGGCTATAGAATTTAGGGACTAGTTATATACTTAATTATTTACTAAATATCTATTAAATATTTTGAAAATATTGTTATTATCATGAGACATGTCGATGCAGAAAGATTCCTTATGAGGCATGTGTCTAAAATTATTTTTCTAATTATCATTATTCATGTTGATCCAGAAAGATTCCTTCTGAGGACTTGGTGCCTAACATTATTTTTACCAATAATCAAGCTCGTGGAAAGAGAAAGAAAAGGTCAAAATCGTCGTACAGTTCATTACTTGATTTCTTGAAGGTTGTTTCCTTCTTTATAAAAAGAAACAAAGAAATGCACTACCATGTTAACTCTAAAGAGATATAGAAATGATATCGAGTAATGCTATTATGCCGCTCGCATATGCCCGCTCCAATTGATTGCTTGACCTGACGGTTGATGTGTAGTGCCTGATGTGGCATGGTGAAAACACAAAATAAATAAATAAATAAATCAGCTCCATCTCGCATAATGAACTTCTGCTCTGAGTAAAGAACTGAATCCTAACCCCAAATCCACAGACCACCTGCCCACTCCCTCATGGTGCCGACCACTATTCTCAATCCCATTTCTAGCGAGTTTCTCATATATACGGAAACTCCATGCGACGCCCCCTATTCAACTCCACAAACTCGACGCCCATTGATTCATATTCGCCCCCCTGTGGGGCCAAAAAAAAAACTCAGTTCAACCCTACAATAGTTCATCCTCACCACCATTTGATGCCTCCACGAGTCACTCTACGCCGGGCTCCCAAGGTAAAAATTATAGGTGTTTTTGGAAGGAAAAAAAACAACTTATTCTCTACCAAGTAGTTGTTAGTGAATTGGTGTTGAGCTTACAATTTTAGTGAATTGGTTTTGAGCTCACCTAGACTCACCTCACTTACAGAATATTTGTTACTTTTAGTGAATTGATTTTAGTCATACAAGAGATGAAGATAGAATATTTTTGCTTGAATTTTGGGCTAATGTTTGTAGTTATTTAATTTCTTATCCATTTGCTGTTATTGAGTTGATTTTTTTTTATTTTGAAAGAAGGCTTAACCATTCACTGAAACTGAAGTTACATCTGTGACTAATCAATACATGATAAACCCGATTATCAGCCAAACTACTCGTCTGTTTGGGGTTTCCCCGCCAACAAATTTCTTTGTGACAGACATTATCTAAACTTCTAAAACTTCTCTATCAACAACAGTCAAGAGAGAAGTGCTCTATTAAATTAGAGCTAAGCCACCTTACTTCCAAAGGAAGCAAGGTACACCCACACTCCATCCTCCAAAGAGGAGGAGTATAATCACCTACCATCCTCCAAAAGAGGAGTAGGACAAACATCCATCATCCTCCAAAAGAGAAGTGGGACACAGCCTATACTATATATAAATATATATAAAAAACAAGAAAACCAGCAAAACAAAAAATGAAAGAACGAAAATTGGCAAAGGGCTATAGAAACAAGTGGGCCCAGACTAAACCAAAAGGCCCAGTCTAAGCACATGTGGGGGCCCAACCCGTTAGGGTTTCCAAATGATCCTTCTGCCGCTGCCACCCTTCTTCTGCTCTTCAAACCGTTGCATCTTCTCCTGCAGCGTTCTCCTCCACCAACCGCACGAGCATGCCGTCGTCTCTCGCCCTACCTTGCCCCGGACTACTTTACGGATCTCTGCGTAGGACGTGCTCCTTGCTCGCAGACGGCTACTGGTAGCCCTGCCTTTCCCATGAAAGTTTCCGATTACTGCTTAGGACATCCAAAAGTAGCCGGTGTATTTTATTTTTGGTCCACCACAGATAGCTTCGGATTGACTGGTAGCATGCTTTTAAACATCCGGTAGCATGCATCGGTTTGGCTGGGTCGATCTGTTCATGCCTCCCTCCTCCCCCATCCCGGACGTGACACAACCCTCTGTTTTCCTAGTTGAAAACAGAGCAATCGAAGCCCAGCTTCAAACGGCCAACCAAATGCCTACACCCTAGAACCACTACGCGAGAGACACACCAAAACCGCCTTAAGCCACCGTCAAAATAGCCACCACAAGCCTTATTGAAGGAACCAAACAACTTAAAAAAACAAAGAAAACGGATGGATAGGAGGGAGGGGGAAGCCGAGGCTCCCAGCTCCCTCTTGGGAGGCTCATTGGCTTTGTTCTCTAGGGAGAGGGAGAGGATTTCAGTCTGCAAAAAAATCATTTGCTCTGCAAAGGCTGCTGTTATTGAGTTGATTTGTATTGGGTGGATAATGGTATGTTTTTTCTAAGATTTTGGGTGGAAGTGATCTTGGTGATACTTATGTTCTGGTTTTCTGGGATTTTGGGTGGATAATGTGTGATATCAAAGAAAAAATAATGCTTAGGTCCCACATTAGAAGAATGTTAATTTGTTCTTTTAAATGAATGAGCCTTAGCTTGGATCATTTTCGGTTCTTTCATATATTTTTAACTAGCAAATAGAGAACACATGTTATAATTTTATATTTTGTTGCATCTCTCTCTCAAACAATATGGTTTTTATTACGTGGGGTAGAAAAAAAGTTCTCTTAAAAAACTGTGCAAGGTTTTGATAACAATATAGCAGGGGCCATTGTAACAAGAAATATAGTGAAACTTAAGAGCTATAATCTTTCAATGTGTAAATCGTCACTTATTTTATAATTTACAGCATGAACTATAATTTATATTTGGACCTTTAACGAAATGGAAATTTTCACTTCTAATTGTATGCTAATTTTGAATGTGATAATGAAAATTTTTATAATCTTCTCATGTCAGTCATATGAAGAAAATGATATGCTAATTCAATTATCGGATATTAATTGTAGGTTCTCCAAGGCTGAGTCGATATGGCTTCCTTCATAGTTATCGGATAATGAGTATGATGAATAGTGGTTGATGATGAGCCCAATAATGTTGATGGCATCGAATAACCCAAGGTTAATGATGGTGTCTAAAAACCCAAGGTAGGGATCACATTTTCTAGTAAGGAAGAAGTCCAGTCTTACTAAATGAAGTTTGCTAAGCATAAAGGGTTCGGGGTTTGTAGAAGGAATTCTAGATAAAGAGACGATGGGAAGATTAGATAGTTTATGTTGGTATGCGGACGGAAAGCACAACAAAAAGTCAGGCTTCCAATGTCCTCAAGCCAAGACAAACAAGGAGGGTAGGGTGTAAAGCAAAAGTTAATGCGATTTTAAATGAAGATGTCAGATATACCTTGTCTAGTGTAATATTGGATCACACACATATATGTAGTCTAGGGAAAGCAAAATACTTTAGATTTCAAGAAGGTAGATGCTTGTGTGGCTAAAAGGCTTGAAATAAATGATGGGGCCAGAATACGTACATCAAAGACTTTAAAGAGTGTAGTTGTTGAAGTGGAGGGTATGAGAATGTGCCATTTAGGGAGGAGTGTTGTTATATTGACAAAGCATAACAACTTCACATCGGAGTTGGAGGTGTTAAAGCTCTAATGAACTACTTCCAGGAAAACAAAATCTAGACTTTTACTATGCGATCGATGTGGGCTTTGACATTGGGTTAAAGAATGTGTTTTAGATAAACGCCCAGAGTAGAACTGCAGAGTAGAACTACGTATCAATCATTCGGAGATGTGATCACATTTGACACAATATACCTGATCAATACTTATAAAATGCCTTTTGCGCCGTTTGTGAGTGTGAGCCTTCATGGTCAGTCAATCCTTTTTGGGTGTGGATTGATATCTAATGAAGACGCACATACTTTTGTGTGGTTGTTTGAGTCATGGTTGAAGTGTATGAATAACCGACTACCAAAAGTAATCATTACAGACCAAGATAAGGTAATGCAACTTATAATTGCAAGGGTGTTTCCATCATCTAGGCATCGCTTTCCTTGTGGCATATCATGAAGAAACTTCTTGAGAAGTTTGGGTCACACTCTTGATATGACAAGATTAAAATTACTCTACACAAATATGTGCATGACTTGTTAAGTGAGAAGGACTTTGAAGAACAATAGTGCGAATTGCTTGACACCTATAATCTTCTCGATAATGCTTGGTTGGGTCTATATATGCTGATCGGCAGTTTTGGGTGCCGCTGTACGTTAAAATTACCTTTTGGGCTGGAATGTCAACTACACAATGTAGTGAAAGTATGAATGCATTTTTCAATAACTACATTCACTCTAGGACTACATTGAAACAATTTGTTGAAGGGTACGATTCAGCTCTTAGGAGGAAAGTAGAGAATGAAGCAATTGTTGATTTCAATTCATTTAACACTGAGACTCCTTGCATCTCCCGCTATCCTATCAAGAAGCAGTTTCAAAAAACATACATAGTTGCCAAGTTTAAGTAAGTCTAAGATGAATTTTAAGGGTTTTTATATTTGGGTAGTTCAGTTAACATAGTCTTAACGTTTGAATATTAATTATTAACTAAGTGTGCACAATGCAAATTTTTCATAGTTTGGACATATGGTCAATAAATATGTTACATTATGTTAACTATGTTACATTATGTTAAAAGTGTCACATATTATATTATATTATATTATGAAAGTAAAAAGAAAGTCTCAGACATTACATTACACTTTTTTAAATAGATCTTTCATAATTTGAATATATATATATATATATATGTATGAGATAACTCAGATGTGCAAAAATATGTTACATTGTGTTCAAAGTGTCACACACACACACACACACACACACACACACACACACACACATATTATATAAGAAATGGCTTTTATCTATATTGCATCAAAGATTACAAGAGATCTTATCAACCCAAATAACATGGGCAATAGACTCGGGTATAGAATCCCCCACACAATCAAATCATCCTCATTCCATGCCATTCTAGCTGGCTAATGAGCAACACTATTACCTAAATGACTCACATGTTGACGTAGAAAAACAACAAAATGAGACATCAATCTTTTAACTTCTGAGACCAAATTTTCTAAGTGTGATGCATTTTGTGATGACTCTTGTTGCAGATTGTCCACTAATATCTTGAATCTGATTCCACCATCAGCTTTGAGATACCTGATTGGAGAGATAGCTAAAGGCCCCTTAGTACTGCCACTAGTTCAACAGTTTCTGGTTCTTCTATATGGAGTTCTACCTTACTAGCTGCAAAGATAACATCCTCACTTCCATCTTGAAGCACTGCTCCAACTCCTGCTTTCTTTTGATCAAAGAACAAAGTCCCATCAATATTAAGTTTCAGAAAACCCTCTGGAGGAGGACCCCAAAAACAATTATGTTTGATCTAGTTTGTACTTTTCTGTTGAGAGTAAGAAGCATAACTATTTTGAACTGAGAAGGCATGATCAACAACTTGTTATTAGAAAAAATGACAGCATCATGTAACTTTTTATTTCTCTTGAACCAAAAACTCCATGCTTTATGAAGAAATTCTGCAATTCCTCTGTTGTACAAGTCTTGTGCACATGTTGGATTAGATCAATGAAATAGAGAGGTTTTGGGATATCAAAAAGACTAGGAAATTGGCCTTTCCAAAAATCAATCAGCTTAGGACAGAAAACAATAGCATGGTCCAAGTCTTCATCCTGCTTAGAACACATACAACATTTGGGATCTATGTCAACATGTCTCTTAATTAGGTTTAAGCAAGTTAGCAAACAATCTTTGCATAGTTTTCACGTAAAAATCCTAATTTTCAAAGGCATCTTCATCTTCCAGATTGCTCTCCATAGGCTGTACAGATTGCTACTATTAGAACTCTACCCTTCTAAATCATTAATACCATTTTGTAGCAATTTATAAGCACTTCAAACACTGAACTCACCACTTCTCTCTTCAGTCCACATCGACCTATCTTCATACCCCACAGGACAGATTACTATTCTCAGAATCTTCTTTGCTATTATTGGATTAAAGAGAGCTTGTACTTTTAGAGTATCCCACAATCTGGTTTCCACACTGATAAGAGAATCCACTATTTCAATTATTCCATCCTGCATCTCTACTCTTGTTTGTTCATGAAGTAGGTTTCTATAGCCTGGAATCCATGGATCATGCCAAATCCTTATAGTCTTCCCATCCCCTAGTCTTCTTTGGCAACCCTGCAATAGAAGGGATCTTGTTTTCCATATTTCCCGCCATGCATAGGAGGGGTTGTAACCAAGCTTTGATTCCAAAAAATCCATTCTAGGAAAATATCTTGCTTTAAAGACTTGATACATAAGAGAGTCAGAGTGAGTAACAAGCCCCCATCCCTGTTTTGGAAGAAGAATTGTGTTAAACAGTTTTAGGTCTTTAAAACCTAACCCCCCATGGAACTTAGATTTGCACATTTTCTTCCAACTAACCCAGGGGATTTTTTTGTTGTTTTCAGTTCTGCCCCACCAGAATCTAGCCATCAAACTCTCAAGATCTTTAAAGAGACAATCAGGTAGTTTGAAATAACTCATAGCATAATTGGGTATGGCCAAAGCTACTACCTTAAGTAAGACTTCCTTTCCTCCTTGGGATAGTTGTTTTTCCTTCCAACATTGCAGTTTCTTCCATACTAAGCTAAAGACTTCTTCCTCCCTATCATTGGAGGCAAACCCAAGTATTTTTCATATTGCTGTATAACACTTCCACCCCACATATTTCTAATGTCCTCTTGCATAGTATCACTTACATTTCTGCTGAACACCGTACTTGTCTTGTCCATATTCAATCTCTGCCCAGAGGCCAATTCATACCTCTTTAAAACCCTTTGTAACTCAAGGTTGGTTTGGACATCAGCTTTAAAAAAGATGACGCTGTCATCAGCAAAAAGAAAGTGGTTTATAGCTGAAGCCCCTCTACAGATTCGAATACCAGATATCACTGAGGTCATAGCTACTTGTTTCAACAAATGAACTAATCCCTCAGTGCATAAGAGAAATAGCTAAGGGGACAAAGGGTCCCTTTGTCTCAAACCTCGAGTTGGTTTAATGCACCCTTTTAGAACTCCATTCAGCATGTCAGAGAAAGAGACTGAGGAAACACAATACATAACCAATTTGATCCACCTTGCATCAAACCCCATTCGAATCATAATTCTTTCCAAAAAATCTCACTCAACTCGGTTATAAGCTTTACTCATGTCTAGTTTGATGGACATGTAGCCCTTCTTGCCCCCTCTTTTGTGTCTTAGAAAATGAATAATCTCATATGCCACTAACACATTATCTGTAATTAATCTACTTGGCACAAATGCTGACTATGATGCAGAGATTATCAAAGGAAGAAAAAACTTCAATCTGTTGGCTATCACCTTAGAGATAAGTTTGTAGAGAACATTACACAAGCTAATGGTTCGAAATTCAGCTACTTTAGTGGGATAACGCTTTTTAGGAATAAGACAGATAAAAGTATGGTTTAAATCTTTTGGAAAGACACGGAATTTAGAGCCTCTAGCACAGCCTGAGTCACAAAAGAACCTATTATACTCCAATATTTTTTTATAGAAGATAGGGGGCATACTATCGGGGTCTGGGCCTTTGTTGGGTGCATTTGGGCAAGAGCAGTATTAACTTTTGTTGCAGTATATGGTTTGATCAACTCTTCATTCATTTGACTTGTAACTTTTGACTCCACCTTAGCAACAAACTCAATGTGGTCCCTCTCCTTTGAGCTAGAGAACAATTGTTGAAAATAGTTCACCACCAAATCTTCCATATCTTTTCCTTCTTTCCAATTGTCTTGATCATCTTGTAGTCTCTTTATGGTGTTCTTCTTCTTCCTGTGTGAGGCTTTAAAGTGAAAGTATCTTGAGCTTTTTTTCCCCAACCTGAATCCACATTGCCTTTGATCTCTGATGCCACATTTCCTCTTCCCTCCCTAGCCATTTATTTACTTCTTCCCTAGCATGTTTATTTTCTTGAATGTTCAAACCAACAAGATCCTTCTCTTGTAGAAGCTTTAATCTTCCTTTAGCCTCAACAATCTTAACTTGTATATTGCCAAAACTTTCTTTGTTCCAAACCTGCAGTTTCTCACCCACATTTTGAGTCCATTGCATCAAAGAATTTAGACCTCCTCCTTCACTCATATCCCTCCATGTATCTTTGATAAGCCTAGAGCAACCTTCCTCCCTTATCCACATTGACTCAAATATGAAAGGTTTGTGGCCTCTCCTACTTATTTGAGGCCCAGTTGTATCCACCCACAATGGAATGTGATCAGAGTAGGCCACTGAACCATGTACCACACTTGCCATGGGATTATTCGAACACCAAACTTCATTAGCTAGAGCCATGTCCAGTCAAGGACTGATGCACACTGAATCCCCTCTTCTATTTGACCACGTATATGGACTTCCCTGGAACCCTAAATCGTTAACACCAAAGTCATTTATAGCTTCTCTAAAATTATTCATTTGCCACTCTGGTCTATCCACACCCCCCCCCCCAACTTCTCATATTGGTGCACAATTTCATTAAAATCACCAATCAACAAGTACCCCAAGTCATCATCACACTTCATTAATCTCATAAGTTCCCACGTGAGGTGTCTATTGGTCACCTCAAGAAATCCATAGATACCTGTAAAATACCACCTCCTCCCACCTTGTTCTTTTTCAACAATTGCAGCATGTATATGATTTTTTGAATATTGTAAAATAGATAAATCAACTTCTGTTTTCCAAAATAAGGCCAAACCTCCCATTCGCCCCTCACAACTAATTGCTAAACAGTTTACAAATCCAAGACAATGCTTACATGTGTCCATTTCAGAAACTTTGAGCCTAGTTTCCTGAATGAACCGAATGTCAAGATCTTCCTTCATAACAAGGTCACGAAGGTTTCGAATTCCACGTGGGTTCCCAAGCCCACGGGAATTCTAGCTCAACATTTTCATAATGCCTGGCGGGGTTGACTAGCAGCCTCCACCATTTTCTGTGATAATTCACTATTTTCTTGTATCTCTCCATCACTTATCTTTCTAGCTTTTGTCAAGAAACAGTTACCCTCATCACTTACCCCCACCCTCCGCTTGTTACCAGATGATCTCCTTGTAACAGGAGGAGCTCCACCCTGAGCATGTGCTCTGTGTTTCCACTTACTACCCATTCCTTGCACCTTTGGACTCAATGTAAGTATTGGGACCTCAGCAACTTCTACCTCATGCATGCAGATCAGAGAGGATGTGCTCAACAGAGCTTCAGACCTGTGGTCTTGAGAGGCCCAAACCCATGCCCATCAGGCCCACCAGGCTCTTGGTCTTGAGAGAGTCCATGCCCCTACCCACCAGGCCCATTGTCTTTAATATCATCATCCATGTATTGACAGCTCACATTTCTGTTAATTGTAACGACCCCCTTCTTCATTTGTTGCTGCTGCACCTGTTGGGGAGTCTCCTTAACAACCGCATGGTTCCCACTTTCAGATTCCCGACCTTAACATTCGTCTGAATCCGTAAGTGCCTTCCCCACGCCCCCTCCTGCGCACAACCTTAGATTTTGTTGAGTGGGACGCGATATGTCTAAATTGCCCCTTGTCAAATCCTCGCTCAGGTCACCTTCGTGTCATATTACTTCCTAATGCCACTATCTCCTCCTCACCATTCTCTCTTTCCATTTCAGGGCACTTCTTCCACTCACCTTTACCAGTGTAACCATTACTGGATGCCGAAGACCAACGCTGAAGACCAGTACTCTCAGCACGGAGCCATGACCCAAATTGCTTGCCTTTGGGAGCCTCATCCCGATGATCACCTTTCATAACTAAGCATCCTTTCTCCCCATGTAAAATCCAACCACATGTAAAACATATTTTTGGTAACTTCTCATAGCGAAAATGGACCCATACCTTTTCTCCTTGTGCATTGATAAACCTTCCTCTAGCAATGGCTTTGCACAGTGGCATTTCCATCTTAACTCTCAAGCACTTCCCCCACCCTACTCCATCACTCTCCACATCAACTTCAAGGCAACTTCCTATTGAATTTCCAATCTGTTTCCCACATTCCATCGACATACAGCCCAGGGGTCACTTATGAATCTGTATCCAAAATGCTTCACGATCAAAAGCAATTCGCCTTGGTTGCATAATCCCGTCATAAGGTAATAAGATAAACAAGACATTATCGAACAACCACGGTTTTCCTTTAAGGATTCTTTGCTTATTGGCATGCATGGTGAAAGTAACCACAAAAATATTTCTATCAAGTTCTTGAAAAATAGCTCGTTTACTGATCCTCCAAATCCTTGCCATTGTACTTCCAATAATATCTTTCCCTACATTGCACTTCGAGCATACCTTTCCAATCAAACTCCTCTCACCCTTCCTTTGAGTCTCCTCCCCATTGCCACTATCAACATCCAGTACCATTTCCTCTTCCTCCATCAGGATAAGATGCCCCCACATATCTTTAAGACCTTCCATCCTCAGCCCTTCTCTTCTACTTTGAGAAGACCTAGATGAAACTCTGAGAAAAACCCACTATTTCACCACCTCTGGGGTCGACGAGAGTCTAGACCAGAGAGGAGACTACCTTAAAACCAGCCCCAAAGTGTCATATATCACATTATGTTATAAAATTAAAACGAAAGTGTGTTAAATAGCATTATATATATTTTTTTAAAATTAGATCTTTCATTCTCAAACTAACACATTTTTTTGTAATTTACATGCCTGTTCGAGTTATGACACGGTAGATTCTAAGCTACCAATATATATTCTAAGGTGCACCCTTATTTGAAATATAATTATTGTAGAAAATAAGTAAAATAGAATTTGAGTGAGACTTATGTGTAGTAAGAGGGCCTATTTATAGGGAAAAATGAGGCCAAGTGAAATAAGGAAATAAATAAATACAATACCTCATGATCAAATTAGTAGTCTAATCAAATTTACATCAATATCCCCTTCAAACTCTAGATGGTGGAGCCAACTTGAATTTGGAAACAAGATAACAAAAAGACCGGGTGGATGAGATTTCGTGCAAATGTCAACAAGCTGATCTTTTGAGGAGATGGAGCAAAGAAACAAGGTGTCTTGCTGAAGATGATGTCTAATAAAGTGACAATCAATCTTGATATGTTTGGTACGTTTATACAAAACATCATTATGAGCAATCCGTAGGGCACTTCGATTGTCACAATAAATGAGAGAACAAGACATTTAAGGGGCACCCATATTTGCCAAAAGTCAATGTAACCCTAAAAGTTCAGAAGTAGTGTCAACAAGAGCACGATACTCAGATCCTGTACTAGAGCGAGCAACAATAGACTGCTTCTTATTATGCCAAGAAATTAGAGAAGTCCCTGGCAAAAAGGAATAACTGATGGTAGATCAACAATTAGCAGAATCTCCAACCCAACCAACAACAAAAAAAAGCCCGAAGCTCAAGGAAATGAAATCCATGAAACAAAATTCTCTTAATGTAATGCAAGATACAAAGAATGACAGTATAGTGGATAGATCGAGGAGCCCTCATAATATGGCTAACCAAATGTACCACATACAAAATATCTGAACATGTGACAAGAAGATAAATAAGATTATCGACCAACTAACTATAAAGACTAGCATAAGAAAGAAGCTCACCATTAGTGGAAATAAGCTTGAGATTAGTCTTAAAAAGATTGTTGGCAGTCTTGTTGTCGGTTAAACCAGCCCAGGAAAGCAAGTCAGAAGCATATTTAGATAGAGAGGTAATAACCATCTGTACCAAAATTAGCCTCTAGTCCAAGAAAGTAGTTGAGTCAGCACAAGTCATTGATCTCAAAATTCTGACTTAAAAAGGTTTGAAAATTTCTTATCCTAGAGATGCCATTTCTAGTGATAATCATGTCATCAATGTATAGAAAGATGATAATAATACATGCATCAGTTATCCGTAGAAATAGTGTAGAACAATAATAGCTGGGAACAAAACCTTATTGAGCAACCATAGAACTGAATTTAGCAAACCACACACATGGAGCTTGCTTGAGACCATAAAGAGCACAATGAAGGTGGCAGACTTTGTGAGGGGAATGCTCAGTCAAATGGAGGTTGCATATATACTTCTTCAACAAGATCACTACTCAAAAAGGCATTTTTGACATTTATCTGAAGTAATTACCATCAACAAACTACAACAACTACAAGCAAAGATCTAACATAAGTAATTTGTGCAACAAATGCAAAAATTTCCTTATAGTCAGTACTATTCTTGGGCAAAACCCTTGGCAAGCCTTTTATTGCTCCACCAATCCATCTACACGAGTCTTAATTTTTTATACACACTTGCATCCAACTGCAAATTTTTCAAGAGGCAATGAATTAAAATAAAATATAAAGTTAAGAACTAAACAATCAATGAATTAAAGCAAGAAATAATTAATCTAATAAACTAATCAAGATAAAATAACTAAAATAGATTCAAAAAGATGCAAATTAGTCTAACAATAAACAAACTATTAATGGAGAAGGAACTCAAATTTTGGAGTCCACTTAATCCATTCATAGTAATATATTTCTGATAATTTATTCTTCCTAAATATCTACATGATAATCTAGAAATGAATTTTTTCATCATGTAAATATCATCATTGAGCCCTTTTTTCTTTAAGAAAATATCTAAGTATGTTCTTTTTCGTTTAAAAATATAAAATCAAATCATTACTTGTATATGTTAAAACACATTACAAAAGATATTAGATTTATTTTTAACAAAATTATGAATCAGGCTCTCAATGATTGAAATTATTTTAGATTATAAGAAAAACATGATTGAGCTCATATGAAGAATTTTATCTCTCTCAATTGACAAGAAACAATAACAATAGATCATTGAACATATAAATAATTGAAGTGAAAAATCAATTTCATAAATAATATTACTAATCTTCAATTAGGTTACAACCTCAACTGTAGTTGAAAATTTAGTTAGATATATTCATGAAAATAAACATGAAAATATTATTTAAAAAAATTAAAATTACATTGCTCTTAGAACGTAAATATCTGCAAAACTGGAGGTAGACAATGTTTTCCTTTGCTTCATCAATCCATCTACTACCTATGCCGCTGACAGCATCATTTTATTCTATCCTATCCAATATGTATAGAGCGTACTCTAGTATTTATAGACCTCGACAAACTTGTTTCCTTCTCCATTTTGTACTTTATTTCTTTCTTCTTTTTCCCTTTATGTTAGCCTTCACTAATCTCTTTTCTTATTTCGTCCAGTGAGATTTGCGTTTCTTTTTTTTTTTCCCCCCCTTCACACTAGCCTTATTTTTTTCTTTGTACGTACTTCATGCATGAATGTCCGGCGATATTTGCTTTTTTTTTTTTTTTTACAATCCTCACTTAATACCAATTTTGCATTTTTTTTTCATGTGAATAGTAGCCCTACTTCTCGTGTAATAACACCACTAACGCAATTGTTTACCTACACGATGTAAAAAGACTCCGGCGTGATATGATTGAAACTACTCTGATGCTCTTCAGTTTAAGTTGATCGATAGAGAGCCTTTTCCATTAGACCTAAGCACCAAATGGGCCCTCCAGCTACCTCACTAATTCCCTTTGCTCCAAGGTGTGGGAAATTTATGTTGTAAAATTTTACATATTTTTCTCTCTCTCTCTCTCTCTCTCTTTTTTATTTTTTTTTTATTTTTTATTTTTTACCAGCATGGACCTTGTTATGAGCCTTTTTTTTTTCAAGCCCTTTCAAGTAGCTCCAGGCCCATCTGTAAACCACTAATTATCCCGCTGTCCCTTCACATTTCCTTTTTGCGCGCTTTCCATTTTCAAGAATCAAGGGTACTTATGATTTACTGCTGATGTGGCGACGGTAGGAGTTTTTGCATAATGATTACCCTTTTGCTCCTCTGTCAGGTCATGATGCCTACGGTGGTTGGTGTTTCAAATACATTTTTCTCAATCCTCTTTACTCTTCCATTCGTTTATTTTACCTTCTTGTGCCATTCTTGCCTATGCTTTCTCTCTGTCACCATTGCTTTTCACTTGCATATTCCTTCTTCTTCGTTTACTTGCTATTCTCCACTTCCAGTTTCCATGGCCGAATACATTGGCAGTTCTGCACAGTCGTCGCATGCTTTGGACCTTCCAAATTTTAAAGGATATGGGAGGCGCTCAGCCCTTAGACAAAGGGATTTAGGAGCGATTCGGGAAGAGTATCGCATCCCTAAGACAGCTGTACTGGACATTCCCCCCCGTGGGTGCTGCAACGATGAGGTTTTCTCATTAAGGGTCACCCTAATTGTGCCTCTGTTGGCTCATGGGCAGAAGCTTCCCTTCTGTCGCCCTCTTCGCGACATTTTGGACCTGCTTAGTTTGGCTCCTACTCAACTCTATCCTTTCGCACTGAGGGCCTATCTGTGTGCCTGCATAGTATTTCGCATGGTCTTGGAGCCCCTTGGGGATCTTTACCCCTACTTAATTGCTCGAGAGTTTCTGTCCTTTTATAATTTGAGGCTAGACACCAAGGACAATGTTATTAGCTTCTGCAATGAGGATAAAGGGCAGACCTTGGCCCGGTTCAAAACTCGGTACTCCAATGCCAAAAATTGGACGAGTAGATTTTTCTTATCATTGGCAAGGGCTGGGAGTTTTCCACCCTTGAAACCCCCCCCCCCCCCCCCCCCCCCAAAGAGATTTTCCAGTTAGGGCTAACTGGGGCGTACTTCTTGATGAGAAGAGCTTGTGGTCAAGCATTGAACCCTTGTCAATTCGAGAGATGGCTCAAATTGAAACTGTCCGTTCTTGAGCTGAGGCTCACCCCGACTATCTTTGGACTAACTTCTTGCTGACCCCCACCCACATCGATTGCTTCTTGATGTCCCCCAATCGTTCCCACATTCAAGGGTGTTCATTCTTGATTTCAGCTACAGTTCCCCCTTCTCCATTAGAGAAATCCTTAGAAAAAGACAAGAAGGATGGTCAAGCCATGTAGGAGAGGAAGGAAAAGAAGAGGCGGAATGAAAAGAAAGAGGATGAAGAAAAGAAGGAGAAGAAGAGTAAGAAAGAAAAGGAAGAGAAGAAAGAGAAGGAGAAAAAAGAAAGAAGGAAGAAAGAGAAATAAGAGAGAGGGTAAAGGAAAAGGGCTCGCTCTGAGGACACCTCTCCCCCTACCCCAAAACCTTGTGCCTTCCCCTACTGGGAGTGTGCATGGGGAACTGATAAGTGCTTCCCTAGTGGATGGGGCAGACAATGCTTCAGCCCACACAGAAAACCTGGGCGACGAGGCTAAAAACCTGGGCAGCGTGATTGGAGGCATGCTCCCTCGCCATGAGGAAGTCCGTAAAGAGGTGGAGGCCATTGACCCCCTCCTAGAGACCCCACCATCCACTGTCTCTGGGGGCAATACCCCTTTGTTGAATGTCAGTGGCAAGTGTCTCTCCATTCCTCCCTTCTTCACTCCATCTTTTGGTGAAGACACTGAATCCCTCCTTATCGAGGGCTTGGACGATTTGTTGGGAGAAGACACCCGCCTAATTGAAGCTGACTTGGCCTATATCAGGGCCTCCCTCCCATCTTCAAGGCTCAGATGTCCCCCAGAAGGAGTGGTAGACTCAACACCAAGGCCTAACAAAATTTCTTTGTCAAGGGGTGTTCCTGGCCTGAGGAGATCTTTTGCAGAGAAGCCAGTGGTTGTGCTTCCTCCTCTTTTGCCAAATCCCAAGCTAACGCCACCTCGCAGATAGTGAGCCGTCTAAAGGACTAGCTTTCTGAGGTATCATCGTCATGAGACTTGCCCTTTTTCTTTGTGTGCTTATTTACAGCTCTAAATCGAGTGCTTTATCATTTTTTATAGGGCAGTAATGATCTGACGACATGGATTATAGCAAATGGGGCCACCTGGAAGAGGAGGTCAGAGAACGGCAAAGGTTGTGCTACGTTGCCAAGCTTGCCTTCGTGAAATGGCGGGTGGATAGGACGGAGCTGGAGGTTTTGGCTAAGAAGAAGAAGGAGCTGGAGATACTGCTGGAGTAGTTAGAGTGCTACTCCCACTCCTTGCACGGCAATTTGGAGATTCTTGAAAATGAAGTATTTGAGCTTCGTGATGCTGCATGCTATGCCCAAGAGGTGAAGATCAGGTACGACTTCACCTTGAGGCTTTTTCAGTCAGAAAGGGATTCTGCGAAGCCCCATCTTTTTTAAGCTTAAAAGGGCTTTGAGTCCAAATAGGCCTACCTTAATACTGAGCTTCTCGCCCGTACCAAGGAGTTAGACTCGAGCAATCAGGAACTGACTCGTTCGCAGGAATGCAATCATGGGCTAGCACAAGAATTGGCGGTCACAATGGAGAAGAACAGCCTTACTGCCCTTGACCTTTTTGAGGCACAAGGGGCTTTGACAAAACTCAAGGAACACCATCAACAGTATAAGGATAGTTGCAAAAACTCGAATGAGGAGCTTAGGAAGTCAAATTTGGCCTTCCTCGCCAAGGACCAATAGCTGACTGAAAAGAGGAATGAGCTAGTTGTTGCTCAGGTAGAGATTGCACGCCTGCGCGGCTAGTTAGCCCTCGCCCTTGCTACCAGGGATCATAACTTTGCTTACGGCTATGGTGTTGGCATCCTGAGACTTAGGTCCTGCCTTCTGACCAATCCTACTACAGTCCTCGTGGCATTTCTTGCCAAGTCCCAATGAATCTTGGTCTTAAAGAATTCAACCATGTCTTAGCATTGTCTTTTAAGGAAAATGGAAACAATTTTAATCTTATGACCTCTTTAGTGCATGTTCTATCCATGAATGTGGAACACACTTTTTCAAACTCTTTGATATGCACATAGGGGTTTTCAGATTCCATACCAATTATCATGAAAGTTTGGTAGCAATGAAATCATCCTAGGTTTAAAATTAAAAACATTTGCATTAAGAGGCAAAATGGTGCAAGAATGTGTGCTAGTCCTAACAGGCTGAAAATATTCTCTAAGTGTCCTGTTCTGATTAACCATTTTCCTATCATGATGTTCATTTTCAGCCACGGTGCTAGGAGTGTCAGATGATGATTCAAGAGAAGGTGATGCAGAGTTAAAAGATGTCAATGATTCTGTCCTAAACAGTCAAGATGTATGGTCTCTAGTCCAACCAGTCATACAAACAAGAGCAAAAAATCAAAGACAAAGAAAAATAAACAGAGAAAAGGGAAAAAAATCAGATGTCACCCAGACTGTGAAGAGGTTCACAACTCCACAAAGGTCCAATCAACAGTAGAGGAATGCTCTAATAAGCACCAGTTGTCTACGGCAACGGCGCCAAAAACTTGACTCGGTCTCGAATGTGCTTTCCAAATGTAGAAATGTCAAGGTTATCATAGCGTTTGTGAGATTTTTGTGTAACAAATGTGTCGATTAAGAGAGAAGAAAATAAAAATAAAATAAAATGCAATGTGAAAAATATTGAATATGAGGTAAGAAAAAAAGTATGAATTCAATCCCCGCAAAAATTTAATCAAAGCTGAAATTAGAGTTTCTAATCAAAGAAGCAAATTAACAAACACTTGGGTTGGATATGAGACTCTCTTTATTTCGGATACTAGATAATTTTCTCGATTAACAATCCAATCAAGGCATTGATAAACGGAAAAAAAAAGTTATGCTCAAGTTTTGCAATATATTTCTAAGGGATTCTCTACTTTACTAGCCAAATACACATTAACAATCAACTGAAAGAAGCCTTGATAATTTTCAAATTTTTGTTGTGCCTTACGTCAACAACAAATCAAGAGCAAGAGCCGCAATCTATTCAATTCAAATCCGACTAATGACATAGTGAAATCATAATTTATCAACAAAATATTGCATTAAACTAGAACTTAAAACAAATCAAGTCTCATTTCACAACTCTAAGTTTTAGAAATTAATTACATATGATATTTCTAACAACAAAAATTAATCTAAGTAACGCCGTAACAAAATCTGAAAGTAAAAGAAACCCAAAATAAAAATGAGCCAAAAGCCAAAAATAAATGAAGAAGAATGCCGCGGCCAAGAACCTAAGCTAAAACTGAAACAAAAGTCTTAAGGAAAATAAAACGAAAGTGGAAATGATGATGCTCTACGTAACAACCAAAAAAATAAAACCCCGTAGCAAGAAAAATAAATTGCCTCGAATGAAGAAGACACCCAACTAACTGAAATGAAAACTAAAATAAAACCGAGCAAAAAGAAAATGAAACCAAATGGTCTAAACATTCTCACCCAGGAAAAACTAAAACTGAAAAAAAGAAGAGTCTAAGGAAAATAAAACGAAAGTGGAAATGGAAAATGAAAACGTAAACTGCAGAAAAATAAAACAAGCTGCCGAATGAAAAGTTCTAAAAACCCACTAAGAACGAACAAAGAAATCCCAGAAAGAAAAAAATAATAATAACACCGAGAGAGAGAGAGCCCCGAGAGCCAACCGTCCGAACGAAAAAAAAAAGAAAAAAGTCTTCCGGCCAGGAAAAAAAAAACTCTCCCAACGTAAATGAAAACTAAGACTAAAAACAAAAAAAGAAAAGAACCAACCGACATCCCCGGCAAAGAAAAGGTAAAACTAAAAAAAATAAAACCATGAAAAAAAAAAACGAAGACGCAGCCGAACCCCACTGCAAAACGCTGCCCACCGAACAAATAAACTAAAAATTGAAAGAAAAAAAAGGTTCCCTTTGTACAAACGAAACCAAAACTAAAAAAAGGAACCAGAGGAAAACGCTGCCCCTACCGAAAGTAAAACCGGAAAAGAAAAAAATAAACTCTGCCGATAAAGAAAATGCCATCCCAAAGATCTCAAAAAAAAAAAGGAAAACGTAAAGCAAAATAAAAATTGGCTCCCTCTCGAGAACTGCCCAGCAAAATAACTATAAACTGATGGTAAAAGTCTAAGGAAAAAAAAATGAAGGAAATGAACGGCTTCTGTCTAACCCCAACACAAAAAAGAGAAAAAAAGAAAAAAGAAAAAAAAGAATAAAAGAAAAATTAATGAAGAAAAACGACGCTAGCCCCAGAAGAACCAGCCGAACGTGAATACTGTAAGGAAAAAAATAAAAAACTCGAGAGCGAGCCCACACCATCTTCCCCCAAGTAAAGGCAAAAAAAGGCATGAAAATAAAGTATGCCGAACAAGAGTCTTCAAAAATTCCCAATAGCCCCTGCTTTCCGTTGATTTCTTCTTCAGGTTTTCTCTCTTCTTTTTTCGTTTCTTGCCCCCGCTGCTGTGTGTGCTTCATGTCCCATGCTGCACGTTCGTCCAAGTGGCAAGCCACGCACCAGTGCAGCAGCTCCTGCTCTAATCCGTAAGTCCGCATTTTTGTCGTCCTCATCTCCCAGCATTTTAGGCAATCAAGCCTCACGTCCCCTTGTTCTTATCCAGATGTACTCCTCTTCTTTTACTTAGCTCACTTATGAGCTTCTTTCTTGTAACGGGTAAGATTTAATTATAAATTTACTTAAATGTTCTTTCACTTATAATATAATATATTTATATTTAATTAGATGTAAAATATTATTTCACATGCCGAATAAATTCAATTCAGATTATCTAACTAATACTCCTATTTCAACACATAAAAATAATTTAATCCAAGATATTAAGAATATTAATAAAACATAATTGACCATTTATCACCCTAGATCTGGGACTTATTCTTCCCTGAGGCAGCTACCTGCCGTCGAGTTGACACCTTTGGCCAGGATGAGATGCCTGACTGTTTAGGCATCCCTCCGCTGCCACTGCCCATTGGAAATGACGCCCCCTAACCTCTTGGCTCCTTCCTTTTGTACCTTTAGTACTTTTCTTATAGAAGCCTTGTATCTTTTGTGTCTTTTGTACTTTTTATTTAATGACATTCTTGTAATAATAACTTTTGGTTTACTTTAAAGCTTGCGATGGTTAATGTTTGTCGACTTTCTGCTGCATGTCTTTGGCCTTTTGTTTTATTTATGCCGCATGCCTTCAGCCTTTTGTTTTATTTGGGCTGCTTGCTTTTGGCCTTTTGTTTTACTTGGGCTGCTTGCTTTTGGCTTTCGGCCTCGCAAGCTGCTGAGGCTTATCATAGGTATTTAGGGGTAGCATGGTCTAATGACCTATGTGCCCCTTTACACGGCCCCACAAGCTGCTAAGGCTTGTCATGGGTGTTTGGGGATGGCGTGGTCTCATGACCTCCGCGTCCCTTTACACCTTTGCATGGCACCACAAACTGTTAGGACTTATCATAGATATTTGGGGAAGGCATGGTCTCATGACCTCCACGCCCCTTTCCATGGCACTGTAAGTTGGTAAAGCTTGTCATAGGTGTTTGGGGGTAGCGTGGTCTCATGACCTCCACGTCCTTTTACATGGCATCGCAAGTTGCTAAGACTTGTCATAGGTGTTTGGGGGTGGCATGGTCTCATGACCTCTACTCCCTTTTACATGACACCGCAAGCTGCTATGGCTTGTCATAGTTTTTTGGGGGTGGCGTGGTCTCATGACCTCCGCACCCCTTTTCCTTCCATACCCACTAGGTTATGCACAAATGCCCGCCTTGGGTATACTTATTTTTACCTGGAAATAATTGTCGAAGCTGAGACGCAACAAGATTTAAGTGGTAATAAGCGGATGCAAATGTGATTATAAACATGAATGTAAATATAATAATACCAACATGAAATAAATGAAACTAATATAATTGCTACTGATAAAATTTTGTTAAGTGCTTTGCATTCCATGAGTTTGGCAGTTCTTTGCCCTGGCTGTCTTTCAAGTAGTATGACCCTGGTTTGTCGTTTGCTACCACCACGCAGGGCCCTTCCCACCGGTGGCCCATTTTCCCATCATCTTAGGTAGTCACCCCGCTTTTCTTCAAGATCAAATCTCCACCCTTAAAAGTTCTAGGTCTTACTTTCTTGTTGAAGAATTGCTCAGCCTTAGCTTTTTCATGCAACATTTTAGCTTCCGCGATTTCCTTTTCTTCTTCCAATAAATTGAGGTACTCCTCCATCTTTTGGTCATTTTGGGAGGCCAAGAAGTAGTGTGTTCGGTAACTTGGGAGACCTACTTCGACTAGGGGAACCGCCTCGCACCCATACGCCAGTGTGAATAGGGATTCCCCTGTTGGAGTCTTTACCGATGTTCTATATGCCCAAAGTACCCCTGCAGCTTGTTTGCCCATTCTCACTTTTTATCTGTGACCTTCTTCTTTAGGATTGAGAGTAATGCCTTATTTGTCGCTTCTGCTTGCACGTTTGCTCGCAGATGGTCTGGAAAGAAGTATTTCACCTTGATCTTTAACTTCACATATCATTCCTTGTAATGGTCAAAGTCAAACTAGCGTTCATTGTCCATAACCATGTTTTACAGGATTCCAAATCTGCAAATAACGTTCTTCCATAAAAATTGTGTCACGGCCTTGCTTGTCACAGTTGCCAATGGCTCTACCTCCGCTCATTTTGTGAAGTAATCCACTGCGACAATCATGAATTTTAACTCCTCTGGTGGGAAAGGTCCAACAAGATCTATGCCCCATTGGGCAAAACACTACAGTACTGTTACAGATGTTAACTCCTCCGGGGGAGCGTGAGGTATTAGTGCACATGTTTGGCACTTGATGCATTTTCTAGTGAATTCTCGAGCATCCCTTAGTGCGTTGGGCCAATAGTATCCTGCTCTTATTGCTTTCTTGGCTAAGGTTCTTCTACTAGAATGGTTTCCACATATTTCTTTTTGTATTTTTGCTAAGACATACTGTGCCTCTTGTGGTAAAAATACATCGCAGTAACGGAGTTGAAAAACCCCTTTTATAAAGGACTCCATCGATAAGCATGAACCTTGCCGCTTTTCTCCTTATCCTCCTTGCCTCCTCGCCTCCTCCTTTCCTTTGGGTAACTTTCCCACATCTAGATACTCGACTACATTGTTCACCCATTCTTGGATACTGGAGCCTAGGATGCCCACTTCTTTCCCAATAGCTAGGACCTTGACAGTTCTCCTTTCAACTTTCCATGGGAGAGGCGCTTCCTCCATTCCTGAAGCGGTACGTGCCAACTTGTCCACCATTTCATTGTCCGCCCTAGGTGTCTAAGATATATTGAAATACGAGAAAAGATCGCGTGCCTCCCAGACTCGTACTATGTATTTCTTCAACTTCTCCCCCTTGGTAGTGTATAGGCCCAACACCTGATTTACCACTACCTGTGAATTTGATTTTACTTCTATCTCGGTTGCCCCTATCTTGGAGGCTATAAAGAATCCTGCCACCAATGCTTCATATTCGGCCTCGTTGTTGATTACTTTGAATGTTAACTTTGCCATGTAGTGGCATTCCTTACTATCGGGGTTTAATAGATGCATTTCCAAGCCCCCGCCCGCCTGGTGGGATGAGCCATCTATGAAAAGTATCTATGGCTTTTCTGTTAGAGCTACTGCATCTTCTTGGGGGAAACTAGAGAATTTTGCCACAAAATCTGCAAGCACTTACCCCTTTACCGCCAACCTTCCTGAGTTGTCAGGTTTCATATGGCTTTTACTAACGGGCTCTCTGTGAGCACTCTTACTGTGTAGGCCTGAAGTACGGGCGGAGTTTTCTGATTGCCATCACCAAAGTGAAGGCTAACATCTCAATTTAGGGGTACCTTACTTCTGTTCCTTTTAGAGCCCGACTTACATAACACACAAGAAGTTGGGCGGCTCCCTCCTCCTTTACTAGGACAGCGGACACCACGTTTGGGAAAACTGCAAGATATGCACAAAGTATGTCGCATTTATCTAGTTGCTTTAGGAGTGGCGGACTAGCCAGGCGTCGCTTCAATTTTTCAAAAGCCTCGTCACACTCTTCGTTCCAGGTGTGCATCTTGCATAGAAATCGGAAGAAAGGGAGGCATTTGTCTGTTGACCTAGCTATGAACCTACTCAAGGTGGCTACCTTGCCCACCAGCTGCGGAGTATCGCTTAGATTTCTAGGCGGCTTCATGTTGAGTATGGCCTCCATCTTTTTTGGAGAGGTGGAGTTACGCCGACTCCGACTCCCCTTTGCTCCGACTCTAACTCTGCTCCGATATTGTACATATTTTATAAAAATATATGTGTTTTTCTATATATTAATCATATAAATATAAATATAATAACATTTAATAATAATGTATAAATACTAAAATGGATAATAACATGTAACACTAATATATAAATAATAAATTTATAATAACATGTAATACTAATGTATAATAACTAAAGTATTGATTATATAGCTTTTATATAACTATATCTTATATACTTAGTTAAACTAAATAATATACTAGCATGGCCCCATTGGTTAATTATTATAAAATAATATATTTATACTATAATGTATAGACTAAATTGACTAATAATAATTTAGTGATATGAGCAACATGTAACACTAAATTACTACCATGTAACAACAAATTACTAATGTATAAATATGTTTAACATATAATACAAATGTATAAATACTAAAATGGATAATAACATGTAATACTAATGTATAATAACTAAAGTATTGGTTATATATATTTTATATAACTATATCTTATATAGTTAGTTAAACTCAATAATATACTAACATGGGCCCATGGGTTAATTATTATACGCTAGTTATTGTTCTTAAATAATATAAGAAGACTAAATTGACTAATAATAATGTATGACTAATAATACATTCATCTATATATTCTAAATAAGTATAACTATAACTTAACTTATATATTCTATAAAAGTATAACTTAACTTATTGTTCCTAAATAAATACTAAACTAATATATAATACTAGTTATTATACTTTAGCTATTATACATTATCATTATTCATTACATGTTATTATAAATTTATATTTTATATAACTATAACTTATATAGTTATAAACCACATTAACTATGTTAGTGCAAGAGTTAGAAACCACGTTAATCTAGTGCCAAAATACATACCTTGCAGCCAAGCATTTCCTATTCTCCTTTATGTTTTCTTTACTAAGTTTTTCATATTTGTTTAGGCACAACTTGGAAGTTGGAAAATTTGGAAGTTTGTAACATTTACTTACTTTATTTTGGTTCATTTGTTGGGATTTAGAAGTTTTTTATTTGGAAGTTTGTAATTTAATTTATTTTGGTACATTTAGAAAATTGTAATTTAATTTATTTTAGTGCATTTGGAACTTTGTAATTTAATGTATTTTTATTTTTTAATTTTTGAAAGCATGTTAGTACTTGTTTTTAGTTGTATTTTTTTTGTTATAATCAAAAGTGAATTATTTAGTTTAGTTTTTAATTTTTGAAACAATTGAAATTTGAGAGCCCACACAATTATTTTCAAAAAAAGTGGGCCAAATATGAAGTTAAAAAAGAAAAGAAAAAAAAAGCTCAAAATCTGACTCTGCTTCGACAAGTCGGAGTTGGAGCGGAGGATGTGCCTGTCGGAGTCGGAGTCGGAGGTTGGCCATACCGACTCCGACTTGGTTGGTGCTCAGCCTTAAATATCACTGTAGTAGTCCCAACTACTATTCCCCTTAAAATGGTAGACGTTGTATAAGGAAATGGTGGAATAGCTCAACTAGACTGGACAATGTCGAATAGGCCGGGGAAGAGCCTCGGTGGGCTTATGGAGTAAATCCTATAGTTTTTGACATTATTTTAGGAAGCTAATAGCTGAGTTGCATGAGTGACTTGGTGCTTATTTTAGTTTTACGTTTACCTATAACTCATGAGTTGCAACTCCAATACTGTGTTATTGTATTATCAAACTAACTGGATCAGTGATATGACTTTTTAAATTTGTGGATATGAATGGTATATGATTATGTTTTAGGATTAGCTTTCTGGTACATTAAGTTTTGCTAAAAAAAAATTATTCACGGCATTTATTGCATATTGTTAGATGCATGCTAGGTGCATTGCAGCTTAACTATCATGAATGAGATTATGTAATCTTGTGTTCCATGTCCTAACACTTCAAATTATGTTAAATCCCAAGTAGAGTTTGGGGGCTTCACAAGACTAATATAAGGATTAACTCTACATAATTGTGATAATGTATTATTTAAAGTAAGTTTATGCATAAACTTGACTATCATCAACATGCATGACATCATCAGGTCATAAATTTTGTTTTTAAATTTGCAAAAATGTCTGATTTATTTGGAAAACCCGTACCTATCCCATAAATGATCCCTAAATCTTGACATCCACCCCACGTTTCCTAAACCCAATCTCTCCCAAATCCCAAATCTAATCCCAACCTCCCCAAATCTCCAAATCCAATCTCATCAACTTCACCTCAAAGTCCAACAACATTTGTCTCTCAAATGCTAGATCAACTTTGTTGCTTACTCTATCTTTATAAGCTAAATCAACTTTGTTAATCCATTTTTATTGGTTACTCCAACTCACAAGTTTGATGGAAAGAATTTGGTGGAGAAAGAACATGGACTTGTGGGGAGGAATCAACATGTATATATTTTTAAACCTCTAACATGGCAATCCATATCATAAGTGCATGGTATGCCATTACAAGGGACATCTTATATTTTTATAACTTTATCGGACAACTCTTACGTTGCCAACATTTATACCAATTTTGAAAAATATATATTTAATTACAAATGTAAAAATACATGCCGGTAATTACCGGGGTAAAATCAAAATTTTTTGTTGATGTTTCAATAAACACCGGTAATAGAAATGACTCTATATCCTATTCAATTTACCGAAGTTTATGCAAATGCCGATAAATATATATTTGATTACCTCTGTAAAGGCGTAAAAATGAAACATCGGTAAATGAGTATTTTTACCGGTATTTATATAAATGCCAGTAATAGAAATGCCATCAAATCCTTTTTTTTTTTTTTAACGAAGCGTAGTGCTTACCATGGTTAAACAAAGACCCGCGCGAACCCTAGCAACCCATGCACCATATCAGTTATTGTTTGAGCTGAAATATTGCATATTTTATATATTTAAAACCAATGTATTTTAATTGCTTCATGACATTATTATTAGTTTTAGATGAAAAAATGGTTAATAACCATAAATCTAACTTTGTGATTTTAATTAGTTAATATCATGATTTATGCTTAATTTTGTAACTTGTGATTTAATTGGATAATAATTTTTCACATGCACAACATATTTTTAATATTCTATTTTTCTCTTTAAATTATTTATAATTTTCTATTTGTTTCATATTATTTTTCATGTTTTTACTGCTTTAAATAAAGTGCTCCTCAAGTATTAATACTCTGATTTAAATGGTGGGATAAATAATTGGAAGTTGGCAGCAAAACCACATGCAAACCATGGGATTAATGGTTTTAAACGTACAAACATAATGCTCAAATTGGAAATTAGTAGAATAAATGCATGTGGGACCCAACTAAAAGAAAAGTGTGGTTGGTGAAAAAGCTTGGAGGACACAAGCACATGGATGGTAGCTTTTTATTATATATATATATATATATATATATATATGTTTTTACATATAGCAAGTTAAAGGTAATGGCACTAATATCTTCACTTTTATGGAATAGCAGGAATGTCAAAAGCAGATACAAGAAGGGACCACACGATGGTTTTTCTAGGATGCAGGAGCACGCCTAGGCAGAGAATGTACGTGGGACGTGCTACAGGTAGTGGCGCTTGGACGATAGCAATGTAGCAGAAGGCATGATTGAGCTGAGTTATTGCATATTTTAATGCTTTTGGAACCAATATATCTTAATTCTTTCATTACTTTATCATTGGTTTTATATGGAAAAATAAATAAATCTAAGTTGTGATTTAAATTGATTAAAAGCATGAATTTCTGCTTAATTTTACCAACTGTTGATTATTGTAGAGTCTGGTCCACATCGCAAAAGCCTCCGCTCGAGCGAATTCAGGCAGATTCAAACGCTCGACTGTCGCTCGACAGTGAGCTTGAGCGGGTTGAAGGAAGGAGATCGCTCGAGTGGAGGCATTTGGCCACTTGAGTGAAGTTAGGCAGTGTTGAACGCTCGATGTTCCCTCGACACTCCACTCGAGCGAACTCAGGCAGAGTTGAACGCTCAATGTCCACTCGACACTCTGCTCGAGCGGACATCGTATTTTACAGATCTAGGGTTTATTCTGCCGTTAGGGTATATATATGGGATTTTACATCTTATGACCGACTTTTGGCCTGGAAAACACTGTTGGATTACAAGCAACACTGAGAATTTATTTTTTCTTTGATTTTCACTCAGATCCGGAGAGGGGGATTCACACATGCGATCATTCACGTAGCAACACAAATTCTTCTGGAACACTCACTCACACTGCAGCAGATTGAAGAACTCCTTGAGGGGTCCAATTGCTACTGCAGCCCAGCCTCCTCCACCATTTCAAATCTTCATCTCCATTCAATTGGCTTGATCTTTTCATTCCTTACTTGTTATTTAATTTCAGTTTTAAGTTTGTGGAATATTTTTGAGATTTTTGGTTTAGAAGTTTGAGCAATTTATTTGTTATTCATTTAGTTCATGTTATTTATTTTTCTTGTTTCGTTAAGTTTTCATTTTAATAGTAATTACAATTGCTATGGATTAATTTTAAGAATTTGTAATTTGAATACAATGATGAACCCTAGAACCTTGATTTTGGGGCTTTTCAATTTTCAGTTCGTATTTTGTCAATTACTTTCTAATCTAGTTTAATTCTTAATTTAGTTTTATTAATTTCTTAGTTTAATCTCTTAGTCTTTTACATTTCAATCCGACACTCAAAAATCTAAAAACATAAATCTAATCCATAACTAGTGCCCTTTTTCTTTCTTGTTGCGCATACCATCATCTTTATTTTCTATTTGTGAAGATTTTCACATTTTTCAACGAGTTTGAGTTTAAGTAGCTTTCCCTGAGGAGACGATCTAGGAATTTATTCCTAATTATTACGCGACATCCTCCTGCACTTGGGATAGTCTTTGTGCTACTCATTTTAAAGTGAGTCAAGTTTTTGGCGCCGTTGCCAAGGAAAGTATTTTAACTTAAATTTAAACTTGTTATTATTATTTTTTTATGCTTTTTAAACTGATGTTTCATGTCATGGGTGAGAGATAGTTCAAATAGGTTGCTTAGAGTCACATTGAGTGTTGAGAGTAGTATACACAACTTGAAGATAGATAGCTCTTCTGTCTTTTCTATGAGTGAGTCAGGTGAGGAAATTGAAATTGAACGAGAAAACATGGCTGCACCTGCACCATGCACTCTTAAGGATTATTTGCAACCCACTCGCACCACTACACCTTCATGTATTGTTTTATCCGAAAATGCACCTAATTTCTCTATTAAGCCTGATATGATGTCGGTGATACCTCAGTTCCACGGGATGGATTCTGAGAGTCCTTACCAGCACTTGACAGATTTTGAGTTGGCTTACATTACTTTTATTACTAGGGCTATTACTGATGAATTTATTAAACTTCGTTTATTTCCTTTCTTTTTAAAGGATAAAGCGAAGATTTGGTTTAATTCTTTGAGACCTAATTCTATTTCTAGTTGGTCTGATATGCAGCGTGAATTCTTACAAAATTTTTTTCCTTTTCAGAGAACTAAGTTTTTACAAGAGCAAATCAGTCAGAAACCTGATGAGACCTTTCAGGCCAGTTGGGAAAAATTTATAGATTTGGTGAACATCTGTCCACATCATGGTTTTGAATCTTGGAGGTTGGTTAGCTATTTTTACACTGGTCTCACTCTAGAATGCAAGCAGTTTGTTCAGACAATGTGCAATGGGGAGTTCTTTAGCAAGGAACCTGTTGCAGCTTTATAATTTTTTGACTATCTTGCTGAGAGTGCACAACAGTGGAACACTCGTACTGATTGAATGTCGTTAGCAGCACATCCACTGAGGGCTATTTCTGGAGGGGGTAGATATGAGCTTAAGGAAGACACTGATGTTCAAGTCCGAATAGCTGCATTGACTAGAAGACTGGAGGTCATGGAAATGAAAAAAGTGAAGGCTGTGAAAGTAGTAGAGGCATGTTCTATATGTGCTGATTCGAACCATAAGACCCAAGACTGCCTGATTATACCAGTATTTCAAGAAAGTTGGTCTGAGCAGATGCAATCAGCTAACTTGGTTAATAGAGCACAGAATCAGCCTTTTTCCAACACATATAATCCGAGGTGGAGAAATCACCCAAATTTCTCATGGAGAAATGATCAGCCTGGTCGGTCTCCACGCGCAATAGCCATTTTATCAGGGTGCTCCTCAGCACCAATATCCGCCATATCAGAGTCCTCAGAGCTATCCTTTTGTAGCTCCTCCTAGATTTCAGCCTCATGTAGCTACATAGAGTTCTCAACCTTCATCATTTGCAAGGAAGTCTCTAGATGATAGTATGGCACAGATAGCCAATACACTTCAACAATTCATACAGATTCAGGCCACTACAAATAATCATAACACTCAGGCCATAAATGAGTTGCGAGGCACTATTAATAAGATGAACATGACCTTGAACACCCTAGAGAAAGGGAAATTTCCAACACAGCCTCAGTCTAATCCTCAAGTATACAGGCAACAACAACAACAAGTGCATAATGTCTCAGGGGATGTTATTGAGACAGCGAAGGCAGTTCTTACTTTGAGAAGTAGGAAGGAAGTTCCCCAACCAGAGATGCCTATGGACACACAGGTAGTTGTTCCTACACCTGAAGATGTAACAGAAACTGATGAAGTTGAGAAAGAACCAGAGGTAGTGAGACTAGAGCTGAAGAAGCCTGTGAGTGCAGATGCTGAAACTAGTAAGGGGTACCAACCTGTGGTTCCCTATCCTCAGAGATTGGCAGCTAGCCAAAAGAAAAAATATCACACGGAGATTCAAGAGATTTTCAAGCAAGTAAAGATTAATATCCCACTCTTGGATGCCATACAACAAGTGTCTTCATATGCAAAATTTTTGAAGGACTTGTGCACAGTGAAGAGGAAGCTGAATGTAAAGAAGAAAGCTTTCCTAATGGAGCAAGTTAGTACATTGATATTGAGCGAGACTCCTCAGAAGTTTGGAGATCCCGGCTCTCCCAACATTTCCATTATGATCGGTGAATCACGCATTGGGAGAGCTTTACTTGATTTGGGGAGTAGTGTAAACTTGCTACCATTCTTAGTATATGAGCAGTTGGGATTGGGTGAGCTGAAAAAGACCTCCATCATGCTACAGTTGGCTGACAGATCAGTTAAGGTGCCGAGGGGTATTGTAGAGGACGTGTTGGTCCAGGTTGATAAATTCTACTACCCAGTGGATTTTGTAGTTCTTGATATGCAGCAGCAAGCCTCCACTATTTACCAAACTCCTGTCATCCTAGGAAGACCATTCCTAACTATATCAAATGCTTTGATTAATTGCAGAAGTGGAGTTTTGAAGCTTACTTTTGGGAACATGGCACTTGAGTTGAACGTTTTCAATGCTTGTAAGATGCCAGCACATTTTGATGACGCAAGTGATTTGAATGTTGTGGAGAGTTTGACACCAACAGAGTTTATTTACTCAACTTCTCCCTTTTCTGATAATGATTCTATTTTTCAGACACCTGAATTTTTACTTGATGAAAAAATTGATCATATCGATGAAGATGACTTTGAATTTTTGGATTGTTTTACAGATTCTTCTTTACTACTTGAAGTACAATTTGCAGGAGTAAGATGGAAACCCCAGTTTGAAGCTCTACCACCACCAGACATGCTTAAATCTTCAGAGGAAGAAGTTCCCCAGTTGGAACTGAAACCACTTCCTCAAGATTTAAAGTATGTGTTTCTTGATCCTTAAGAAGGCACTTTTTCGGTGGTGATTTCCTCAAAGTTAAATCAGAAGGATGAAACTCAGTTGATTGAAGTCTTAAAAAAGTATCAAGGCGCAATTGGTTGGACAATAACCGACATCAAAGGTATTGATGCTGCTGTGTGTACCCACAAAATCCATCTTGAAGATGATGCTAAACCGATTCGTGTTGCTCAACATAGGTTCAATCCTACAATAAAGGAAGTTGTGAAAGAGGAAGTGCTTAAACTGCTCGCAGTAGGTATCATTTACCCTATCTCAGAGAGTAAGTGGGTAAGTCTAACTCAAGTGGTACCAAAAAAATCTTATTTGACTGTTATAAAAGATGATAAAAATTAGTTGATTCCAACTAAAATGGTTACTGGCTGGAGAATGTGCATTGATTATAGAAAACTTAATTCAGCCAGTAGGAATGATCATTTTCCTTTACCATTCTTGGATCAAATTTTAGAAAGAGTGGCTGGTAATGTATATTATTGCTTTTTGGATGGATATTCTGGTTATTATCAAATTGCTGTAGTGCCTGAGGATCCAGAGAAAACCACTTTCACCTATCCTTTTATCACTTCTACTTTTACTAGAATGCCTTTCGGTTTGTGTAATGCTCTAGCCACTTTTCAGAGATGCATGATGAGTATTTTTTCTGACATGATTGATGATATTTGTGAAATATTCATGGATGACTTCTCTGTTTTTGAAAAATCTTTTGATAGTTGTTTGCATAATTTGGCACATATTCTCTAGAAATGTGAAGAAAAAATCTTTTACTTAATTGGGAGAAATGCCAATTTATGGTTACTCAGGGCATTGTCTTAGGACATATTGTTTCTTTTGAGGGTATAAAGGTCGACAATGCAAAAATTGAATTAATATCTAAACTTCCTATCCTTAGGACGGTTAGGAATATTCGTTCTTTTCTTGGTCATGCTGGCTTTTATAGGCGGTTTATTCAAGGGTTTAGTTCTATTGCAAAACCTTTTTGCACTCTTTTATAAAATGATATTGAATTTGTTTGGACTGATAAGTGCCAAAAAGTTTTTGATACCCTTAAAAAATCGCTTACCACTACCCCTATTGTGCAACCTCCGCAGTGGGACCTTCCTTTTTGAGATCATGACAGATGCTAGTGATTATGTCTTAGGAGCTATTTTGGGGCAGCGTATGGATAATAGACCATTTGTGATTTATTATGTCAGTAGAACCTTGAATGATGCCCAGAAAAATTATACCACTACTGAAAAAGAATTGCTTGATAAATTTCAAACTTATATTCTTGGTTCTCCTGATACTATTTTCACTGACCACTCTGCTCTTAAGTGTTTGTTGCCTAAGAAAGATGCAAAACCGCTGGATTTTATTACTTCAAGAGTTCAACATCAACATTAAGGATAAGAAAGGAGTTGAAAACGTGGTAGCTGACCACCTCTCTAGATTGCCATCATCCTCCTCTTCAAATGTCAGTCTTCCTCTTGATGATAGTGTCTCAGATGAGCAGCTGTTTGTGATTAATAGAGCTCCCTGGTATGTTGACATAGTCAATTATCTGGTAACTGAGCGAATGCCTTCTGAATGGTCCACCCAAAATAAGCGTCGATTTCTCTCTGAGGTACGACACTTTTACTTTGATGATCCATATCTTTTCAAATATTGTTCGGAGCAATTGATTCGAAGATGCATTCCTGATGATGAGTTTTCTTCGGTTTTGAGATTTTGTCATATGGGTGCATGTGGTGGTCATTTTTCAACAAAGAAAATAGTTGCTAAAATTTTGCAAAGCGGTTTTTACTGGCCTTCCATGTTTAAAGATGCTTATAATTTTTGCAAGGCTTGTGAGCCTTGTCAAAAATTAGGATCCATTAGCAAAAGAGACATGATGCCTCTTTCCCCTATTCTTACTTTAGAAATTTTTTATTGTTGGGGAATAGACTTCATGGGACATTTTCCGGTTTCTTTTTGAAACACATATATTCTATTAGTTGTGGATTATGTTTCAAAATGGGTGGAGGTCGTTGCTTGCAAAACAAATGACCATCGTGTTGTCTTGAAATTTTTACAATCTCTGTTTACTCGTTTTGGCATGCCAAAAGTTATCATAAGTGATGGGGGGTTCACATTTTTGCAACAAACTTTTTTTTACACTCATGAAGAAATATGGCATCACACACAGAGTTTCTACCCCTTATCACCCTCAAACAAATGGGCAAGCTGAATTGGCAAATAGAGAGATAAAAATCATTTTAGAGAAAACTATCAAGCCTAATAAAAAATATTGGTCAGTTAAGCTTCTTGATACTTTGTGGGCTTATAGGACAGCTTTTAAAACAAATCTAGGGATGTCTCCTTATCGATTAGTTTATGGTAAAACTTGTCATTTACCTGTTGATATTCAGCATCGAGCTCTTTGGGGCATAAAACATGTTAACATGTCACTTGATGAAGCTTCAGGGTTGAGAAAATTGCAGATCAATGAATTGGATGAAACTCGTCGGAATGCTTATGACAACGCTCAGCTGGCCAAGGAACGCATGAAAATTCTACATGATCAGAAAATTTATCCAAAGCATTTTATACTTGGTCAGGAAGTTCTCCTTTACTTCGTTTGCATATTTTTCCTAGTAAGTTGAAATCCCGATGGAGTGGGCCTTACATTGTAAAGAACGTTCATCCTCATGGCGCAGTAGACACTGTCAATCCAAAGAATGGTAATAGCTTCACTGTCAATGGACAACATTTAAAGTCATTTCTGAAGATCTTTGATCCACATAAAGAGATCTTGCTTGTGCAAGACCCAGGGAAGTGTTTTGATTTGTTTTTCCTTCTTTACAGTTTTCTTTACTTGCATTTTTTTTATTATTTGTTATTTTGCTTTGATTTTATATTTCATGTTGATTGTTTATTTTGCTTGCTTAGTTTTGTGCACTTTGTTTTCTTTCGTTCAATTCATTGAGGACCATGTCTCTCACTAGTTGGGGGTAGCATGTGTGCACAGTTTATATATAAAAAAAAATAATAATAAAAATTAAAATTAAAAAAAATAACATGATGTCCATTTATACATTTATGATTAAGCATCTTGATGGAATTTGAGCATCTTGGTGAAGTAATTGAGTGGAATCATTTGTGAAGATTTATTTTCAAGCTTAAACATAGAGCATGATTTTTGATGCATCATATTTTGTTGATATGTGGCTTACAACACCGGGATGTTATACTTATTGAGATGAAACTTGATAAGATTTTTGTAGAACGAAAGGCAAAGGTTTGAAGGACATTTTGCACATGCTTATGCTTGTAGTGTTCCTTATTTACTATTCATTGATTTAATACATGAGAAGTAAACTACAGGACTAAAAGCCATGCCTAAAAGAAATTATTAAAAAAAAGAGAAAAAAAAAGAAAAAGAAAAAGAAAAAGGATTTGAAAAGTTTAGAAGGAAAAAAAAAAGAGAGAAAAAAAAGGAATAAAGGCGACTTAGTGAACTTTCCTAAGTAAAAGGGCTAAAAACAGTTACCCAAGACTTTGGGGATTGAGTGTTCAACCTTTAAAAACAAAGTTAGTGTGAAAACTGCTAGTCCCTTGGGCTTTGAGGTAGTTAGAATCAACAATGATTAATCTCAAAGTTGAAAAATCCTATGACAAATCATGGCTAGTAATGAGGAACACACAACCAGTTTAGTTCCACACACACATTTGAGTTCTGAGATATTGTCCTCAATTCTATGTGAAAGATTGTTGAGATAGTCTTGGAGGGTATAGCCCCTGGGGGTTGAGTAGTAACGTGTCACTTTTGTGAGAATTTAGAATTGTGTTTGATTGTTTCTATTTGAATTTCGATCTTTATGCAATATTCATCTCAATTAATTTTCACTATTTTTCTCAAGGATTAGCAAAATGCTAGTTGGGGGGTGTGATTGAACTGAGTTACTGCATATTTTAATGCTTTTGGAACCAATATATCTTAATTCTTTCATTACTTATCATTGGTTTTATATGGAAAAATGAATAAATCTAAGTTGTGATTTAAATTGATTAAAAGCATGAATTTCTGCTTAATTTTACCAACTGTTGATTACTGTGGAGTCTGGTCCACATCGCTCGAGCGGAGGCTTTTGGCCGCTCGAGCGAATTCAGGTAGATTCAAACACTCAACTGCCGCTCGACAGTGAGCTCGAGTGGGTTGCGGGAAAGGAGATCACTCGAGCTGAGGCATTTGGCCGCTCGAGCGAAGTCAGGCAGAGTTGAACGCTTGATGTTCGCTCGACACTCCGCTCGAGCGAACCTCAGGCATAGTTAAACGCTCGACATTCTGCTCGAGTGGACATCGTATTTTACAAATCTAGGGTTTATTCCACCGTTAGGATATATATATGGGATTTTACATCTTATGGCCGATTTTTGGCCTGGAAAATACTGTTGGATTACAAGCAATACTAAGAATTTATTTTTTCTTTGATTTTCACTCAGATCCGGAGAGGGGGATTCATACACGCAATCATTCACGCAGCAACACAAATTCTTCTGGAACACTCACTCACACTGCAGCAGATTGAAGAACTCCTTGAGGGGTCCAATTGCTACTGCAGCCCAGCCTCCTCCACCGCTTCAAATCTTCATCTCCATTCAATTGGCTTGATCTTTTCATTCCCTACTTGTTATTTAATTTCAGTTTTAAGTTTGTGGAATATTTTTGAGATTTTTGGTTTAGAAGTTTGAGCAATTTATTTGTTATTCATTTAGTTCATGTTATTTATTTTTCTCGTTTCATTAAGTTTTCATTTTAATAGTAATTACAATTACTATTGATTAATTTTAAGAATTTGTGATTTGAATACAATGCTGAACCCTAGAACCTTGATTTTGGGGTTTTTCAATTTTCAGTTCGTATTTTGTCAATTACTTTCTAATCTAGTTTAATTCTTAACTTAATTTTATTAATTTCTTAGTTTAATCTCTTAGTCTTTTAATTTTCAATCCGACACTCAAAACTCTAAAAACATGAATCTAGTCCATGACTAGTGCCATTTTTCTTTCTTGTTGTACTCTTCCATCCATTGCACATACCATCATCTTTATTTTCTCTTTGTGAAGATTTTCACATTTTTAAACGAGTTTGAATTTAAGTAGCTTTCCATGAGGAGACGATCTAGGAATTTATTCCTAATTATTACGCGACATCCTCCTGTACTTGGGATAGTCTTTGTGCTACTTATTTTAGAGTGAGTCAAGGCACACCTCCAGGAGCTCTGAACATAAACATGCTAGTGGCTGCGGACACTAGGCTTTTGGCATTTTGCAAGCTCCATTAAAGACAGGCAAAGCAGTAGGCTGGTTCTTACACAAACGGGGCCAACGTTTCCTTTTCTTGCTTTTTGGACTGATACACGCACGAAATGGCTATAAAAGGAGATGCTTTGGGGGATATATATTTTTTTTTAGCTTTGCTCTTAGTATTATTTTTTTTTCAGTTCTTGAGAGAATGCAGGTGTGAAGAGGGAGCTAGGAAGCGCACAGCCTATGGCTCAACTGTTGCTACCCAGCCTTCCTCCTTCGTTTGTAGCCTCTCTCCAGCACATTTTAATTTCAATTTGTTTAATTTGATGTCATTTATTTTTCTTACATTTTATTACGGTTAGAGATGAAATCTAATGATTTAGATATTATTTCCAATCAATAATAGAGTTTATATTACGAGTTTGATCAATTGAATGGTTATATTATTAGAAACATTGACTATCTATATATTTTTCTTGATCTATTGTGATTTCCGAATACATTGGATGCTTGACGAATCCTTGTGATATTCAAATAGATTTGGGAATGTTTTAATCATCAATTGTTTATGCTTAATCTTTAGCGATTAATTTAATTGGCCTTAACTGTTAAATCTTCCAGTTAGATAGAATTGACTTTCTAGTTTAATTGAAGTATATTGGTTGGAGACAATATTCTAAATTATTAGATGGATCCTTAAAACCGTAGTCGTTTTTCATATCTCTTTATTTTATCATTTTAGTTGTATTATGTTACTTTAAAAATCTTCATCTTAGTAATTTTATCTTTCATTCATTGTAAATATATCTACCATTGTATGAGTTTGATTTTAAGCACACTTTCCTTGAGGAGACGATCTAGAAATTTTTATTCATAATTATTATGTGACATCCTCCTGCACTTGGGATAGCCTTTGTGCTGCTTGTTTTGGAGCGAGTCAAGTTTTTGGTGCTGTTGCACCAAAAACCCTAGCAACCCATGCACCATAGCAGTTACACTTTTTTAAATAGATAAGCCCTACTTCACCTCTTTTGTGATGCCCACCAACTCTCACGTACGGCCACGTGGAAATCGAGATGTCGGGATGATGACAACACGGGTCACACATCTCATCGCCAAGTGCCAAGTGTGTGTACATGCAACATGTGTACAAAGAAAAACATGCAGCGGATGATAAAGTCATATAACTAAGTACCATAATTTTTTTGTTTAATTACAAACCAGTTTAAAACAAGCGTAAATAAAATATTACATGTTCAACAACATCTCAAATCCAAATACATACCAATAAAAACAACTACAAATATATTACATAAAAAGCACTCCAAATCACTTCTCCGGCGGAACCGCCTCCTCGGGCTCAGCCTCCTCCTTCTCTACATCTGCATCAAAATCTACGGTACCAAAAATGGTGCCGCAGGTAAGTAATATCCCAAACGCTGCAAGATAAAAACATATTAAACTCTACAATATGCATGAAAGTATGCCCAATGCACATGTCCCAAAAATCACATTTTTTCCACGCACGCCAAAAGTCCCATTTTGGCCACAAAACATTTTCTTTAAACCTTTCCTCGCTATTATCCCAGATAATGGCTCAAATCAAGAAACCACCATTTTCCCAGAAAATGGATCACAAAAACCACGTATCAAAACCTCGCTATTTTCCCAGAAAATGGCCCATATCCAAAACCAAAACCAAACCAATTCCATTTAATGCATGCCCCATGATCTCCCCTAGGGATCATCCACATACTCTGGCTACTATGTCACACCGCAGGTAACGACTACGTCTGTGACATCTAAACGAGCGATCCCAGTCTCGCGCCCAGCACGTACCTAGCCTGGGCATCCTCTAGTCCCCACGAGCCAAGGGACCACGGAGTCGACACGACAGCATTACCATATCGTGCGATCCGATCATCGCCCAGCGACAACCCAGGGGATGTCACTCAGTATTATCCGCTCCAGAATGACCAGGGGAGCTCCACCGAGATAATACCCCATCCCGGCTTGGGGTCGTAATACGCACGCACCTGAAAATCTATTTACACATAAAACCCAATTTTCAATAAAAAAAACACATGGATATGCATACACAATGCAATGCAAATAAAATCACACAATTTAACTAACACTTCCCAAACATCCAAAACAGTCAAACAAACAACTCCGTCCTCAAATCCAACCCACCCCCGACTCCTCGGACTCAGTCCGGAATAACCAACCAGATCACAAATAATTATTGTAAGAGCAATAATATATTTAAATCTAAAACGAAGTTTGGAAAATACTTATAGCGCTATATACTAATTTTTGAAGGATCGGCGAGCGGCAAACGACAAAGCGAAAGCAATGTAACAGTGTAAAAACATTGTGGCCGTGGGTTGTAAAATACCCACTTTTGAACGGGGACAAACCAAGGCTCGAGATTGATAGGGAATGGCTTAGGGGTGTTTATGAAGCTAGTGGAAGTGAAGGTTGGCCGTGGGTGGCGGCGAAAACGGCGGTAGAAGAGCTTAAACACCCAAATCGGAAACTAGCTCGTGGGAGCTGCTCCGGCGACGGATCGAGGCCGGAAATGGGTGGGTTAGGACGGAAAGAAGTCGGTGATGAAGTGGTGAAGAGGTGGTAGCCGGAGGTGGAGCGACAACGGCAAATCGGAGCAAAAGCCGTTCGGCTTGGAGGAGCTATTCCGGCTAAACGGCGGCTTCGTTGACGGTGGAAATTTGTGGCGTGGTTCACCGGAGGGAGGGGAAAAGATTGGCGGTGGTGGTGAGGCTCACGTCGCCGGAGAGTGGCGGTACTGGGCGGCTGGCCGAATTGCGTGAGGGAGAGGAGAGAGAGAGAGTCGAACGAAGCAGGGGTCGACGCACGGGAAAGAAGAAAGGGAAAAAGAAAGAAAAAAGAAAGAAAAAGAGAAGAAAGAGAAAGGAAAAAGAGAAAAGAAAAGATGGAGGAAAAGAAATGAGGTTCAACAACTGATCCAACGAAAACAAATTTAAAAGCAATAAAACTAAGAAAATATTTTAAACACAACGTAAAGCTAAAATATAATAAATAACTAGTAAAAACTAACTACTTAATTTTAAATCCAAAGATAAGCTAAAATAAATTAAATAGCAATTTAAACTCAACAGCAATTAAAATCTAATTAAAATCTGATTATTTAAAATAAAAGAACTATTATTTTAATTAAATTAAAATATTCCTTCAGTGAAAATACACGTAAAAACGGGGTATCACATCTTTAATTATCTACACTTGATGAGTGTGCGAAAGTGCACTCTAAATATCTTATTATTAGATTAAAATGTTAAAATGTGAATAGAAATCATAAGAATTAATATGTATTCTTGAATTGAGTTTCTATTTACGTTAGGATACTTCTAAACAGTTTTTTTATGTTTAATTTTAAAGTTTATAAAAGAGCAAGTCAAAACCCAGTCAAATTCAAATGAGGACTTTCGTGGGGTCTGTGAGCAATTTAAATCAAGAAAAGAAAATCACAAAATGAAACTGCAAGTCCAAATCTGAAATTTGCTAGGAGACAGTCTGGACATACTTTAGTATTTTGACCTTAACTTTCTACTCACATATTGGATTGATATGATTCTTGATTCATTAGAAAGATAGCTTAAAGGCATATAAATTTGTCTCTAATAAGAATTTACAAATTCGAACTCCTGAAGCACGTACGTGGCTGCCAAGATTAGTCCTAAAATTTAGGCGATTTTTTTATGCTGGAATTATGAAAACATTAAGGTTTCTTTCCTACCCTATATAAGCATATCATTAGCATGAAATAGAGGGAGGGGAGAGGCACAAGAGATAGATTTGAAGAGAGAAAAAATTCACTTCCATGGCTGCCGTTCACTTTAGTCGTTTACTTCAGTTTTCTCTTGAGATTTTTGTTGTCCATTATATTCATGGGTAACTAAATTCTCAAATTGGGCTAAGGATGAACTTTTACATTAGGTGGTATTTCTAATTTATTTTTAATTTATGTACTTGATCTTCAATTACTAAAATTCTTTTGTTTTATCATTCTCAATTCATTATTGATATTTTCCTCTCCGAATAATTATAGAATTTATTCTGTTTATGGATTCAGTCATACTTTTTCTATTGAATAGATTGGTTCTTTGATTGGATTAAATTGTTTATCTATATTGATTTAGTTTTTTGCTACAATATTGCTCCCTGAGCATATAGTCGTTGTTGAATTTTCTCAATAGGGATAATAAATTATGTATTTTAAAAGAGGTAAATGATTTTTCAAAGGGTTACATTTGGTTTAATTTTGGTTTATAAATCTATACCTCCCGATTGGAAATTTCAGGAATTGAGTTCCCAATTGAGTTATTCAATGAATTAAGAATAATTAAAATACCAGATTTGTGCAAGGGATTCCCGACACTCTACTATTCGTCAAATTTGAGTACTTCTTCCATTATTAACTTTGCTTCACTTTAATTTGCATTTAAAATTAATCTTTATTCTCCATCAATCATTTAAGATTTTTCTTTGGTTTCTTTGTTCCTTTTAGTATTCTTTTAATTTATCTTCCTGTGGAATCGACATCCCAAAGTTGTGCTACAACTATTGTGTTATTCTTTGGGCATAATCAATACTCCCACATATGTGGCTGGTCACAATTGCACACACCGATCGTAACACACTAAGGTGCACCGTGTACACTTCCATACTTCCAACCCAAGACACACTCCACCTTTGATAAAAATACATATAACTCTATCCATCCCATAATAACTAAATCTGTTTCTTCATTACAACACTTTATTGCTCATATTTGCACTCATATATATGTGGTTTAGGGTCCTATACATTCAGCTAACTAGTAGCTCGTAACCTTCCTGACGCCAAATCAAAAATAAGAATTATTTTGATAGTAACCAAACAATAGAAGCTAGGGATTGAGATTGAGAAAAACTCAAATAGGAAGAAAACTATTAGACAAACTCTGAGATTAGGGTTTCTTTCAGAAAATAAATTGCAATATCTTATGAGTAGCTAAGGAAAAAGAGGAAAAATTACAATTATGATCAAATAATGAAATACGGAATAAAATAAGTATCTTGCTAAAATCTAGCTGAAAATAAGGAGGAAAATTGTTCCTCAAAATAAACATTACCATAAAAGAAAAATAACCAAAATTGGAAAATAACTAAAAGTGACAATTTGAGAGGGAAAACAACTGATTTTGGGCTCAAAATGGGACTGCTAGGCATACTTGTGACCATTACGTGCGCACCGAAGAGAACTTTCCGAATTGAGATCATATTTACGATTCTGACACCCGTAGCTAAAGTTATGGCCACAATACTGGCACATGCGCAATATCGCTTATCTTTTCTCACCAACCGAGGAATGCAGCTCCTTGCCCAATTGAGGAATGTCACTATTCTCCCAATCGAGAAATCTTCATCATTTCCCACGAGATTTGTGCTAATCTACCTTCTTAGGTAGTGGCAGAACCATTAATTTTTTTGAGAGGCCAACTTCTCTAACGTGTAACACATTTATGGAAAATAAAAAGAGATTAAAAATCATAAATCTATAACTATATATAAAATTAGATCTCAATAATATGCTATATACACATAGAAACAAAATTCTAAAAAAGAACTTAATATATGTTTACGATTTCTGACAATAATGTTTCATGGAATAGTATTTATCCATTATTAATTATTTGTATAATGAAATATTTAGAATTTGCTTTCTATGTAAAAACTATTAAGTGATTTCATATTTGATTATAATATGTAAACTAGTTTATTAAGTTTCGTGTAAAATCTAGATATTTTCATATCATATTAAGCATATAATGCTACAATTAATTGATATCTTAAATCAATTTTTTCTTGCTCAATGGATTTAGAGGACAAAACCTCTCAATTATTTTTCATATAGATGATCATCAACCTTAAATGATTTTCTTATAACATGATGAATAAGTTCGAGGGGATATTTTAAGTTTTCAAAAAATTTTGGGGTGCCAATGTAAACGTAGGTCCGCCTCTAATATTGGGATAGTCGAGTTATCTTTTGATATATTAACGTCGAGTCTGTCAGGTCAACATCATCGAACTCGAATCCTCTGCATCACTTCCCTTGCATGACAAATTTTTGCACTTAAATCTTCTACTGTCAAACATCACAATTGTGGGCGACTTTGACTCCTAAGTTTGATGTGTTACTAATGACACCCAAGAATGCCATGCAACTCTAAGGAAAGGAATGAATAGAAGGAAAGAGAAGGGTGGTACCCAAAAGAGAGATCCAAAAAAACAAGCGGCAATGACGTGCATGGGTTAATTTGTTGGGCAGCACTTTCGTAGAACTGAGGCACTAGCTGCTGACTTCGGTTGGTAACTTGGTGTACAGTGGGTTTACCTTGTGTGGGGAAGACTTCGTGGTGCAGAGCTTCAGCCTAGTCCACGCATGAGATTTAATAATGGAGGGGTGAAGAGGGACGTTGACAAAACAGAGGGTAACACCATCTTACTCGGCTCTCGCGGTGCCAATCTAGGTTCAAATGATGAAAGGCAACCTTGGTAATATTCTGCAGGGTACTTTAAAGGGAGCAGCTGGATGTGTTTAGATGGCACACAAGTGAAGCACTAAAACCATGAGAGAGTGCAGTACTGGAGAAGTGGGGGCTGTAAAGAAAAACATAGCAAAGAATTTACCGCAAAATTGATGCCGAACTGCCTTTGCGTTTGAGGAAGAACATGGGTTGTATATGAGTATGTGAGGGTTGAAAATCAGTGGAGAAAACGTGGGAGGCAGTGGCTTTGGACTTGGAGACCTGGTGAGGCAACCCTAGCTAGAAGAGGAAGAAGTGGTGTTGAACGTGCTTGGTTTTTGCTTAAACTAGAACCATGTGTGGTTGATCTCTTCACTCGGGTTGAACTATTTCATGGGTTGAACCCTTGGGTCCTTGGTTAACTCAATCCTTGGGCAGAAAACATGTACGTAACTCAACCCAATGGTTTATCTTTAGACCTCAATAGATTAAGAACCTACTATCTTTTGGACTCAATTCTAATTTCTTTTGGCTTTTATAGACCTCATGAATAATAATGAGTTTAAGGCCTATTTTATCTCCTAAAAATTAAAAACCGGGTATGAAATAAATACCATGCATCAACTAAAGAAATAAATGACTATATAACAAATAAAATCTCTCTAAATTTAGAGTTTAGGGTTCTACGTACACAGAGTGTATATGGGCCCTCTGCACTCACTTTCCTTACCCTCATATTTACCACTACTATTAGTTCTACCACTACATATATAACACTTAAGTATAGTCCAAAATTAACACTACAACAGAGTTTATTGAGCTTCATGAAGAAGTAAAACGAAGTAAACGTTCTACATATTTGGGAATAGAACTTGCAAATATATTAGCCTATAGAAATATTAAAATATCTACCCCGATTTCGTCACATTATATAAATTTGCTCTCTCCAAACCAAGGATATAGTTTTGGAGATATAGCTTTATATAGCAAACTATAGGGTTTATTGTTTATGCTTAAAACTTGGAAGTACAAACCCCAAATGTAATAACTTGTATAATTTTTGGATACCAAAAGCATCTTAACCCATCTCATTTCATCACATCGATCTCATCATTACAACTTTAATAAATTTCTACAAAATATAATAAACAATTTAACTTTTTCAAATTTCAAAATAATAATAATATTCTAATAATATTTTATTTAACTTTCATCTTTCATCTTAATTGATCACTATCTAAATATAACCTTATACATCGGAAAGATTGAGATATAAATTTGCCGTATGTTTTCTTGTAAGGATGGTCAACCCAACAGTCGAGGAAGACAGAATAAATTAATAAAATGCTTCCGTTGCAACTTGTTTTTCCCCATTAATTTTTAAGGTTTGAATTTTTTTAAAAAGAATTGAAGTGTTCTTTTTAAAATTAGCTGATTTTCAAATTATATTTATTTTAATTACAGTTTTTTAACAGTTATTTTCTAGTTTTGAGGATTTTTTGGACATGGCAATTAGAGCATTTTTTAAAGGCTTCTTCCTTTGTTTTTTTTTAACATGTCCGTATGCGTCTGGTATTCATGTGGCGAGTGCCACGTCAACATTTCCTTTCCAAAAATTAGCGAGAAGTTGGGTGCGAGCCCCTCCAAATATGGTACATACATTGCGGATTTTTTCCTTTAAAATTGTACCCTATGGACCAACGCAAATGGATGAAATTATCCTGCCCCCTCCCAAACCAAAAAAAAATAAAAAGAAAAAGAAGAATCATATTCATTAATTTGCAATGTTGGCTGGATATTTGCACATATGACCCTAGGGCTGGTACCCTCCCCATTATAAGGGGCAGGTAGCTACCCTTCCCGAAGCCAAACCCCGTCCCCACCTAGGCAGGGTGGCAATATGCCCCCTGCCCATAGTTTTGAATCTTGTTCTGTGGCCAGAATTTTCCATTTTGGTATAGTACCCGATATACTATACATCCTCATTCCGTTCCATTCCAAATTTCGGTTCGTTCTGGTTAATTTTGGACTACATTCCATTTTGAACCGTTGGCCCCGTTTGGATTTAGAGCTGATCTCAACTCATTTTATCTAATCATTAGAACTTTTTCAAATTCTCACACAAAATATAATAAACCATTCAATTTTTTCAAATTTCAAAAAAATAATAATATAAAAAAATAATATTCTAACAATATTTTATTCAATTTTCAACTTTTATCTTAACTCATCTCATCTTAACTCACTATTCAAACCTCACTAGAGCGTCCACATTAGCCTGGCTATAACTCCTCATAAGCCAAAATATGAACTTCATGGTCTTTAAACCCACTGTATTGGACTGGGTAAAATAGAAGAGTTGAAGCTTTTAGCTACATTAAGTTCATTCTTTTTTTCATACATAGCTAGGTACTATTCATCACCAAATCATTATTTTATTCTAAAATCGCATCTCCTCAACTGAAACATTCTATTTCCCTTTTGAACCATTTTCTCCTAAACCCTTTTTACTTTTTCTCCTTTTCTTCCTTACTGAACACCTCCTTTTATTTTTTCTCCGTGTTTCTCTCTTCCCTTCTCTTTCTCATTGGTTGTCTTTTTGGCCTGACACTCCCTCTCGCTCTCCCCTTCTCTCCATTTTTTCCATTTTTTTCCAGTTCTCTTGCTGTTTTCATTACCCTAGGGTTGTTAAAGTTAGGAATCTAGTATGAGAAGAAGGAGCAGTCGATTTGCAAGAGAAAATCAATTTTAATCAACTGGCCTTATACTTAGGGTTCTATTGTGCTTCACAGAAGGTAATCAACTCCCATTCTCTTATTTTTTCCGATTTGTCATTTTATTCTATGTTTTTGGCTTTCGCTTGATCTGTGGTTCTCATTTATCATGTTTGGTTTTTCTTGAGAGTCAAGTTGGTGCTTAATCTATCTTATATGGAGGAGCTTAAAACTTTTGTTTTCAATACCCCATTTATTAGTGCTTCTTCTCTAGATGACATGACTTGGTAGGATTAATTTTCTCATAATTAATTTAATGTGATAGTTGATTAAGGTTCAAAGCTGGAACAATATTTCATGTTTTGGAAATTATATAATATATAGCAATAGAAAATTTCTATATGCAGCCACTGAAAGAGGACTGCTCGCTCAAGATTGAAACACATCATTTCAATAATTGTAAAAATGCAGTTGTTTCATTATGAATTGGAAAAATTCATAGCTAAAACAAAACACTTCATTGGATTATTGAAATTCAAAGCCCTTTAAGCTTGAAACTACCATAACTGAACAGAGCATCCCTTTCAAGCTTGAGACCACCAAAGCACTGTCCAGGGTACTGCATAGTGCCCTTGGCAAAAGGGAGCCCCACCTTTTCCCTCACCAGATTCATTCTCATATTCTCGCTCATTTCTTCTTCTTCTTCTTTTTTCCCTTAGGTTTTCACAACAGAAAGGGCCCCAACCTTTTCATGATTTTGTTTTAACTTCTTATGTAACTCAAATTGCTTTTTAAAGAAACATATTGAGGGAAAAAATATACATCGTGCCTAACAAATTTCTTAGGCCACATCTTACTTGCAAGAAATCAATAAGGAACAATGAACATACTATTCCAGCCTATCATGCCATGCCCATGTTCTGTTAGTTCTAGCATGATGGAACTAGCACTTTAGAGAAATTGGCAGGGGGAGCAAAAATGTGGACATGGATTGAAGAGTGGACAAAGATAGAGTGGAGAGAGGGAAATGTTTGAAAACTAAATTGAAAATGGATTCAGGGGCTCAAAGTCTGGAAGATGGCCTGAGGGCATTTATGTAAGTTAACCAGATTTTTAGAGTAAATTACTGAAAACTTCATTTCGTGCACATGCAATCCCTGAACGAGACTGTACCTAGCACAACTCATAGCAATATCACTTCTGTTGCCAGGAAAACCACTTGATTTTTTTCATTGTACATTGATACGCAGATTGAAATATTCAACATTGTAGACACCTAAAAGCCTGTTTAATTTGTAATAGAAACATAAGAGAATGCTCCAACCAAGTGGCTCTAGAAAGAAGAGTTAAGATTCCCCCATTTTATTCCATAACTTGGAATAATTTAGGACAAATGAACTTAAAATATGATGTTACCAACAAAAATCTAACATCAGAGAACCCTTTAGATATGATTCACTGTTCTCTTATATGCTCTGCTAGACTATAAATTAAGGTTTTGCTAGCATGGTAGGAGTTGTGATAAACTCCAAATTATCAGGAAATTAGAAAAGGGAGAATAAAAAATCTACAATATAAATATATATATATATATATTTATATATGAAAATGTCATACTTCTTCCATCTACCTTGACTTCCACTTTTTTCATGATCCCTCTACCCCAAGGTATTGGGAATGAGAGGCAGCAAGGAGAGCAATGCCAGCCCCATATCTATCGTTAGAGTGCTCAAATACAATGTACTCTCTATAAAAGTTTTGAATTTAGTGTAGTGCTCATACAACCCTCCATCCAAAGCTATCATTGACTTCTGCTTCTCCCCATCCCGTACTGTGTCTCTTCCCAACTTCTTGAGCTCCACAATAACTTTTCTAATTTTCAGGGATGTATTAGATATCTAACAAAGAAAAAAATTCATATATAAAACTTGAAATTCAAATTAAGAAAACTTTTAACATTTTGGATGAAGAGGCACCATCACATTGGTTGGACTTAAATTGAGTTGTAAAGTAGTGGTGTAAATATCATAATTCTATAAACACAAAGAATTAGGTCTGATGCCTTAAGACTACAAAATACAAGTGGAAAAGATCTCCATGTTTTATTAAAATGCCTTCCAAAACACCAAACTTAACACAAGAAACTCATCCATGGAAAAGGCCTAACACAGGAGTTTGAATTACTTTGAATCATTTCAAATTTTCCTTTTCTAATCCAAAGAAATATCAAAAGGAGAAAAATCACAATTGATAAAAAAAAAAAAACAATGATGACACCAACATACAGAAACTTCCATAGAATTTTATTGAAGAGATTGCACATTTAGTGGTGAATTTGTAATCTCACTTGGTTGTTTTAAGTTTTATAGAACTAACTCTCTCATTTTTCTTCATATTTAAGTTTGATAGAGTCTTTAGCACTTGTTTTTATTAACTCATTTGCTGAAGAATGTTATGAACTGTTATGGTATGGTCTGTATGGATGCTATGAAAATGTGTTCTATTTTCTTTTTGTTGAAGTTGGTATGGTCTATATGGATGTTTTGTTTTTATGAACTCATTTGATGAAGAATGTTATGAACTGTTATGGTCTGTTATGAACTGTTTTACATGTTCTGCTCATTCATAACAACTCTGGTTAGGTTCTGCATACTCTGGTTTGTTATGGACAGAAGTTGTTGAAGTTGATATGTTCATGGCTGAATGTTTAAAAATTTAAAACTTTTCAAGAACGAACACACTTGTTGATGATGACCCACTCCTTCACCACTCTTACAAAAGTGGAGGAGAGGGTTGTAATAGCACCCTAATACAACCTACTAATGTTATGGTCCAAGCAGTACCTATTGACGATGAAAAGAGTTCTCCGACAAAAAAAGTCAAACAGGTGCATCTTTCACTATAAAGGAGGATAACTTCCTCATCTCAGATTGGCTCAATATTAGCATTGATGCTATAAGGGATACTTATAAGAAATTCACTCAAATGTGGGAAAGAATTTCTGATTTTTATCATGAATATAAAAAACCAAATATAATAAACCATTTTGTCGGCGTTTTGATGAATCAGTGGTTTCCTTTAAATATGTAATTATGTATGGTTGATTTATGAACTAACAATATTCGATAAACTTTGTAGATTGAGAAGACAAAGCTTATATACAAAGAGATGGAGAGGGCACCTTCACAATGGAGCACCAACCAAAATGACAGCAACACATCATGACCTTTGGTACGAGGAGAAAGCCACATGATAAATGTCCAGCCATTGAGAAGGAAAGTGAAGTTGAGGGCGATACTGTGGATGAGAGAATGTGGAGGTTTTTGGTGAGAGACCTCGAGAAAAAAAAAAGTTGAGTAACAAAGGGAAAGCAAGTAGAAGTTCTTGGAAGACCACAATACTAAGATTAACAATGCCATAACTTGAATGACTAAGGATAGACATAAGTGCATAGTAGAGAGGAGAACAACTGTGTTGAAGGTAGAAGGTGATAGATGTGTAAAATTTGAACTAAATAAGAAGAAATTTGAGACCAAGATGATGAGACTAGATCTTGCTGGCATGAATGTCATGCAATAAGAATACTTCCTTAATATCCTGAGGCAAATATTTGAGGCATTGAAGTCCCATTCCAGAGAGACATCTCCTTCAACACCTAAATGGAGGTGTGTAACTGGTTGTAGAATGCATTTTTATTTTATTTTAGTGGCTGCCCAGCCACATGTGGGCAGGAGAAACATGTGGCTGGGTAGCAACTAGGTGTCCTGACTAAAGTTAAAGTGGCTTGTTTTTATGAGCTGGTTGGAATATGTAGGCTTTTTGTGTTTTGAAGCAGCTTGTCATGCTAGGAGTAGCTAGTTTTATTCCATGTTTTGTACTGCTACTACTGAAATGTTGATACTGAAATGTACTACTATTGAAATTGCTAGTTTATGAACTGGTTTGTGGAGCTAATACATTATTTTAAGATGAAATTTGAATCTACTGAAGTTACTGGTTTATGAACTGGTTTGTACTGCTGCTACATTATTTTGATGCTAATGTGAACTAGTTTATGAATTGGTTTGGTATTGCAGTCAGTTGTAACAGGTGCTAGGTTGGTCATTAAAGGGGTAGTTTCATAAGTGTAATGCAATTTGAAGATAGACTCACTTTTGGGGCCAACATTGATTATGGTGTTGGAATTGATTCAATTTTCTTTAAAGCAAATCTTCTTGGACTTCAGATATTTTTGCTCCAGTATTAGTTTTTCAACGAAGGTATAATTGTATCATGTACAATCATTTAGTGAAAGGTATGGTGAAGAGAATGATTATGAAATATAGAAGAATGGGTCTAGTTGTATTTTTGAAGCATTGAAAATTGATGGTTGATGACATATTTGTTGTTTTGTTCATGTGGCTCTAAATTTGTTTTTGCCTAGCTTGAGGCAAGTAGGGGTGTACAAAAAATTGCCAAACTGAATGGGAACTAATCAGACCGGTCGGAACCGGTAGAGAACCGGTTGGTGGGTGACAGTATTTTTTAAAAACCGATTATCGTCGGTTCGGTCGTAGTTTAAGGTATGTTCAAATCGCTGAACTGGCCAATTACTTCTAATATTATTTTTTTTAAAAATTATACCTAATTGAAACGACGCCTAAGTGGAACGACATCGTTTTATGCCTTTCGTTGTGTTTTAAATACAATTGAAATAATGACGTTTGGTTTAATATCAAACAACGTCATTTTATCCATTACGCAATATAAAAAAAAAGTGGAATGACGCTGTTGAATTTAAAACCAAATGGTGTCGTTCTCAATTTGTATCGTCTTCTTCCACCTTTTTCTTCCTCGATACGTTTTTTGTTTCTCGCATCTTCTTTCTCTCTTCTCTGCAACTCTCTCTAATGACCATCGCTGCTAAGGGGAATCGAGCACCGACCGTGAACCACTAGAGAATCGCCAGAGTCGATACGACCAGTTTTTCTCCTCCACATTGACTGGTTACGGTCAATTGTTCCACCGTTTTCCCTCACGTCGGTCGGCGTCGGCTTTGCCCAAAAATTGACCCTTCAAAATAACACTGAAGGGTTCGGTTTTCACCCCTAGAGGCAAGTGATGATCCACTTGAGAAGATTATCACAGCTGAAGCTATTCGAAGCCTCGTTGACTTCTACTGCAATTCTCACAGTACTATTACGCAGGGAGGGAAAAGTAGTGGGAAACAATAATTTTCTTTATTAATTAAATTATTAATTAATATATGGAGTATATTTGTAAAATAATAAAAAAAATTAAAAATTAATATTTAAATATATAAAATTATATTACTATTTTAACTTTAAAATGACTAATCTAATGTGAATCAAGTTTAGACTTTAACTAAAAATTCTAATGTGAATCAAAATATGGACTTTTGCCGATGCTCTTAGATTTGTTAAAGTTGGTTAACTTTTTATAGTAATTAAGTTTTAAAATTGTTTACAAATTTGGTGTGTGAATGCCGTTCCCTTGTAAATTACTTCTCCCAGCTCCCAGAAAGATGGATAAGCTCAAATTTAATTGAGAAATAATTAATGATTTTGAACGGATAAGCTCGAAGCCAATGCAGTTTTATTTTAATAAAATTCCATGTCAGCAAGAATCATTCAGTGATGTTTTTTTTAATCAATTCGTAGAATATATCTTTTTTACATCCCTTTTCCTTATATTATTACTATGTTAGGATATAAGTTTTTTCAGTTGGGGGTACGGAGATTGAGATCTGTATGTGGTTTTAGGAAATAGAGGATAAATATTATAAAAAATCTACAATTTATTTAATAAATCTAACTTATTATATAAAATTATCTCAATTTATAAATATACTTTTTATAAATTTTTTAAAAACTTAAATACGAAAAGGTTACGGTTAAAATATTATTTGAAGGTAGAAAGTGTCCATTATGTCAGCCAAAATAAATTAGAAAATTAAAATAATTTTAAAGATAAAAATGATGATTGGGGTGGCCCCACTGATACCGTGGTCCACCCACTTGCTTGGGGCCGAATTTCTTAAAGAATCGGTCGTCTCTTCCTATCCAAACAGGATCACCCGACAATTGGTAAGACTGCATACGTGTTTCCTACGTGTACCATATGAGTTAGGAAAAGTTTTTTATTCTTTTTCTCCTATTTATCCAATACATTTCTTTTCTTTTTTATATTATTTTCATAAAGTTTTATACTTTATTAAATTTTTGGTGGCTCGCAAAAGACGCCATCTTTTATGGGTCATTTCTTTTCCTTTTTAATAAAAGTATTGGGTATAAAGATATAGGATTGATTCGGTTATTTAAAATTAAATTATTTTATTTCATCTCGTCTTATTATTATAAATTTTTTAAATTTTTATATAAAATATAATAAATAATTTAATTTTTTCAAATCTTAAAATAAAACTAATATTAAAAAATTATATTATAATAATATTTTATTAACTTTGAACTAAAAAATGGTCTCATTTCATTTAAACTATGTAACCAAACGAAGTCTTAATTGTTAGACATTCTTTATAAAATATTATTAAATTTTAAATATTGAATATATATTTATTTAATTAAACATCCAATAAGTCTTTTCTGTTAAATCCTTAGAAGTAAATAGTTTATTCATAAAATTAACTATTATTTGTTAAATCATTGATAAAAAGAAAAAAAAACCATTATTATTAAATAAACTTGAGAAGGGCATAAAATTGTGGCCCTTGAAATGTGGTTTTTCCATTATCTAGACTTTTAAAAGTGTCTTTGTTATGATATTTTTGGGTTCATTATCATTACTTATTCAATATTATTATTATTATTATTATTATTGTTTGTTTATTGTGTTTCAATCTACAAAGTATGAGGAGACCTTGTTGATGATACAACAATGTGATTCACATGTATCTTATTTCATCTTAGATTATTTTATATGTTTTATATTCATTCAAAATTTCAAACAATTGTTATTTTTTAATTCATTTATTGAGGTTAAATTTAATTAAGAATTATCTACCTTATCAATAAAATTGAGAGCTAGGTTTACAAAGTTCCATCATTCATATAGAAAATTCTATTTTTAAGTTGGTGCGTAGAGTATATTTAATAAAATATTTACATGACATAATCTGATTTTAAAGATAAATTTTAAAGTTTAAATATTGTAAATTAAATTTTACTATTTAAATGACGTGAATTATCTGTACTGTATATCGGCTTGAAAAAAAAAAAAAACCTATTTACTTCTTTAGTTGAAAAAAGAAAAAAAAAAAAAAAGAATGAAAGAAAGAAAGTCATATGGACGGCTACAACAGTCACTAGGCGCCATCCACAAAGTTGCAACATAGAATATATTTGGCCACCGCTTCCCAGATTTTCACATGGGATTGGCAATACATTATATTTATAATTATGAATTAATTTAATGCACTCATCACTTATTACAATTGAGATTTTAAAAAAATATTTTATTTATTGTATTTCTTTTTTACAGAAATTTAAATAAATGATTTACTGAACAAAAAAATAGTATTATTATTTTAAGAATAATGTTATACAGTCGTGAAATATATAAATGTCGTGCAGTTATTTTTAAAAAGAGTGAAATTATTATTAAAAATTAATTTTTTTTTTATGAAAATCTTATATTTATTTATTTTTTTAAGTAATTACCTTATATCTACAGACTCATTTATGACTGAAATTAAATTATCATTTATTTTACATTAGAGTATTGCTCCTCGTAAGTCTCATACACCACACACCTTACTTTTTTATTTTTTTAATTTTTTTTTAAATTTGTTTTGGATTTATTCTTTTTAAACTAATTCAATTTTTTTATTTATTATTCATATATCAAATATTTAATAAAATAAAAAATAAAAAAAATGAAAAAAATAGATAGTTTGTGATGTATGGTATTATTTTTAGAATTTTTCTTTACTTTAAACAAAAATAATACTAACATTATTGGATTTGCAAAATACTTGGCCGTTTAACTTTGACCAAAGAGCCCCGATTCCCAGCGCCAAGTCAGCAAACCAGATAAAAAGCAGCCTTCGAGAAAGGGAAACAACGTAAGAGAGAGCGAGAAGAACAAGGGACAGGAATTGAACATAGAATGGATAGGGTGTTTTCAGTGGAGGAAATTTCCGACCAATTCTGGTCGGCCCCTCTCAGGCCGCCACACTCGCAGTCCCGGCCACCATCTGCCGGAAGTCTACCATTGGAAGAATCTTCAAGAATGAACCGGAGCGAGTCCGAGTGGGCCTTTCAACGTTTTCTCCAGCTCGAGGCCTCCTCCAACGCTGAGACCCAGACCGAGACCGAATCTGCCGTCCACCCGAACAAAGACGTTGTCGTCGAGATCGGGGACGACGAGGAAAACACCAAGAATGCTAATAATATTACTAATCATAATAATATTATTCGGAACAAGTCTCCCACCAGTACCGCTTCCACGTCGTCTTTCGGCGAGAGCTGCACAGCGCCCTTTAATGCACCTCCTCCCAATATCCCCATCGATTCCGACGAGTACCAGGATTTCCTTAAAAGCAAGCTAAATCTTGCTTGTGCTGCAGTGGCTTTAACTCGGGTAAATTTATTTTTCTCATGTGATTTTATGACTATTGTTATTTATTTATTTATTTCATCCAGTTTTCGGGTTTTCCTTAATTCGTTGCCGAGGAAAATTAAAGCTTGTTCTTTTCGATGAAATTAAAAAAAGTAAAAGTTTGGATCTGGTGTTTAGTTGATTTCTTTTTGTACTTATATTAGGAATTCTCTCTGTTGGGTCTTGAGCTCGGTGCTTAGTTTGTGTTTGGATACTGAGAAACCTGGATAAAAGAAAAGGAAGCTAATATATGAATTTCGGTGGATTTGGATCTTTAAATTATGCGCGAAGTAAAAGGAAAACGGAAAGTTTCGTACCCAAACTGACAAGTTAAAAACGCACGTGGATAACCTTGCAAATTGTCATCTCATAGTTTGGAGAACGAATAAGACATTAATGTTCACGGCTTTGGTTGTGGAACTTGTGGGGGCATATGTAGGCATTGAAAAAGACAACTTTTTTGCTATTAATGTTCTTTGGTAGCAAAAGAAGGGCCTGTCGGTTAGATCCCAAAAAATATACTTGGGATTTAAAGCCTTTACTTGTTAGAAACTCTTAAATTTTAAAAGGGAATTCCTTTTTTTATTAGGGGTTTGTATTCATGCACAGTTTGCGTTTCGGTGCTGTAAAAGCCAAAGAATAGGAAAGAAACGGAGTGAGCTCTTTAATACGGTCATTCCTTTTATGAGAGAAACAGAAAGTTAGCTTCCAGTTTAGCCACATTGCTGCATTAGCTTGAGCTTACCGGGGCTTTTGTTTTCTTGGAACCTGAAAATGAGAAATATGAATTGTAAAGCGTCGGGTTTTCTTCTTTTGTTGTACTTTTGGAAAGAAATCCAAATGGTGCATAATGGTTGACGGATGTTCCTTTTTCTCTTTGTATCCATGTTTTAGTAGATTTTTTTTTACAAACTTTTCAAATTAAAGAAAGACAGCAAATGTTGAGAAGAAAAAAAAGCTACTTTTAGCAGTGCCATTGTCTGCATCTTAAAATTTCAGGGAAAGAAACTTTGTCATCGACGAGAATGTCCTTGGAAGCAAATGAAGGGCTACAGCCTACATATGGCTCAGTTATACTTGTACAGGGAAGAAACTTTGCCTGGAACAACAGAATAAAGACAAGGAGTCACAAAAGTGCAAAGGGATTAATCTTGAAATTACTTGGCCTCTTCCCCCTCCCCTTTCAATTGTCAAAATCTTAGGTTGAATTGCAGCTTGATTGAAAAATAGAAGAATGGCGCTTCCTGAGAGAATGAGCTACAACCCAGCTCTGGCAGGGGTTAAATTATTTTGAAATCTGTGATGCCGAAAAAAATTTACTGATCAAGAAGACTCCTCTTTTTGGCCATTAACTTTTGCGAAAGGTTAAATAAAATTATGCACAAAACCAGAACACCCCCACAGCCTTACCTAGGCATCAACTTGATGATGACCCTTCTTGTGGAGCATGTTAACGACATAAGCTGCTGTGACCTTGGCCTCATTGATTTTACAGACTTCTTCTCCACAACTATAATATAAACAATACATTTCAGAATTGATTGCAGACATCTTGGTTTCATCCAAAACCCTAGAGGTTGGCTCTAGTGGTAAAGACCGGCATTGGGCTTGAGGGTATACTCTCCCTAGGTCTAAGGTTCAAATTCCTTTAGTGCAAACAATTTCTAGGGGCCATTGGACTAAGGGATTTTCTTCTTGAATTACCCGAGGTGTACTTGTGGGAAACCCCTTGCCGAGGGCCTGTGCATTCCTGGGATTAGTCGGGATGCTATTCCTGGACACCCGGTGGCAATAAAAAAAAAAAAAAAATCTTGGCTTCATCCAATATATAATTTGATTTTCTCTCTTACATTTATTCAATCTGATATTTTCCTCACTTGGGCTGGACTTCACTGAATATGCAATCAACAAAGTTTGTTTATGTAACGCTCCAATGGAAGACCCAAACCACATGGCCTATACTCCAAAAGGACTAGTCAATGATACAATTAGAGCCCCATTAGAATCTTATAAAGAGCAAGAACTTCTACTTCCCAAGCAATGTGAGATCCCATACACCACCCATCCTCAATCTTATCATATGGGGGTATCACAATCTACCCCCCTTAAATTCCTGATGTCCTCGTCGGGCCTGTCCATTATAAGTGGCACGGCTCAAGTCTCAGATTTATGGTTGGGATAAGCTCTGATACTATTTGTAACGCCCCAATGGAAGGCCCAAACTACATGGCCTATACCCCAAAAGGACTAGTCAATGATACAATTGGAGTTCCATTAGAACCTTATAAAGAGTAAGAACTTCTATTTCCCAAGTAATGTGAGATCCCATACACCACCTATCCTCAATCTTATCATATGGGGGTAGCACAGTTTACCTATAAAAAAGCATATGTAATCAAGAAAGCTAGAAAGGAACTATCCATGATGTGCTATTATTTTATCTTTTGATTGCAATCTTCACACCATGGCTGCACGGGCAAGAAATACTTCTTTCAAGTCATAGAATTATCACCTCCTTGCCTGTACAAGATGTATCTTGAATTAGCAGGCTGCTACTTTTTGTGGTATAGTTGACCTTAAGTCCAAAATGGCATTTCCAATAATTTGAAACCCTTTCTAGAAGCTATCAATAAATACGAATACTATCCTACATGAAGGGTTTATCATAGTTCCAGCTTTTCGCAATCCATTCCTAAACGTCCATGCCCTCACCAGTTGTGGTGGCTTTTAGTACTTTTATTTTTACCACTTCAATTCAAGGCCACATGTTTGCCTTTTAATTTTACCTTCGGTTGTGTCATCATCTTCCTGCCATAAGAGAGCAAGTTTTTACTGTTTTGATTTCTTTTTATCTCATTCTTTTGTCTTTTCATTTTGTGTTTTAGATTCCTTTATGATTAAGTTATTAGTTGCATACCTTTCCCCCCCAATTTTTAATGCTTAGTAAGTGAATTCAAACAAAATTCCCAATCCCGTATTTTGATTCTGCCGACTTCTCACTTAGAGAACTAAAAGATGATACCATAACTGCTATAGTTTAACTTCCTATTGCATCTACCCTGGGTTTTGCTCCTTTTAACTCATCGACTTTGGAAACAATGTCCATGACTTTCTTTCCTTAATCTAGAATGTGATTAGGTGTTCTTTTGTATACTTTCTGTGTACACAGGCTATGCATATTTTAATTAGTATGAATAAAATCTACTTCTTACTTATAAAAAAAAAAAAAACAACAACCTCATCTACTTAAAAATTTATTGTGGCTCTGTTTTGGGATTAGGAATTTCCACAATTTGCTTTTCTTGTCTGTATGGCATATGATATGCGGCTTTTATGTTGGATTTCTTGAAATAGCTCTAAACCCTTTTTATTTTATTTTATTTTTTATTTTTATAAATACTTGTTAACTTACTATGGCTTATTCATGTCAACAGGGACCTCTAGTGAAATCCCAAGATTCTGCTGCTTTATCTGATAATGGATTACAGGCTTCCAATACTTCACAACTGGGATCCCAAGCGCCTTCTAAAGGTTTGTATTACTTAAATTTTATGTGTTTGTAATAGATGAATTAAATTTATAAACTCTGCCATAAAATAGCAATCAATAAAAACAGCCTTAGTTTCCCTATTGCATAAATTTTAAGTCTGCCCACCAAGTTCAAGTGATCGTACCTTCAAAAATAAAGTATCAATGAAAAGTTTCAATGGGCCCTACTTGATAAGGACTGTTGGCAACTAAACCCCGGGAATGTAAGCCTGAAGAAAACCTGAAGAGGAGCCTTGGTTGAAAAAGAAATACAAAGGTATTCACCTGAAGTTAGCCTTAAACGAGTAAAGCTTTAAGGGGTGGATTCCTTTGACATGGATCCTCCAGAAACCAATAAGAACAAGATTACAAAAAAAGTCCTCAACATGTTTGGATTGTTGATAAGGATTGAGTGATGAATTTCATCGAGCAAGGATCATCATCTACTTGCTCTCCACAGTCCCAATCTTTTTGGTGCATGCCATGCTAATGATAACTGATCACTAAAGTGCCATGTTTCCAGAAGTTGTCCAGACTGAGAATGGATATGCATTAGTGAGAGATTTATTCTAAGAGTTTAACGATAGCCATTCAATGATAATTTGAATTCTTTTGTTCAATTTTTAATCTAGTTATAAATTACCTTTGTTGTCCTCATTACACATTTAATTTATGACCGAAGTTGGTTTACCTTTCCTTTAGCGAGAAAGACAAGTGCTTCTCTTGAGGCAAACTCTACAGACAAATAGAAAGTACACGTCAACTCTGGTATGAGGAGTGTCCATAATTGCCTCCTTACTTTTGCAGCCAATGCCTTAATCGTGCATTGCCTGGTGACCAATATAATTAATTGAATTGGGTACAAACTACTAACGGCCATGCATTGGGCATAAATGAAAAAAAAAAACCCACAAATATTGCACTGGATACAGTGAGATAGTTGAGCGGAGAGCCAAATAAAGCGACTTCTATTTACATTTGATTGGTGATGATAATAAGGCCAATGTTTGTTTGTTATCTTTTCTCATAGTTTCTTTTTTATTTTCTCTTTAAGATAGTCTTCCCTGTTTCAGCTTTGAACCTAGTGTTGATGATGTGTAGCACAGTAATTACTCCTGGTTTATTATCTTTTATGTGATTTTTAATTCTTGTAGTTTAAGATAACTTATAAAAAAAAAAAAAAATTCTCGTAGTTTAAAATATTACCTATGCAGGAGCTGGGTGTGATTCATCCTGGTCACGAGAAAAGGACTCTAATGGATCACTAGGAATTCCGTCCTTACCTGTGCAAAAGAAATCTGGGGTCCCAGCTAGGCCAACAACAAGTGGATCATCAAGAGAACAGTCAGATGATGAAGAAGTTGAAGGAGAAAATGAACTAACTGAGAATATGGATCCTTCTGATGCAAAACGTGTAAGGAGGTAATGATGGTCTCTGCTGTTTTATTGACAATACTATAGTTATGGTCCTTGTAGATGTTGGAGCTTCTTGTTTATCTTCCAGAGACTTGGTTATCTATTTATGTAGTTGGTGTACAGTTTGAAGTTGACAACGGAAACTCACTTTCAATGGTATCAAGAGTTTGTTCCACAAAAAGCAGATTCCAGCAATATGGGCTATGTATTCTCATGCCATATAGAAAAGCCATTCATGTGTACTGCAAAATCCTTGTAGGATTTCTTTCTACAGCTTCCATTAAAAGGACATGAGAACTTACTTCCGAAAAAACATGTTTTGACAGTCAATCTTAATATGGGATTTTCTTTTGTCTTCCAAATTCATGCCTGTTTGGAATTTATATAATGCAGTGCTTAGTAAATAGTATCTACATCATATGCTGGTACATATTTGATGCACACAAAACTCAGACTCTGTGCAGTTGTGTTCCTATTTATGTTTTCATTGAGGGATCAATTTCATGGTTGTATGGACATTTCTAATTCGTTTTCTTTCCATTTATTTATATGTAATGTTTTAGGATGCTTTCCAATAGAGAGTCGGCTAGACGCTCAAGAAGAAGAAAGCAGGCTCATTTGACTGAGCTTGAGACGCAGGTTTGGCCATTTTATTTATCCATTATTTTTTTCTTATGTTGTTGCTTTTCCTTAAAAATCTTGTATAGATCCTAACACATCGTTCTGATAGGTTGCTCAACTAAGAGTTGAAAACTCTTCCCTTTTAAAGCGTCTTACCGAGATCACCCAGAAGTACAATGAAGCAGCTGTTGACAATAGAGTTTTAAAAGCAGATGTCGAAACATTGAGAGCAAAGGTAAGCTTTTCACTTTGATTGTTCTGTTTTTTAACTTGGGTTTCTTGCCTGATGGGCATGCATCAAGACCTACAACGCACTCTCCATGGCAAGCCTGTGTGTCATAAACTATGGATTAAATCTGGATGATTTGAGGAACCTAATTAAAGAACAAACCAGATTATTTATTATTTCTATCCTTTTGATTATATTTCCAGGTTAAGATGGCAGAGGAGACTGTCAAAAGAATTACTGGACTGAACCCGTTGTTCCATGCCATGTCTGATATATCCTCAATGGGAATGCCATCAATTAATGGAAGCCCTTCTGATACATCAACGGATGCTGCTGTGCCTGTGCAAGATAACTCAAATCATCACTTTTTTCAACCTAGTATGAACAATAATATGTCCACTCATGATATGGGAGTCAACAATGGCTTGGCAGACGTTACTTCTATTGAAAATATGCAGCGGAATTCTACAGTAGCTGCAGCAGGAGGAAGCAAGATGGAAAGAACAGCTTCCATGCAGCGAGTGGCTAGTTTGGAGCATCTTGAGAAGCGGATCCGGGGCACAAGTCCTTGTGGAACCCAGTCCAATGGGGAGTAGTAGCAAGTAGAACAACTCAGATGTGAAGAAGCATCTTCCTTTGGATGATTTTGAGAATGATCTCACTGCAGTACTATTTTTGGTTTCGCTGTATGTAAGAAAGCCTATTTTTTTGGTTGAAAGGGGAAGAAAAATGCCGTTACTTGAACCTCTATGTATTCAGCTTTACTGAACATTGTGAATGATAAATTTGACACTATTCTGTCAATATGAACTCCTAACAACACTGGGGATGAATAATAGCAAATTTCCGATTGATGATCTCCATGATGACTGCTTTTGATTTCTTTAAGAGCTATGAATCTATTGTCTATCTTAAACAATAAACAGCACGGCTATCGCTTATATGAAAGTTGTTCCTTCTTATACTGGTGCTTGATGGAGCCTAGAGAGCTCAAGCAAACCCGTAAGTGACGCTAAGGTCAAGGAATGGAACTAAATGACATGTAACTAGCCCTGCAGGTGCAGGGGCTGCAATTAGCCATCAAGGTGGCACGTTGTCTTCTAGGCCCATGTAAATCAAATGAGCTTTTAGATAAATCTACTTAACTCTCAGATTGGAAAAAAGTAGTAACAAAAGACCCAATTGATTTTTTAATGTTTCTCTAACTCTCTCGTGGTCATGAGAAGCTCGACGTACTTATCAATTTACACAGAGAGAAGGACAAAGATACAATGAACGCAAAGACGATAGCTTCAGATTGGGCTTAACACTGAAATCTCAGTTGCCGCAGCTTTTAGAGCAAAAGAGAGAAGGCCAACAATGCCACCAACATTGCCACAAAGATTGTCATCTCTAAGAGAGATTGATTTTGAAACCTTTAACGACTATCTAATCAGATCGGTTTTCAAGAAGAAACTACAACTTTGTTTGTGTGGTCATGAAAGTTTCCAAAACTATCGGAACCAAGCCCATAGTCTCGAACGATTGGTTGGGCCAAATAGTCCGAATCCTTCCTCGAAAGCATTTTGCCGTTTTGGAGCAGATCACAATGGATATAAGAAGAAAAAAAAAAAAGGGCCAACAATTGGGAAGATGGACTTGCATAATTGGGAGCAAATGGCTATAACGCCACGCTCTCATCAGCCTCTCTCAACTCCCAAATCATGTAACTATGAATAAAAGTTGTTGAATAATGTTATATATAGTTGTAGAGTATATAAGCATCATATATTTATTTTAAAAAAGAGTAAAATTTATTATTAAAAAATTAATTTTTTTGTCATGTGGGTTCTATATCTATTTATTTTTTTTCAAAGAAATTGCACGGCATTTGCTTACTTCACGACTATAAATATCATTTCTCACATTTTTTTTAATTTTATTTTACAAAGTGTTGGTATTATTATATTCAAAACATTTTATTTTATAAATGATATTTTAAGTGAGTGCTATTAATAAAACTAAGAGTACCGTCCTTTTGTAGAAAATTTTTAAAAATTTAGGTACAGTTTCAATAGTGAGTTAAAATGAGATGAGTTGAAATAAAAGTTGAAAATTAAAAAAATATTGTTAGAATATTATTTTTTAATATTGTTAGAATATTATTTTTTAATATTATTTTAAAAAAATTGAATTATTTATTATATTTTATGTGAAAATTAAAAAAAAATTTATAATTATGAGACGAGATGAGAGGAGAGGAAACACTTCTTATATCCAAACTAAGCCTTAGGATTGTATGACAAATAAATAGAAAAACTTGGCGGTAAGATTTAAAAAAAAAAAAAAAAGTAAATAAAACTATTAGATTTTGAAATACATATAAACCATTCCAAAAAAAAAAACAAAAAAATACAAAAAAAATTATTATCATTGATGTAGGTGAATTGGTCTGTCGATTTTAGCGCATCAAAACAGAACAATTCGACTCCATTCCTGACACAACTCTGCTGCATTTGTTGGATGTTCTATATGCATTGGTGTGGACGAGGTCTTCGCTCTCTTAGTTCGTGTTCAACAAAAAGCATCCAGACCAACTGGGATCCAACTGCATCGCTCCAACTCAATCACGCGGCTCTTGTTTTGCTCGAGAAATGCAGCACAAGGGAGCATTTCAAGCAGATATTGGGGCAGATTATGAGGAGCAATCTCGTTGGTCAAACGTTTCCCATGAGCAGGCTTCTCTTTTTCTCAGCAATCTCACGTCCCGAAAACCTGGACATGGCTCTCCGGCTTTTCGACCATTATACTCCACGTCCCAATCTCTACATTTACAACACCATGATATCCGCCTTATCATCTTTCTCTATCAGTCAATCATTTGCTCTCTACTGTTCAATGCTCTCGTCTGGTATTTACCCAGATAAGCACACTCTCCTTTACCTTCTCCAAGCGTCCCAACGTATATCGGAGGCCAAACAGATCCACTGCCATGCCATTGTTACAGGCTTGTTGTCGTATGGTTATCTGCAAAACTCCCTGGTCAAAATATATTTGGAGAATGGACTCTTGGGGCTTGCACATCAGGTGTTCCGCCATATGCCTGTACTAGATGTTGTATCATTTAACATTTTGATTGTTGGTTATGCGAAGAGGGGATACAGTTTTGACGCTTTGGATCTGTTCTATGAAATGGTCGGTTCAGGGCTTGAACCTGATGAGTTTACGATAGTGGGTCTTCTTGTGTCTTGTGGGCAGTTAGGAAATGCAAAACTAGGGAAGTCTGTTCATTCATGGATTGAGAAGAGGAAGTACATTAGTTCTTCGAATTTGATCTTGGGTAATGCTCTTCTTGATATGTATGCCAAATGCAAGAAATTGGAGTTTGCTCAAAGAGTATTTGATGCATTAGTGGAGAAGGACATCATTTCGTGGAACACCATGATTGCAGGATATGCCAAGGTTGGTCAATTGGACCTTGCCCGCACTTCTTTCAATCAAATGCCCAAGAGAAATCTCTTCTCTTGGAATTCTTTAATGTCTGGCTACTCCCAGAAGGGTGATTATATGATGGTAATGAATTTATTTAATAGCATGGTTGGGGAGAATGTTAGGCCTGATAATGTTACTATGGCAATCTTGGTCCATGCTGCAGCAGAAATTGGAGGACTGGATCAAGGGAAATCGATACATAGCTGGGTGGTTAGGATGCAGATAAAAGTAGATGCATTTTTGGGTTCATCATTAATAGACATGTACTGCAAGTGTGGAAGCATTGGAAGAGCTTTTATAGTTTTCAGGGGGCTAACTGAAAAAGATGTTAATGTATGGACGACTATGATTACTGGATTTGCATTCCATGGTTATGGGAGCAAAGCTCTTGAACTGTTCTCCGAGATGCAGGGAGATGTACTGCCAAATGAGGTGACATTTGTTGCTGTTCTTACTGCTTGTAGTCACAGTGGACTTGTGGATGAAGGGCTCAAAATATTCAATAGCATGAAAGGAAATTATGGTATTCAACCAGGACTCGAGCACTACGGGTGTTTGGTGGATCTTTTTGCAAGAGCAGGGTGGCTAGCTGAAGCTAAAATTGTGATTGACAAGATGCCAATGGAACCGAGTCAATCCATATGGGGATCAGTTGTGGGTGCTTGTAGAGCTCATGGAAACATGGAACTAGCGGAGATAGCTTTGAGAGAGTTGCTAAAGTCAGAACCTAACGAATCAGGTGGATATATTTTGTTGTCAAACATATATGCTACTAGGGGAAGATGGAGATGTTCAGACAAGATAAGGGAACTCATGGAAAGCAGGGGAGTAAAGAAGACAGCTGGTTGCAGCAGTGTAGTTGTTGATGGAGTTTTTCATGATTTTGTTGCAGTGGATAAGCAGCATCCGAGATGGGAGGATATTCAGTCCTTATTGAATTGGCTAAAAAGTGAAATGAAGTCCACTGCTGATTTTTCTTTCGACTTTTTGCACACGCTGCTAGACCCATGTTGATTTCTGCTTATGTTTGAAGCTTCCTCTTTGACAATGGTGATGCATAGATTTCTAATTTGTTGATCACGTGAAATTAAAATTCTCAGAAGATATTATTTGGTAGATTTTCTCCCTCAGAACTACACTTTCAGGAAATTACCTGGTGAAGTCTTGTTTAATGTGCAATTTCCCTAGCATAACGAGGCTACTGTTAAATCCTATCATCACGAGTTAGGCTGAGAATATAAGGAGCTCAGAAGTCAGAACTAAAAACTGCTTCAAGCTGTCAAGAATTCCATGGTACATAGAAGTGCTGTCTGTGTTGTGACTGGAGAAGGTATCATCATGTGATATTAAGAGACATTCTTTTTCTAAACAGGCTAGCTCCCAGTCCAGTTCCCACCTAACGCCTCTTCCAGCATTTCTACTTTGACCGGCATTTCATCTGTTTCTGTAGACCCTCTTGATTTAAAGGTATTCGCGGCCTTAGCAAAACACATATCTAATCACTAAGCTAACAAAGGATGCTAAATTGGATGGGTGAACAGCTATTGTGCTATGATTTGTTTTCCATACAGAATCTATATTCCAGAAATGAAAGTATCCTGAAACGATTTGGCACTTTGGAACGTTGGGAAACGGTATGGACCAAGTTCACACCATGCAATATAGAGCAATGATACTGAGGATAAAAATTAGATTTGGCAGCATAACTATACAACATCAATGCCAAGAAACGTAACGGCACCATCAACAATGAACTCTTAAGAGTATTCTGTATACTGCTAAATGTCCTCAAAGTTGTAATCAGAGGCTCGTTGATTTTTTTCCTTTCTTTTCCTTTTTCTTTTGAGGGTATACAAGTCTTTAGTCAAGAAGATGAGCATCTTGCAAGTGTACGTTGGGGGTCTACAACTCCAGCAGAACAGAATTTCTTCAGAGTTGGTAGCTTATGGTCATGTGTGAACTGTACAAGAAAAACAATACACTAATCTTCCAAAACATCTTACACCCTAATTTATCGAATGGTCTATGTGATGACCCGTTTTTGCGTGTTTTTTTACTGGGGGAGTGGTTTTGATTTAATTAATATTATAGTGCTTTTATTTTAAATTATCAGATTTTAATTAGATTTTATTTTCTGTTTAATTTATTTTAGCTCGTTTTTAGATTTAAAATTTAATAGTTGGTTTTTACTAGTTATTTATTATATTTTAGCTCGACGTTGTGTTTAAAATATTTTAATGGTGTTTATTTATTTATTTGATGTAGTGTTTAATTTATTTTAGTCGTTTATGTTTTTAACATCGTTTTCGGCGGATCAGTTTCTGGATCCCGGAAGTGAAGTTGGGACTTCATTTCTTTTTCCCTTATTTTCTTTTTCTCTTTTTTTTTTCTTCTTTTTTCCTCTTTCCCTTTCCTTTCTTCTTCTTTTCCTTCTTTTTCTTTCTTTTCTTCCTTTTCCCCCCTTTCTTCCCCGTGCGCCGAACTCCCTCTCCCTCCCTTCTCTTTTTCCTTTCCGTCGACCCCTCTTTGGCCGGCCATATCTCCGCCGTCCGGTGGAGGTGT
>QGSO01000495.1:561265-579536 GCA_011037825.1 Carya cathayensis | reverse complement strand
GAATACGTGGGGCCACAACAACTGTGGAGTACGTATTAATGCACATTATTTATCAAGACAATTAAATAAGATTCCAAGTTTATGTTAAGTCAAGTTTCAGATCAAGTTCATGTTATATTATACTCACGTACATGTTATGTTCATGTTTATGTTATGTTCCAAGTTCATGTTCACATCATGTTATGTTCACTTTTATGATATGTTCAAGATCACGTTCATGTTATGTTATGTTCATGTCCATGTTATGTTTCACGTTCATGTTATGTTGTTTGTTCATGTTATGTTTTAAGCTTAAGTTTATGCCATGTTAAGTCAAGTTTCAGTTCATGTTTAAATTCTGGTTAAGTCATGCTATATGTCAAGTTATACTATGTTTATATATGACTATAATTATGCATTTATGCTTTTACTGCCATGCATGCATTTTTAACCTGTGTGTGAGTTTTATGTTAACTTACTGAGATTTGTAATCAAATCTCACTGTGGTAGTCCCAACTACCATTCCCCCGAATGGTAGATCTTGTTACAGGACCCAAAGGAGAATTGGAATCTGACCAACTGAATACGGTCGACTAGGCCACGGTGCGATGTTGATGATGGTATAGTATTTAACTTAGGTTAATACTTGTACTTTTGGAGTTGTATCTCAAGTATTCTTTTGATCACAACCATTTTAGACTAGTGTGGTGATCACGGCTTTTTAGTATGCCTTTATGTATGAATTATGTTTCAAGTATTTGGGATATATTTAGTTTGGTGCATAGTATTGCTAAAGAAAAAGATTATCCGCTGCGAATATTGCATAATGCTAGATGCATGTTAGAAACATTGCATCTTATATGTCATGAACGGGGGCAGGTAACCTTGTGTTGCATGTCCCGACGCTTCAAATGTCCGTTCAATCCCAAGCGGAATTTGGGGGCGTCACACCAACTAACTAACTATTTTAAACGTAAAATAACTAGAGATAGAAGGTTATACCATCGACGGGATATAACCCGTGCGTCGCTCGTTGTTCGTCACGAACATGCGTCGGAGGAACATACGTGGCGGCGTACAGTGGCTGTCCACCACATAAAGTGGTAGTTTGGGCTTGAGAAAGGCTAGGCGTGGTCTTGGAAGACTCATGATTTTACAGCTGTCGGTGAAGAATAAATTACATGATTTACGGAAAAGATAATCTATACGCGTGATTCCAGATGAGGGTAAAGACGAGAGAGATGTGATTGCTGTCGGGAAATAATCCAAAACTGATAATTTTAGCGGGCTGTTACACATTACATCTCAGCTAAGGGAAGGACATTCTAGTAAATGGATAGATAAACTATTACAAACAACTTGTTTATCAACTGATGATTGAGTCTTCATATTAGCACCATCTATGCTGCCACAAGGAGTAGATTCTTCATCATTTGGAGATGTGGGGACACTGATGTCATTTTGTATATGCTGCTCTAATACCCCCCGCAAAATGGAGAATAGATATTAGCTATTCCCATCTTGGAGAGGTGTAAAAACAGCAGGTAAGATGGCAGGGATTTGGTAAATATATCAGCAAGTTGTGAATGTGTAGAGACGTGCAGTTTTGATGCAACCTTCGAGGATTTTATCTTGGATCAAGTGACAATCTACCTCAATGTGTTTTGTCCTTTCATGAAAAAAGGGGTTGGCTACTATGTGCAAGGCAGCTTGGTTGTCACAAAACAAGTCAGCATCATGTGGATGAGGGATAGACAAATCAATGAATAATTGTCTAAGCCAAGTAAATTCAGTAGTAATAGAGGCCATGGCACGGTATTCTGCCTCAGCAGAAGATCTTGATACTACTATCTGCTTCTTTGATCTCCAAGAGATGAGGGAATGGCCTAGAAGGATGCAATAACCAGTCACTGATTTTCTGGTATCAGGGCAAGATGCCCATTCTGAATCACAATAGCCTCTTAGGTGAATGGAAGAAGATCAAGACAGAAGGTCTTTGGTGAGAGTGAAGTTGTTAATGGATGGATTCTCTGGTTCAAGTGAGGTCATATTGGCAGATGAAAAGCTAAGTTGTTTGGGTTTGCCATGAAGTTTATGCCCAGGTGAATAACCATTTGTAGCATTCATCTGCTAGATGGCCTGTCATATGACAATGAATACAAATGGGGGCATTGGCACTGTTCATCTCACACCCAGCTTAATTTTGCACAATGTACTATGTGTTCCATCTTTTAACTTCAACTTAATCTCAGCAAAACAGCTAACCTCTTCACTTTCTTGTTGTTTTGTTTTTCTATCACAATTCTGTTTTCTCCAGGCCCTTTTGTCATGGACCACGATTGGCATGGGTGAGATAAAAGATGGTCTTTACCAATTGCTTGCTGAACTAGTGTCTCCATCAGCGCTTCTTGACCAATTTTCATTTTCTTTACATAAAACCATTTTTGTTTCTGCTGTTTTGAAAGATGTTGATCAAGTTTCTGATCTCTGGCATTGTTGACTGGGACATACTCCCATTTCAAGATTAAATATAATACCAGATTTCTCTATCAAGAATCACATCTTTACTATCTCTGATACTCATCCATGTCATGTGTGCCTTATTACCAAACATCATAGGCTCCCATTTCCTGACAGTACTCATAAAACCAAAAGCATTTTTGAACTTATACATTGTGAAATATGGGGACCCAACTCACCTGGTCAAGTGCTTTGAAGCAGTTGTCCAGAGTATGTCCTTGAATTTTGCAATGGGTGCAAAAAGGCCTATCTCGTTTGAAAGGCTGAAGTGGTTTGGAAAGGCTTATATGCTGTGTATGGCTGCTTGATAGCAAGGGCCATTGAATCAGGTGAAGGGGTACCTTTAAGCACAAGATGCTGCATCTCTTGTTGCTGAACCATGGAAAATATTTTGTTTATAGGAGGCAAGGGATCTAGTAGCATAATATGGTCACGGGTGGTATTAAAAGACTCATTTAAACCCATAAGAAATTGTACGACGCAATCTCTTTGGTATCTATCATTTAAGACAGTAATTTTGCCACAATTACAATCAGGCATTGGGTCAAATATTAGGAGTTCATCCCAAATAGTTTTAAGTTTTCCAAAATAAACACTTAACTGAATCAGTGTCTTGGTGCAAACCTATGAGAGCCTTTTTGAGTTGGAAGATTTTATGCCCATTTTGCTGAGTGAAACATTCTTTTAGTTCTCCCCATATTTGTTTTGCATCATCCACCAATGCAATACTGGATTTGAGAGTGGGATTAATGGAGTTGTGGAGCCAGGAGACCACTAAGTCATTGCATCTCTCCCAAGCATCATTGAGTGGGTCAGCAGGGTCTTTTGGTTTGGTTAAGGTTCGATTGATGAAACTAAGCTTGTTCTTGGCACAAAGAGCTCTACACATAGCTCTTGACTAGGTTGTATAATTCTCTGAGGTGAGAAGGTCAGGGACCAAGGGAATGGAGGGATTATCCTCGTGATCCAGGTGGTAAGGGTTGATAATATTTGCAAAATCCAAAAAAATTGATGCAAGTTTTCCAGTAGCCATAGCAGAAATTTCTCACTTTGTGGCTCTTGATACCATGTTAGAATAAGCAAAGAAGAAGAAAATAACAGAGAAGAAGGAAAATAACAGAGAGAGAATGTGTGGAGGAAAAAAACAAATCCTTTTATTTCATCGTGTCTTTTGCTGTACATGGTGTTGTTGCTTTATACTTCAAGAGGGAAAACAAATCCTAACTAACTAAGGAATATTCTGGACAGCTGTACAATGAAATTACATAAGGGTACATTACATCTCAACTAAGGGAAGGACATTCTAGTAAATGGACAAATAAACTATTACAAACAACTTGTTTATCAGCTAGTGATTGAGTCTTCATATCACCACCATCTATGCTGCCACGAGGAGCAGATTCTTCATCATCTGGAGATGTGGGGACACTGATGTCATTCTGTATATACTGCTCTAATAAGATGCACATCTTTAATTTGATTTGGATTTATCATTGATCATAATCTGAATAAAGTAAGTATTATGAAAGTTATAGAGCATACCACCAAAGATCATGTGCACTATTCTATGGATAACATGTGAGACAACCAAAAAATTTTAAAAAAAGGAAGTTTCTAAGATGTAACCATGCTGAGGACATATTATCCATTATATATGGTAAACCTGTTCGGCACACATGTCTCACCAGATGCATGTGTACCTTATCCCTTTTACCACTTAAGACCAACTTATAATTCCAATGAACATCTGCTTGTATAAACAAGGTCCATACTTTGATACCAACTTGCTTAGACCTGGTCGATAGTGTTGAACCTAAGGTTTCAAGTTTTGTGTAATTATATATTTCCACATGGATTTTGATGATAACAAATGAATTCAAAGAATGAAGGAGTCTCAATCTCAATTTGTCCACACAATGGAGTCAAGCACATCAAGGAACCAAGCATGAGCAAGAAGGAAACAAGTTCACATTAAAGTCATAGAGAAATGTTGTAAATCTCTTAAAATTCGAAATTAGGATTAAGGCTCAAAAATTAATATTTTATCATAAAGCATTAAAATACATTTTCCACATGTGCATGAATATTTTGAAAATTAAATTTGAAAATTTTGAAAGATAATTGATTGTCATCTTTCACATGTGCATGCCATGATTAAAGGTTTGAACTTTGAAAATATTAAAGATGATTGATTGTCATCTTTCACATGTGCATGTTTTATTTGAATATTTTCAAAAGTGATTGATACTTTTCTTGACTTATGCAAAAGGAAGATGCCTTTGTTTGAATTTTTTGAAAAGTAAAGTGTGCTCCTTTTGTCATATGCAAAAAGTAAAAAATTAGGTTTGAAATTTTTGAAAAGCAAAGTGTGCTCCTTTTGTCATATGCAAAAAGTAAAAAGATTAGGTTTGAAATTTTTGAAAAATGAATGATGATGTTTTTGACATGTGAATCTTTTTAAATTTGAATATGAAGTCTCATATGCCTATAAATAGATCATTTGAGAGCTTCACATTCACAACACCAAGAGCATACAACTCTCATTCAAAGCTTTCATTCTCTCTTCTCTAAGCATTGAGCCTTAACCCTTGTTCATTTTGAGAGATATAGTTTGTGCTTGTATTGTTCTTATTTCACTCATTGAGGAGTGTTTTCTGATATCCTACCCACTATCAATTCTTGTATCAGTAAAAGGGTGTGTACAACCCTTGTGCGTGTAGAAAGTGTTCTACACAGGGAATCGTTGAATCACCACGTGTAAGGTGATTGCAAGTGTAGAGGGTGTTCTACACGGATCCTTTGTAGCGGTGTTGTTCAAAGGTGTAATAGGTTTCTATCTCCACCTGAAGGAGATTGAATAGTGAATTCGGGATCCTCAAGGGGTAGCTTGAGGCGAGGACGTAGGCAGTGGGGCCGAACCTCGTTAACATACTGAGTTTGCTTCTCTCTTACCCTTACTCTTTATATTTATGCTGTTTCATATTTTGTTTATATTTTATATTGTATATTTGATTTATAATTGTTATTTTTTTTAAATACAACTCAATTCAACCCCCATCTTGTGTTAGTCATCTGGGCAACAGATAGGACTCTTCCTACTTCCCGGTCTTGTACAAGTTCATCCCAACACTTGACAGGAGATGACTATATCCACAAATGCACCTCTGTCATGTCACGTAGCTCGAGACTAATCTCGAGTCACGTCATGTTGTCTGTCATGCTTCCGCTGCACTCTCTGATACTTTTCCACCACTTCACACATACTCTCAGCCATAAGTCAACCACAAGGGGACACCTCTCAGATTATAGGCCACATCACCACTACTTCGGAACATTGTTACAACATTACGCTTCTCAGCCACGCCATCCAACCCTTTGTGACACGCCGTTTGGTGTATCATGACATAGCACATAGTACACTCACGTGAACTCCCTTCCATCCACACTACGATACACATAACTATGATGCACTTCTCACGGTGCATCGCTACACAACATGGAGTATGCACCATGCGTACTCCCTTCGCTACATCACTTATTATCACGATGCACATCACACGGTATGTCGCTACACAACACAGAGCACACACCACGTGTACTCTCTTCATTCTACACCACACTTCACTACAGCGCATGTCACACGGTGCATCGCTGCACTACACGGAGTACACTCCACATGTACTTCTCTCACAACAGTATGTCGCATCACAACTACGGCACACCTCACACCCATACTTCACAGCACAGTCCACAACACTACATGATTCTGCCCAACACTTCGTCACACAGCCACACTTTATTACACAATTACGCAGCGAAGTCCACAATACTAGTCCAACCAACCAACTAATATAAACATAAATAACGAGAGATAGAGTGTTATACTATCGATGGGATAACTCGGGCATCGTTCTCTACTCGTCACGATTAAGGCATCGGAGGAGTTATACGTGGTGGTAACATTGCGTACGGTGGCTGTTTGGGCTACTGAAAGTGGCTACGGGTGTGGATCTGAGCAGGGAAGGGTTTGATAATGATCCTAGAGTGGTGACCTCATGGCGGTGCCAAGGTGGCACACGGTGGAGTTACGGTGGTCCGTGGAGGAGATTTGGGTCGTGTATGTCTAAACTAGGAAATGGAGAGGGAAACCTAGAGAAGCTTAGCTGGGCTTGGAGGAGCTTGAGGGAGGTGTGGTGGAGCTGGGGAGGCGAGGTGGTGGCTGGGTGGTGGCTTACGGTGGTGGATCGGCCATAAATGGTGCAACTCATGCCTTAGAGAGTGAGGGAGAGTGAGAGCTGTGTATAGCTCCGTTGGGTATGAAATGGTTGGGGAAGGTCGTGGTGGTGAGAGGAACAAGATGGTGGTGGTGAGATGTCGTGGATAGCTGTGGATGGTGGTGCATGGTGGTGCAACCGAACGTGTGGTTGTAGAGACCCATCGGAGAAAGAGAGAGAGGTAGGGGAAAGGAGAACATGAGGAGGAATCCCATGATGTGGTGAAGCCATTGGTGGTGCTCGGTGGCCATTTTGGCCGTGTATGGCGGTGCTAGGAGGAGGAATAGGCTTTAAGACCCATTCGGTTGGAGGGAGAAAGGAAGAGGGAGAGCTGCCGGTGTAACTCACCACCAGTGGGGTTAAGCTCACCAGTGGGAGGGAAACATGCTGGTGGTGGAGGTGAGGTGATAAAGGGTTAGAATTGCATAATTAAGTTGTTTAAATGAGTAATTTATTTTATCAAATAAGAATTGAATACTTAATTATGCATCAAATTCTAATATTGAATGTCAAATTAGTTGATGTCAATATTTTACACATAAAGTTCTATATTTGCCTTTGAAAGAAATACATTTTTATGTACTGCAGGGCATTTATGAAAATATTAAAAGAGAATAGAACTCAGCTGGATGAGGTGTAGGACAACAGAGGAAATCAACACAAGATAAAGGGGCATTTCAGAAATTTCATGGAGTGCATTGAGAGAGAGATCATCTGGTTTGAAATGAGTGGCTGTCACGGATACAGCAGCACATGCATGAAAGCACTCGACTCATGCAGAAAAATAAAGCACCTGCAGAAAATCACTCAAGACTGGAATTCAAACCAGCACATGCAGAAAGTGGACAACATCATTCACAGATGCAGAAAATGAAGAAGCAGAAAACAGAAAATCAACAATCACAGCACCTAAAACAGAACACATGGGACGGCTGGCAATCTTTTCTTTACATTTGATGGGCGGTAGAAAGCATCACACAAAACAGAAAAGGGAAACTCACGGAAGACACATGCACATGCAGAAAAAGTAAAATACACATGCAACAAAACAGCAAACCGAACACATGCAGAGAATGGAAAAGCATCATTCACGGATGGAAATACATGCAAAAAATGAAAAGTCAGCACACATGCAAAGTCTCTCACGGCACCACAATGCAGAAAATAGAAAAATCACACACACATGCAGAAATCAACAATCACGGCAAACACACATGCAGAAAATAAAGTGTAATGCAACTCACGGATACAAACAGCAACTCTCGGCAGCTTTCATCACACATGCAGACCCTATAAAACTAAGGGGCTGGAAGCTTAGAAAGAGACTGAATTTACTCTGCACTGGGACGTTGTAGCAGCACTTGTTTTGCTGGTTTCTTTTTATTTTTGTTTCTGTTTTCATTTCAGACCTGATGAGAGTTAGTTTTTAGTTTTTTTTTTCTTTCCTGTATTTTCTTTCTTTCAGTCGGCTTGGTGTTGTTTTTTTTTTTCCTTCACTTGTTTTCCTTCGGGTAGACGGAAGCAGCAGGGGAGCATTTTTTTTTTCTCGTTTTTTTTATTTCTTTTGCTTTAGAGCACAGCAGCTTTGATTTTTCTCATGTTAATTTTCTGCTATTTTTTTTGTTCTTGTTAGTTTAGAGCGTGGCGACTTCATTTTAATTTTCGTAGTTTATTTATTTCTTTAATATAGTTTGTCTTATTTCTTTGAGTTGATATTTTATAGACTTTTTATTTTTTTCATTCTAAAGTTTATTTGTATTTTCTTAGTTTTTGATATGGCTTCACTTAGATTTATTTTTGTTACTAAAAATATCATGTGTAACTAATTTCTAAAGCTTGGGTTGTGGAATGAGATTTAATTTATTTTAGATTCTAGTTTGATGCAATATTTTGTTGTTTAATGTTGATTTCACTAAGTTACTAGTCGGATTCAAATGGAAAATAGATTGCGGCTCTTGCTCTTGTTTTGTTGTTGACGTAAGGCACAACAAAAGCTTGAAATTATCAAGGCTTCTTTCGATTGATTATAAATATAAGTTTGGCTAGTAAATTAGAGAATATCTTGAGAAAATATTGCAAAAACTTGAGCTTAATTTCTTATCTTCCGAATATCAATACCTTGACTAGATTGTTAATCGAGAAATTATCTAGAATCCGAAATAAAAAGAATCTCAAACCCAGCCCAAGTGTTCGTTAATTTGCCTTTTTGATCAGAAACTCTAATTTCCATTTCAATCATTTTTTGTGCATTGCATTTTAATTTTATTTTCATCTCTCATACTCGATTAATTTGTTACTCAAAAATCCCTTATATGCTTTGATAAACCATTGTCCATGTGGAATACGATCCTGGACTTATCCTTGATACAACTTGACACTTCTACACTTGGAAGCACATTCGAAACCGAGTCATGAGGCACAGTAGTTGGAGGTGGCGCTAGCTGGAGGAGCAAACTGCACGGTGAGGAAGAGAGGGACGTGCATCGAGCTGGAAGAGAGGGAGAGGAGAGAGAGAGGGGAAAGAGAAAATTGAGGAGAAAAATAGAGGGGCTTGGGTATTTAATCCAAGTCATTCGTTTCGGGGTCCTCAAAACGATCTAACAATGAACTTAAACATTGATTTGAAAACACATAAGTGTTTTATTTAAACTAAAATTTAAAATAAAACATTGAGAGGAATTAAGATAGAATATTATTTTATAAACTAAAGTTTATAAAATAATATTTCTTCATCATTATTTAAAATGGTGAAGTATCATTAATTATTCAAAGAGAATAAAATTATTTAAATTAATTTAGAGTTTTCAACGTAAAGTTAAATCTCTTAATATTTTAAAATGACTTAAAATATTTAATTTAAATAATTATCCACAATTATAATATTTTTAGACCTCATTAAAATAGTATAATTGTGTTACTTTAAAAACAAACTTATCTAATAATACTGGAAATATCAAATATAAATATTTCCAGAATATTTAAAATATCCGTAGCTTTAAAATATCTATCTTGCTTTGAAATCCGCTGGATAACTTTTAAAACATGCCATTGAAGCTTAGCATGTAGAACGAGGCTTAGCACGTGGATCGAAACTCATAATTAAAGAAGAAAGAAGGAGTGGGTATCACACTCACCCTTTGCAGCAGAAGCATAGGCCTTAATGGTTGCAATCCTATTCAGAAAAGAAGTTGGCATACGTGAGTTACACCTAGAGGGTGATTCTCTTCAGGTGGTGGAAAAGATGAAGAAACCAGTTGAGGATTGGAGTCCAGGTGGCCTAATTGTTGAAGACACAAAGAGTGTCCTTCGGTCCTTTGTATCTTAGATTGTCTGTCACACTAAAAGGGATGCTAATATAGCAGCACACTTGATAGCCAAGGATGCCTTTTTAAGTGAATTTGATCTCTATGATCTAGAGGAGAACCCAAATTGTATTAAGCAAGTAGTTGCTTCTGAAGCTATGTAATCTATTTGCTTATGCAATAAAGTTTATTCTCATTTCAAAAAAGAAAAAAAAGAAAAAAAACTACTGTGCTAACTAGTTGAGCCACTCCCGCAACTAGGCTAAGATAGCTAAAATCCTATCTATGAAGTAGAGAATTGAAACCAAAATTTTATCGTCTTTGTGATGGGGCCTAGTCAACCTTCATCCAATCTATCCTCAACGGGTTCACCAAATCCTGGCACATAGTCTACCATTTGGGGGGTAATGGTTGTTAAGATTACTAAGTGAGATTTGATTACAAATCTCAGCAAGTTAACTACCAACTTACAAACAATATACAAATGCATGCATGATAATAAAATGGCATGAATGTGTCGTGATATGGGCATGAATATATGTGACATGATTTTGCAAATAGCTTGACATGAGCTATGCTGACACGAACTGAAAATTGACATGAATTGAAAATTTACATAAATTAAAATTGACATGAAATGAACATGAATTTGGAATCTTTTTCAACATAGAAATGGTTAATTAAACATGAACATGTGGATGTTACACAGGTCCTCTTCAGCTATGTGCTCCTGCCGGTACCACATAACATCATAGACATCTATGCAAGCTGTGAGTACATTATGATAACTAAACTTAATAAAAACTAATAAATATAAGGTTGGCACCACAGGCTTTGGGTGCCTAACTCCACTTCACCAGTCAATTAATCAAGTCCCATTCGACTTCAGTTGGTGTGATGCATAGGCAACTACTCTTCCATGTTGCATCAGCACACATCCGAGTTCTGCTTTGGATTTGTCACTATACAATACAAAAGACTTACAAGGCTTCAACAATGTAAGTTTCGGCAATGTTGTAAGCCTTTTTTTTTGTTCAAGAAAACTTTCCTTGCACTTATTGCTCCAAACAAACTTTGCATTTTTCTTGGTTAGGCAGAAAGTGGTCTAGAAAAACTGGAAAATCTTTCCACGTACTTTATGTAATAACTAGACAATCCTAAGAAACTACAAATCTCGTGCATACTGGTCGGTCTTTGATAGTTCATCACTGCTTCAATCTTATTACGGTCTACTAATACTCCATTGGAAATCATGTGACCCAAAAAACTTTATTTTACAAAGGTAGAACTTGCACTTATTGAGTTTGGCATACAACTCCTAATCCCTAAGTATGGTCAGAGACATACTTATGTGATTTCTATGCTCTTCTTTGCTCTTTGAGTAAATCAGGATGTCATCGATGAACATAGCAACAAAACTATCCATATATGGCTAGAATATTCTGTTGATCATGTCCACGTATGTGATTGGAGCATTGGTTAACCCAAAAGGCATCACCAAAAACTTGTAGTGGTCGTACCATGTCCTAAAGGTAGTCTTTGGCACATCTTGCTCCTTAACCTTTAGCTGATGATATTTGGATTGTAAATCGATCTTTGAAAACATCGTGCTCCTTATAGTTGATCCATTAGGTCATCAATCCAATGTAATGGATACTTGTTCTTGGTCGTCACCTTGTTCAACTCCCTACAGTCTATGCACATTCTCATGGAGTCATCTTTCTTCTTCACAAATAGCACAGGTGCACCCCATGGCGAAGAGTTGGGATGAATAATCCCTTCTCTAATAGTCCCTTCAATTGCACCTTTAGCACCTTCAACTCTGTTGGAGCCATATGATCGACACCTTATGCGTTGGAGCCATCGCATGTTCCAACACTATTCCGAACTCCATCTCTCTGTCTGACAGTGATCTAGGTAACTCATCAATGAACACTTTGTGAAAGTCTTTAGTCATGAGTATCCCATGGACTTCTTCATTTTTGGTTGATTTATCTACAACCATTGCTAGAAATGTTGAGGCACCATTGTCAATATAACTCCTGGCTTGTAAAGCCGAAATCATCGCAGCACCCGGCCCACAAGTCTGCCGTTTTATATCTTTTCATTTTTTCCCCAAAAAAGATTTTATTTTTTTAAGAGTTGGGGTTTCATCATTTCCCGCCGTTGTATCAGAGGCATAAGGGAAGAGTTTCCTTGCGTCGGTTTGCCTTCTTTATTAGTGCCTGATTACTTTAACATTTTATGTTTGTTGGTGCTTCCTATTTCGTTATCCTTTAAATACTTCATCTTTCCTCCTTTTCTCATTTCTTGCTCTGCTACACTTCCTGTTCTTCTGTTCTTGTTCTGTTCTTTGCTCACCCCGACCCTTTTTGCAATCTTCTTCATCCAATCTTCAATGGCTCCTCATAATGAAGGCGAGGTTTCTTCAAGCCTCTTCGAGATCCCTGAGGGTACGGTTTTCGCTGGATACCGATGACTTTCAGCCATCCGTGAGAAAATTTTTCCAAGATTCGGGAAGAGTTTTGCATTCCTGAACTGTTGTTCTGAGTCTTATCGACTCCTGGTGCTGTGATGACGAGGGTTTTGCCACTAAGGTGGCTATTTCTGTTGCCCTCCTGCGAAATGGACTGAGGCTTCCATTCTATCGCCCTCTTCAAGACATTTTGGACCTCCTTAACATAGCCCCTGCCCAACTACATCCTTTCGCATTGAGGGCATACTTCTGCGCTTGTATCATTTTTCGAATAGCCCTAGAGCCTCTTGGTGATCCTTACCCCGACTTGACGGCTCGAGAATTTTTGGCGTTCTACTCATTGAGGGAAGCCTCTAAGGGCAACGTCCTTAGCTTCCGTAAGTAGGATGAAGGACATGGATTGGCCCGGTTTGAGACTCGACACTCTAACGTGAAGGTGTGGACCACCAACCTCTTCTATATCTTCGGTCAAGGTTGGGAATACCCTGACACTGAGGAAGTTTTCCATGACTTCCCAGTCAAGGCGATCTAGCGTCCTCTTCCTGATGAGAAGGAATTGTGGCTCAAAATGGTGCCTCTGTCACGCCGCAAGCTGGCTCGAATTGAGACAATCCGTTCTTGGGTCAAAGCTAACCCTGATATGCTGTGGAATGATGTGTTGCTGACCAAGATCCATATTGATCGATTCTTGATGTCTCCCAACTGGTCTTACTATCAAGGACGTGACTTTATGATCTCGTCCACTATTCCCCCTCCCATGGTGAAGCCCTCAGAGAAGACTTTGCGACTTGCGCCTTCCAAGAGGAAGGCTCGTTCGGAAGAGGGGGAGGAGGAGGAGGCCGCCGAGAAGAGGGAGAAAAGAAGTAAGAAGAGGAACGACGGAGAGTCTGATGCGGCCGTAGAAAAAAGAGAGAAGAAAAGCAAGAAAAAGAATGAGGGCGGCGGCCGCCAAAAGAAGACTCATTCTGAAGACCCCTATCTGCCTTCTTCTCTCCAAGAGGGGAATTTGGCGCCCACTGGGGACGCCCAGACCATGGTGTCGCAGGAGGACACCCCTTCTCAGGCGTCGGCGCAGCCAGCCACCATTGAGACTTCGCCGCCCCAACCAGAGGTCCTCGCCCTATCCTCAGGGGAAAGCCCTCGCAGGGGTTCCACCCCGCCTGGGTCCAACAAGCCTTCCTCACCCGTTCCCTCCTTGCCGCCACGTTCACGCAGCTTGAGAGATGTGGAGGGTCTAGCCGAGATGACCCTTTTTAACCTGGCCGCCTCTCTTCAGACTGCGCCCAACATGCCCGAGGCGGCCACGGCTCCTGTACCTGCGTTCGAGTTTCCCATGCTAGAGGGGCGGGTAAGTTAGGTCAAGCTAGGCGCCAAGGTAGTCGCAGCCCTCAACCTTGAGTCTATTACAGCGGTGGGAGCTTGCTCGCTACTCATGCTGAAGCGGCCACTGTTTTGCCTGTTAGTGGCCTCCTTGAGACACCAAGGGTCTCACCTTCAAAAGGGGCGGATGGCACAACCAGGAGTGCCCCTTCATGTACAGCTGAAGCGGGTGGCGAGGTTGGTTCCCGTCCAATTTCCTCATAGAGCTTACCAGATACCATCTTTGGAGGACAAATCCCATCGCCAGTTGGTAGCGGGCCTGCACTCTCTCCTCCTCCTCAACCTACTTCCTCTTTTGGCGGGGATACTGATTCCTTTCTTGAGGAGGAGTGGGTAAGGTTTTTAAAGGCAGACGCCTGCCTTCTAGAGGCTGACCTGGTCTCCTCCACGCCCACCCTGCCCCTTACACTTGGGTGACTTACAGGGGAGGACGACACCCTCATCTGTGAGTCTTGAGGGAGAACCCCTTCCCAATCCTGGCGGGATTGTGAAGGGGGATGCTAGCGGTGGTAATTCTTCTTCGGCTGCTAACTCCCAGGTCGAAGCCACCTCCCAAATGGCTAACCATTTGAGAAGTTGGCTTTCTGAGGTATTATCCCTTTCATCCTCCTTGGCCTAATCCCCTTTTATACTCTCACCTATCTTCATTATTTGTTTTTCTTCTTGCAGGGCATTAATGATTTGGCGGCGTGGATAGTAGTCGACCGTTGCTACCTTGAGGATGAGGTCAGAGAGCGGTGCCAACTGTGCTACATGGCTAAGCGAGCATATGAGAGGTGGCGAGTTGACAGAGCTGAATTGGCAGCCTTGGCTGAGGACAAGGAGGAATTAAAGTTCCTGTTAGAGCAGTCTGAGGGTTACTGCCACTCCTTGGAAGGTCGAGCTACGTGAGGCCAAACTCCTGGAGATATGAGACTTTGTCTGCCAAGCAAGCGAGGTCAAGGTTAAAGATGACTTTGCCTTGTCCATTATGTGCTCTGAGAGGGACTCGGTCAAGCTGCGACTTTCAGGGGCTCAAGAGGCCCTCAAGGCTAAAAGCTCTCGTTCGAGATCTGAGCTCGCCGCCTGTGATAAGGCGTTATCCTCCATTTGTGGAGACTTGGCCCGTTCTCAAGACAGCTGTAGGTCTTTCGAGGAAAGTCTTCGGGAGGCAAACTTGGCCCTTGGAGCCTGCCAGCGGAGTCTGGCCAAGAACAAAGGAGAGCTGACTGCTGCTCAGGAGGAGGTTGCACGGCTCCACACCCAATTGGCCTACGTCCCTGCCACAAGGGACGATGCCTTTGCTTACGGGCATGGTCGTGGCATTCTGAGGCTGAGGAACTGTCTCCTGGCTGACCCTGCCACCAACCTCAGTACTCTCGACTTGGAGTTGTTCTATCCTGATGAAGCTTCCCGCCGTACGGTTGATGATTTTGGGCTGGAAGAATTGCCCGATGCCTTCTTGAATGTGCCGCCAGCTTTCCCTCTTGACAATGCCTCTTAATCTTTGCTGTCCTCTATATATTTGAATGTGGACAATTTTTTTGATGTATCCATTCTTTTTTTGTATACTTGCAATAATGGATTTTATTTGTTTTGTACAATGAATTTTGATTTGCTTTGTTTGAATGCTTAGCCTACTATACCCTTTTAATCCTTGTCTTTTTTGTGGCATCACAAACTGCTTGAGCTTGCCTTTGGTACTTTTTTAGGGTCGGCGTGGTCTAAGGACCTACATGCCCTTTTTACATGGCTCCACAAGTAGTTGTGCTTGTCCTTGGTGTTTAGGGTCGGCGTAGTCTGAGGATCTACGCGCCCTTTTTACGTGGCACCACAATTAGTTCTGCTTGTCCTTGGTGTTTAGGGTCGGCATGGTCTGAGGACCTACACGCTCTTTTTACATGCCACCACAAGCAGTTGTGCTTGTCCTTGGTGTTTAGGGTTGGTGTGGTCTGAGCACCTACACGCCCTTTTTACATGGCACCACAAGTAGTTGTGCTTGTCCTTGGTGTTTAGGGTTGGCATGGTCTGAGGACCTATGCGCCCTTTTTACATGGCACCACAAGCAATTGTACTTGTCCTTGGTGTTTAATAGTCGGCGTGGTCTGAGGACCTATGTGCCCTTTTTAAATGGCACCACAAGTAGTTATACTTGTCCTTGGTGTTTAGGACTGGCATGGTCTGAGGACCTACGCGCCCTTTTTACATGGCATCACAAGCAGTTGTGTTTGTCCTTGGTGTTTAATGGTCGGGTTGTCCCTAACCTTTCCTGCCTTTTTTACATGGCAGATGTTCATCCATAGGGACTCTTTCCTTTGTACAAGATTTTTAACAAATAAAACGGAATGTTTCCATAAATAGTGATAACGCAATTTATTGGACAAAAGTGAAGAAAGGAAAACTCAAACAAAGAAAATGATTCAAAATTTATTGGTAAAATTTCTTCAAGTGTTCTGCGTTCTACGGGTGCAGCAGTTACTTGCCCTCGCTGTCTTTTAATCAGTACGATTGATGACTTGCAAAATTTCGTATTGCAGATTTTACAAGATCGCTCGAGCGGAGGCTTTTGGCCGCTCGAGCGAACTCAAGCAGATTCAAACGCTCGACTGCCGCTCGACAGTGAGCTCGATCGGGTTGTAGGAATACAAAGATCGCTCGAGGGGAGACATTGGCCGCTCGAGTGAAGTTAGGCAGAGTCGACCGGTCAATGTTCGCTCGACACCCCGCTCGAGCGAATATCGTATTTTGACAGATCTAGGGTTTTCCGCCGTCACACCATATAAAAGTGATTTTTCACTTTATGGTCGTACTTTTTTGACTGGAGAACACCTTTTGGGATAGAAAAACACAGCTAGAAGGATTGAAATCATCTGTTTTGGAGAGGGAATTCCACATATTGCACATACGTTGGAATTATACACGAGCACAGACGGGAGAAAAGCCTTGAATCATTTCCTTGAGCTTTTGAAGACGAGTTGCGGCTGCGAGGAGTATTTTTCAGCGTTTATTTTCTTTCAATATTCTCAAAACAATTATGGTGAATTCGTTTATGTTGAATTCAATTTCTAGTATGAGCTAAATTTTATTTATTCCAGGAAAACGATGTAACCTAGTTCCGAACTATGCTTGATTGTCTATGCTAATTTAAGGCAATTCTCTCTTTGTTTATCTGATTTATTTTGAGTTTATTGCTTCTAATTAACTGGCCATTGATTAGATGATATTTAATCTTGTGATTTGCTATCGAAAGAGGGAATCATAGGGTAGATCTTGAATATTTCAGCATAGGTAAGTATAGAGATCGAAAGACTTGTATGAACCTTTGTAGTAATTAAATCAATGGTCTTATTGCTTTCTTGATTATTTAATTTGCATATTCTTGTGTGAATTGATAAATAAGAATAATTTCCAATTGACTATCGAAAGAGGCTTTTGGATGAATTAGAGATTTGCTAATAGACAAAAAGAATTAACTTAAATTAGTTGGATGAGAAAAGCATAGTGAAGAATTAGGTGAAATCGATTTCCTAGAAGTTTTCTTTCCCATTAATTTGATCTTCGAACGTCAGTTTTATTTCCATTGCGTATTTCTCTTTGAGTTGATTTTAATTTAATTTGCAACTACAAAAATCTTAGTGATTCCTCTAGATAAAATCGAGATTAATATAATTTTGGTATTTGGCAAAAGTAAGATACCAATTCCTGAGGAAGATACTCTTCTTATCACTTTATTATAAAATTACGATACTGTGCACTTGCAGTTTTGTACCGATCAAGTTTTTGGCGCCGTTGCCGGGGATTGGTTTAATCTTATTCTTTTTGTCAATATCGATAATAAGTAATCTTGGTTTTAATTTAGAATTTTATTTTAAGTTGTTCTTATATTTTATTTTTATTGTTCCACAGGTGTGTTTTTGACGTTGGATGCGCCGTACTAGATCTTGTGATATTATCCTTCTTGATCCTGAGATTGAAAGAACTCTTAGATCACGAAGAAAAAATAAGATACTAGCCATGGCTGAAGAAGAAAATGAGGCACTACCACGCACCTTGAAGGACTATGTACGACCAATTGTGAATGGGAATTACTCGAGTATAAGGCGCCAAACTATTAATGTCAATAACTTTGAGCTCAAACCAGCTTTGATTAGCATGGTGCAGCAGGCTCAATTCAGCGGATCGCCACTTGATGATACCAACATCCATTTGGCAATGTTCTTGGAGATTTGTGACACTGTGAAGATCAATGGTGTTACTGAAGACACCATTAGACTGAGATTGTTTCCTTTCTCTTTAAGGGACAAGGCTAGAGGTTGGCTACAATCTCTACAATCGGGAAGCATCACTAGTTGGCAGGACAT
>QGSO01000495.1:408765-558765 GCA_011037825.1 Carya cathayensis | reverse complement strand
AAGATCATTTTCCGCTTCCATTCATTGATCAAATGTTGGATCGATTGGCTGGGTACTCCTACTATTGCTTTCTAGATGGTTATTCGGGGTATAATCAGATTGCTATAGCTCCTGAGGATCAAGAGAAAACTACATTCACATGCCCTTATGGAACATTTGCCTTTAGAAGGATGCCCTTTGGATTGTGCAACGCCCCTGCGACATTTCAACGTTGCATGATGGCCATCTTTTCTGACATGGTGGAAGAGATAATGGAAGTTTTCATGGATGACTTTTCAGTTTTTAGTACATCTTTTGATCATTGTTTGCATAACTTAGCTCTTGTTTTGCAGAGATATGAAGACAAAAATCTAGTCCTGAACTGGGAGAAGTGTCATTTCATGGTTCAAGAAGGGATCGTGCTTGGCCATAGAGTGTCATCCAAAGGAATTGAGGTGGATCAAGCCAAGATTGTAACCATAGAAAAACTACCACCTACAAAGAATGTGAAGGGAATTAGAAGTTTTCTGGGACATGCGGGATTTTATAGAAGATTTATCAAGGATTTTTCTAAACTCTCTAAACCTTTATGTAATCTTCTTGAGAAAAATTCTGCATTTGATTTTGATGTTGTTTGTTTGCAGGCCTTTAATGTAATCAAGGAGAAATTAATTTCAGCACCAATTGTGATTGTGCCTGATTGGAGTCAACCCTTTGAAGTTATGTGCGATGTAAGTGACTATGCAATTGGAGCAGTGTTGGGGCAAAGGCGAGACAAGCTGTTTAGAGCCATCTATTATGCAAGCCGGACATTGAATGAAGCTCAACTGAATTATACAACAACTGAGAAGGAGATGCTTGCTGTGGTGTTTGTTTGTGACAAATTTCGGTCTTACCTCATTGGTACAAAGGTGATAGTGTTCACTGATCATGTAGCACTCCGTTATTTGTTTGGCAAGAAGGATGCTAGGCTGAGACTAATTCGTTGGATCCTCCTTCTCCAAGAATTTGATTTGGAGATTCGGGATAAGAAAGGAAGTGAAAATCTAGTTGCTGACCATCTCTCTCGGTTAGAGCAAGAGGAAGAAAGACCAGATTCAGTGGTCCAAGAGGCATTCCCTGATGAGCAGTTGTTTGCATGTGAGGTCAAGCTTCCGTGGTATGCTAATATTGTTAATTACCTAGCCTGTAAAGTTTTACCACCTGATCTTACTTACCATCAACGCAAGAAGTTTTTGCATGATGTGAATTATTACCTTTGGGATGAGCCTTTGTTGTTCAAAAGATGCCCTGATCAAATCATTAGAAGATGTGTGCCAGAAGAAGAGATGCAAGACATCCTCCATCATTGCCATTCATCATCATATGGAGGACACTTTGGAGCTACCCGTACAGCAGCTAAGGTACTTCAAAGTGGGTTCTTTTGGCCTTCTATTTTTCGTGATAGTTACACTTTGGTGAAAACTTGTGACCGGTGCCAACGTATGGGAAATATTTCAAGGCGTCATGAGTTACCACTGAAAGGTATCTTAGAAGTTGAGTTGTTTGATGTCTGGGGAATAGATTTTATGGGCCCTTTTCCTCCTTCTTTTGGCTTTGCTTATATCTTGTTAGCAGTTGATTATGTGTCAAAATGGGTGGAAGCAATTGCTACAACAACAAATGATGCAAAGGTAGTGCTCAAATTTCTGCACAAGAACATATTCACAAGATTTGGCACTCCACGAGCTATTATTAGTGATGAAGGGACTCACTTTTGCAACAAGTTGTTTGAGAATCTTCTTTCTAAATATGGTGTGAAGCATAAGATAGCACTTGCTTACCATCCTCAAACTAATGGCCAAGCTGAAATTTCAAATAGAGAGATCAAGAACATCCTTGAGAAGACGGTCAAAATCAATAGAAAGGATTGGGCGAAAAAGCTTGATGATACTTTGTGCGCATACCGTACAGCCTTTAAAACACCTATCGGGATGTCTCCATACCGATTAGTGTTTGGAAAGGCATGTCATCTTCCTGTAGAGTTGAAGCATAGAGCTTATTGGGCTGTGAAAAAGTTTAACTTTGATTTGAAGGCAGCAGGTGAAAAGAGACTTCTTCAATTGAATGAGATGGAAGAGTTCCGGATTGATGCATATGAAAATGCAAAGATCTATAAAGAACGGACGAAGAAGTGGCATGACAAACAGATTCTTAGGCGAGAGTTTGCACTAGGACAACAAGTTTTACTATTCAATTCACGACTAAAACTCTTCCCGGGAAAGTTAAAGTCAAGATGGACAGGTCCTTATACAATTCATGAAGTTTTATTTTTTGGAGCGATAGACTTGAAGGACAAGACAGGGAATATTTTCAGAGTTAATGGTCAGAGATTGAAGCACTACTATGGAGAACAAGTGGAGAGGAACCATGCATTTATTCCTCTTGGAGATCCTAATTGATGAATATTGGAAAGTCTGGCTGTAGACTTTAAAACAAGCGCTTATGGGAGGCAACCCATAGATCTATATTTCATTCTTTCATTTATTTTATTTATTTAGTTTTAATAATTTGGTTTTTGATGCAGGTTTTTGTTTTAGCATGAATAAAGAATTGAAAAATTTTAAACTTTGGAAAACTCATCATGAAACCAGGGAAGTTCCTTTTATTTCTTCAATCCTTTTTATTTTTGCATTACAATGAGGACATTGTTTAGTTTAAGTTTGGGGGTGTGAATTCCTATTGTCATTTGATCCTCTTGTTTTCTAAATCTTGGGTTGTTGATGGGTTGTTTGATTCTCTTACCAAGCATGCATTGGAGTAAGATTGAAATCTCTATGACTTTGAAATTTGTGATTGAAGATGGTTTTGAGAAAAATTTTCAAAAATTTCTTTTATGTCAAGTGGAGTTTTGTGGGTACTTTGGTTTAAATCTTTGACGTTGAACACAATTGAGCACATAGTCGTTTTTCTTTTATTCCATTTTGCTTTGCTCTAGAATCCGTTGATGGGTCCTTGAGGTGAAATTCTAGTTGAGACCAAATATTAGAGGAATGATCTAGGCATTTCTTTGGAAACCAAAAAGCTTTCCCAGCCGTCCTACATATCATGCCATCATTATATGGTGTGTTTCCATAGTCAACCCCCTTGAGCCTTATGTTATATAAGCCTTTATTTATTCTTTGAACTACATAAACCATGCCCGCTCCAAGCCTGAAAAACAAAGAATCTACCTTTGATAGTTTGAGAAAATACATTGGTGGAAAGTTACATTTAAAAGAGAAAATTAGTGAAAGAAAATGATTCGTACTATGTTTGCACTGTTTGATCAAAGAAGAAGAAGAAGAAGAAAGGAAGTGAAATAAAAAATAAAAAAAATAAAAAATAAAAAAAAAAGAAGAAGAAGAAGAAAAGAAAAGAAAAAGAAAAAAAAACAAAAGAAAAAGAAGTCACTAAGCAGAGTGTGTATCACCTCATATTTTGTTAAGGGAATTTTTGGTATTGCTTCAGTGATTATAGCAACAATAATGCCACAAGTATGAGTATATTGCCAAGAAAGAGCTATGATTTGAATCATGTGAAAATCTCTTTTAGTGTTCTTTACACCAAGTATTTTTCCAGTTTGCTTTGATTTTCCATATCCAGTTCTTTCTTAACCCTTACCCTGTGGCCTATCATTACAACCTTATTAAAGACCTTTTGATCTCTGATTTTGGTATTGACTACATTAGTGGAGAGGATTTCTGAAAATTGGACTTATGGGGTTAAGTTTTAAGAGAATTCTTCTGATTTTGGTTGTTCTACTTTTATCTGATTTTGCAGATGGTTTGAGGTTAAATTGACTATATCACACATACACACTCAAGGTCTTAGCTTTAGGTTGAAGTAAACGCCTAACTCTTGCTTGACAAATTGTAAAATTTTTGATTGATTTTCTTGCTATCTTTGATGTTAAAAGAGTAAGATACTAGTGATGAAATCTAAATTCATAAAAGCTTGGTGAGTGATGATACTTCTCTTTGGGGTCGAGTTGATATTGCCTAAACTATCATTTGCTTTTCTTTTTGTTTGAGGACAAACAAAGTTGTAAGTTTGTGGGTATTTGATGACTTGCAAAATTTCGTATTGCAGATTTTACAAGATCGCTCGAGCAGAGGCTTTTGGCCGCTCGAGCGAACTCAAGCAGATTCAAACGCTCGACTGCCGCTCGACAGTGAGCTCGAGCGGGTTGCGGGAATACAAAGATTACTCGAGCGGAGACATTGGCCGCTCGAGCGAAGTTAGGCAGAGTCAACCGCTCGATGTTCGCTCGATACCCTACTCGAGTGAACATCGTATTTTGACAGATCTAGGGTTTTCCGCCGTCACACCATATAAAAGTGATTTTTCACTTTATGGCCGTACTTTTTTGACTGGAGAACACCTTTTGGGACAGAAAAACACAGCTAGAAGGATTGAAATCATTTGTTTTGGAGATGGAATTCCACATATTGCACATACGTTGGAATCATACAAGAGCACAGACGGGAGAAAAGCCTTGAATCATTTCCTTGAGTTTTTGAAGACGAGTTGCGGCTGCGAGGAGTATTTTTCAGCGTTTATTTTCTTCCAATATTCTCAAAACAATTATGGTGAATTCGTTTATGTTGAATTCAATTTCTAGTTTGAGCTAAATTTTATTTATTCTAGGAAAACGATGTAACCTAGTTCTGAACTATGCTTGATTGTCTATGCTAATTTAAGGCAATTCTCTCTTTGTTTATCTGATTTATTATGAGTTTATTGCTTCTAATTAACTGGCCATTGATTAGATGATATTTAATCTTGTGATTTGCTATCGAAAGAGGGAATCATAGGGTATATCTTGAATATTTCAGCATAGGTAAGTATAGAGATCAAAAGACTTGTATGAACCTTTGTAGTAATTAAATCATTGGTCTTATTGCTTTCTTGATTATTTAATTTGCATATTCTTGTGTGAATTGATAAACAAGAATAATTTCTAATTGACTATCGAAAGAGACTTTTGGATGAATTAGAGATTTGCTAATAGACAAAAAGAGTTAACTTAAATTAGTTGGATGAGAAAAGCATAATGAAGAATTAGGTGAAATCGATTTCCTAGAAGTTTTCTTTCCCATTAATTTGATCTTTGAATGTCAGTTTTATTTCCATTGCGTATTTCTCTTTGAGTTGATTTTAGTTTAATTTGCAACTACAAAAATCTTAGTGATTCCTCTAGATAAAATCGAGATTAATATAATTTTGGTATTTGGCAAAAGTAAGATACCAATCCCTGAGGACGATACTCTTCTTATCACTTTATTATAAAATTACGATACTGTGCACTTGCAGTTTTGCACCGATCACGATCCGGGTCTGTTGTTAACTATTTCTAAATAAGGACCTTCCCATCGGGGTCCCATTTTCCCTTCACCTGGCGTAGTCACCCTGCTCTTCTTTAGAACTAGGTCGCCTACTTTAAAAGTCTTGGGCCTTACTCTTTTATTTAAATATTGCTCGGCTTTCCTCTTTTCTTGCAGTATCCGAGCCTCCGCCTTCTCTCTCTCTTCTTCGAGCAAGTCGAGGTACTCTTCTATCTTTCTGTCATTCTGGGCATTCGAGAATTGACTCGTTCTGTAGGTTGGTAACCCTACCTCCACTGGTGTAACCGCTTCGCATCCATATGCTAGTGTAAATGGAGATTCCCTTGTCGAAGTCTTTGTTGTAGTTCTGTAAGCCCAGAGGACTCCTGGCAGTTCATCCGCTCAATCCCCATTTTTCTTCGCGATCTTCTTCTTAAGGATCGAGAGTAACCCTTGTTTGTTGCTTCAGCTTGGCCATTTGCTTGAGGGTGGCCCAGGGAGGAATACTTCGCCTTGATTCTTAGTTTAGCACACCATTCCCTGTAATGGTTTGAGTCGAACTGTTGCCCATTGTTAGTTATAATACTCTGAGGACTTCTAAACCTGCAAACGACCTTTTTCCATAGAAATTTCGTCACGGCCTTGCCTGTGATTGTTGCCAATGCTTTTGCTTCTGCCCATTTTGTGAAATAATCGATGGTGATTATCATGAATTTTACACCACCTTTCTTGGTGGGAAGGGCCCCACCAGGTCTACGCCCCATTGGGCGAAAGGCCATGGGGCTGTCACTAATGTCAATTCCTCTGGAGGGGCATGTGGTACAGGTGCGTAAGTTTGGCATTTTGCACATTTCTTGGTGAACTCCCGTGCGTCTCTCTGGGTGTTAGGCCAGTAATATCCTGCCCGGACTGCTTTTCTAGCCAAGGTTCTCCCCCAGGAGTGATTCCCACATATCCCCTCATGTATTTCAGTTAGGACGTACTGTACTTCTTGTGTGGAGATGCATCGCAGCAAAGGGATGGAGAAACCTATTTTATATAGGATTCCATCGATGAGTCGGAACTGAGCCACCCTTTTCTTTATCCTTCCCGCCTCTCCTTTCTTTTCTAGCAATTTTCCTTCCTCCAGATACTTTACCACCCTGTCCACCCAATCTGGGGTGCTTGACCCTAGGACTCCTACCTCTACGGCAATTGCTGGAACTTCAATGACCCACCTCTCTACTTGCCATGGTAGGGATACTTCCTCCTCTCCCTGATGCTGCTCGTGCCAATCTGTCTGCAATCTCATTGTCTGCTCTTGGTATCTGAGCTATAGCAAAGTATGAGAAAAGATGTCGTATTTCATAGACTCGTGCCAGATATTTCTTTAACTTCTCGCCCTTCGTAGCGTACAGTCCCAAAACTTGATTCACTACCACTTGGCATCTACCTCGGCTGCCCCTATTTGGGCGGCCACATACATTCCTGCTATGAGAGCTTCATATTCAGCTTCGTTATTGGTTACTTTAAACGCCAGCGTGGCCATGTAATATCTTTCTTGGCTGTTAGGGCTTAGTAAATGTATTCCTATGGCTCTGCCCCCCTGGCAAGATGAACCGTCTATAGATAGTACCCACGGCTTCCCTGGCGGTGCTATTGCTTCCTCCTGGGGAAAATCTGAAAATTTTGCTACAAAATCCACCATCGCCTGTCCTTTAATCGCTTTCCTTGGCTCATACTCTATATCAAACTTGCTTAGCTCGATTGACCAGCCTATCAGCCTTCTTGTGCAATCAGGCTTCCTCAATATTTTTTCTAACGGAACCTCCGTTAGTACCTTTATTGTGTGGGCTTGGAAATAGGGATGGAGTTTTCTGGCCGCCACCACTAAGGCAAACGCCAGTAATTCAACTAGGGGATACCTGGCTTCTGCTCCTCAGAGTGCTCTACTCACATAATACACTGGATGTTGGACAGTTCCTTCTTCCTTTATGAGAATGGTGGATACATCGTGCGGGGAGACTGCTAGATACGCATAAAGTACGTCACCCTTTTCCGGTCGCTTCAAAAGGGGCGGACTGACCAGATACTGCTTTAACCTTTCGAACACTTCATCACACTGCTCATTCCACGGATGCACTTTTTGCAATACTTGGAAAAAGGGGCGGCACTTATCTATTGACCTGGCTATGAACCTTCCCAAGGCAGCCACTCTCCCTGCTAGTCGCTGAGTCTCGTTCATGTTTTTTGAAGGTTTCATATTGATTATGGCCTCTATCTTATCTGGAGAAGTTTCAATTCCTCTCTCAAACATGACGAAGCCCAAGAATCTCCCCGACTGGACCCCGAAAGCACATTTTACAGGGTTCAACCTCATTTTATAATGGCGTAAAATTTCGAATGTCGTCTGCAAATCCACAAAGTTTTGGGCAGGCTCTTTGCTCTTTACCAGCAAGTCATCTACATATACCTCCATAGATCTCCCAATTTGTTCTTTGAACATCCGATTCACTAGCCTTTAGTAGGTCGCCCCTTCATTCTTCAGGCCAAAAGGCATAACTTGGTAACAATATAGCCCTCGGTCTGTTATGAATGATGTCTTTTTCTCATTTGCCGCATTCATCCGTATCTGGTTGTATCCTGAATATGCGTCCATGAAGCTCAACATGTGATGCCCCACCGTAGCATCTACAATAACGTTGATGCGAGGTAAAGGGAAGCTATCTTTTGGGCAAGCCTTGTTTAAGTCTGTGAAGTCTACGCACATTCTCCATTTCCCATTCGCCTTCTTTACCATGACAACGTTGGATAGCCACTCCGAGTAGTGGGCTTCTCTGATGAAACTGGCTCTAAGTAATCTTTCCACCTCTTCACTATTGGCAGCGTATTTTTCCGTGCTGAAGGACCTCCTCTTCTGCTGTACTAACTTGTGTGCTGGATCTACGACTAAGTAGTGTTCGATGATCTCATTGTCTATGCTGGGCATCTCTTCATGGCTCCACGCGAAGATATCTCTGTGTTCTACTAACAATTGTATCAGGGCTTTTCTATCTATCGGTGGAACTTGTGTCCCGATGCGAGTAGTAGTCTCAGGGCGCTCAGTGTATAATGTCACGAGCTCCAGAGGCTCGTTGACTTCTGCATGTTGTTGACCTCAATCATCCCTGACTTCCATGCCCCTCTCGTGAGTTGCTGCTACAGGCAGTATGAGGGGTGGTAAGGCCCCATCTTGTCCTGCCACCACACAGACTTCCTTTTTGGCTTTTCTCAATTCTTGCACATAACACTCTGGAGCCAGGGCCTGTTCGCCTCTCGCCTCCCCCATGCCGCCATCCATCGGGAACTTCATCTTGAGATGGTAAGTGGACGTTAGCACTTTCAGATGGTTAAGCGTCGGTTTCCCTAATATAGCATTGTAAGAGGAAGATGCTTTTACTATCAAGAAATCGGTCATGGTAGTTACCGTTCATGTCCCAGTTCCAACAGTTACTGGAAGCGTAATCGCTCCTCCAGGCTGAATAGTATCTTGTGAGAAACCCTTTAATGGTGTTGGAGAGATCTTCAGCCTGTCAACATCAATTCCCATTTTAACAAATGCTCCCAGAACAATATATCAGCCGAGCTCCCATTGTCTACTAGTACCCGCCTAGTTGTATAGTTGGCTATTACCAGGGTTATTACCAGGGCATCATCATGCGGATATAGGACTCCTTCCCTATCTGCCTCCTCGAGAGATATCACCATTCGCTCACCGCCAAGCTTTGGTTCCTTGGGTGCTCTATCTGCCATGAATACCTTTTCATACCTTGCCTTTCATGCGTACGCCTTTCGGCTGGACGTGGAGATACCACCTCCAGCAAAACCTCTTGCTATCGTCCTTATTTCCCCTATGGGCGCCCTATTCCTGTCACTTCTTGGGGGCGATCTCCCCTCTTTATCATGGCGGTTGTCAAAGTGACGCCTCCTTTCTGGACTGACACCCCGCCTGGTTCCTTGCTTAGTCTCCTAACGCCTTTTAGGCTTTGACCGCTTCGTCACCATTCGCTCCAATTCGTCGATCCTAACTAACTCGATGACTCTCTTTCTCATGGTTGTACAGTCCTTGGTCCAATGAGAGCTCGTTTGATGGTATTTGCAGTACCGGCCGCCTGTTTTGGTGGGGTGGCAGCCTTCCTTCTCTTTCTTCTTCGTGCACAGTTAAATTGTTGTGCACCAATCTGAGGCTACAATCTGACCACCCTTCCTTGGCTCTTTCTCGTCTACTCGGTTTACTCTTCCTGTCCGCCTGCCTGCTTCTCCGCTCACTCTTGGCATCTTTTGTACATGGGTCCATCAGTGCTTGTAGAGTATTTTCTGCATTGACAAAATCATCTGCCCTGTCCATGAACTCCTGGATGGTGGAAGGAGTCCTTCGGGCCAACTCCGCCATGAAAGGACTACATGGCCATACCCCTTCTAAGAGGGAGGCTAGAGTAATTTTCTCATCCTGGTCGGTCATTGTTAAGTGTTCTTTGTTAAAACGGGCCAAGTAGGCCTTTAAATTCTCATCCTCCTTTTGCTTAATCGTTAATAGGTAAGCAGTTGGGTGCCGGCGAATCCTGCTTGGCATAAACTGGGTTAGGAACTGCTTTGCCAATTTCTCAAAACTATCAATCGATTTTGGTTTGAGGGTCCCAAACCAACCCCGAGCAGTTCCTCTCAGGGTCAGAGGGAAAGCTCAGCAAGCAATCTCTCCCTGAAAACCTTGGAGTGTGATGTGAGTTTTGAAGTTTTCCAGATGATCTACTGGGTCCTTGGATCCATCGTACATTTCTATTTGGGGAACTTTAAATTTCAGTGGGAGTGGCACCGCCATAATACATGCACTGTATGGCAGATCTGTTTGGTGTAGTAGACTCTCTACTGAGGAAGAACCACCCATCTTTTTCACCATCTGTTCATACTTTCCTGCCAAGTTCTTCAATTCATCATGCATTCTTTCTTTCTTTACTCGTTCAGCATGCTTCTAATCCCTGCATTGGGCCTCACCTTCTCCATGTTCACTGTGCGCGGGCACCTCGTCATCATGGAAAGTAGCATTCTTTTGTCTCAAGTCATCATTCTCCTTTTGTAAAACTTCCAGGGCCTCTAGAGCTTGTTTCAATTTTTCCTCTACTACTGCTAGCCGTGCTTCCACAGATGTTGGTCCGGTGTCCATTGTTCGGCTTGCTACTAAGTGTGTTACAATTGGCATGTCAGAATCACGTTGAACCAAGATCCCACAGACGACACCAACTGTTAAGGACGTGTCTCACTTCCAATCTGCTACTACGCGGCCGTACGTCGTTGGTTAAACTTGGTGGGGGCTTCTCCTGGAAACACTCTGATGCTTAAGTCAGTTAAGAGAATATTGTATTCGACCTCTTAATTATCAAGGGTTACATGTATATATAGGGTTGCTTGCTGTACATATCTTGCCCAGGATTTATCGGAATGGATTACCTCTGAATTTTGAATGATCTCATTTCATCACTTCCTATTTTTTCTCAGCTTTCTGTTAGGAGTGGTTGCTATGCATATCTTGTTTCTAACTCCTCCTGATTCCCTTCTTTATCGTTTTTGAGCCCATCCTCTGGACTTCCCGGTATTCTTTATATCATGGGCCTCCTTATACATTCTTGGGCCCTTTAACTGGAATGGCCCCTCCAAGAAACGTTATGATAGGAGTACTAAACTTGTTAGGTGCAGTCTCTGGAAAAACATCACGAAAGGATAAGAAGATATCATGCACTTGCGTTAGGTGTGCACGTAGTATTAGACCATACCTTATGTTGGAGGGGATGTGTAATACCCAGGCCCATAACTTGGCCAAGGCTTGAGAATTTTAGCCCTTTTGGTGAATGACACAGTTTAGGTAAGGGATCTCTTTTTCTTTTCATGTTTTTCCCTCCCACCTGCAACGGTTTCCACTGCCTCATGGTAGCTTTCCCCTTCCCTTCTCTAGGGCTTTCTTAACTGCCCAAGCACTCTTTAGCCTCCCCCCATTACTGTAATCTATGCATAGCACCATGCCACTGGTCATCAGGAAATCTGTTTTGCACCCCAAAATAGAGTAAGGAAGTCTCTCCATGCCCCTCAGTTTTTCAGCCCCGTTCACGATGAAGAACCATCTTGTCCAACCCCACACCGTAGCCCAGTTTTCATCCACTAAAAAGGAAACACAGACCTCATTCCACCACCACCTCCCTTGCTCCTTCACAGCACCCCCATCATAACTCCCCTTTACTAAACCACAGTGTGACAGCCCTCTGCCCAACTAACTCAAACTGTAGAACCACCACTGCTGGGCCCTTCCAAAACACCAACAACCTTTGTTTCTTAACAAGAAAATAGAGCACCTACTTTCTCCCATTGTTGGTCACAAACTAACCACCCCACGTCATAAGCTCGCATCCTCTAACCCATTGCAGCCTTCACGTCGAGTTCAACCTCCATGGATCTCAAACCTATTAGCCGCTATTCTTAGCTGAGCTTGGGAGCCCCATAAACTCAACCTCCGTCGCACGGTGCTGCTATTCGTAGCTGAGCTTGGAAGCCCCATAAACTCAACCTCAGTCGCGCGGTGTCGCTGCTTCTTCTTCTTTCAATGGGTAAGTTTCGACCACCCAAAGTTTCTTCTCTCTCTCTCCATGCTCACTCACTCATCACTCTTTTTCTCTCTATTGTTCAGCCGTTTGCCACCGTTGACCCACTCACTACCCAGTTTCCAATTGCTATCTTTCTTCATCTTTGTAAGCCTCCACTCAAATCTCTAGTTTTAGAAATGTTTTTAGTACGTTGTGCTGCTTTTAACGTTTGGTTTTCATGCAAGAGTTGGTAATATTTTAGTTTCATTGTTATAATACTTAAGTGGTTTGGGTTTAATATTATCTTCAAGTGGACTGAGTTTTAATTTATGATAGTTCAAAAATTTTATTCGTTTTACGGAAAATATTTAAAGAATTTAAATTAAATTATTAAGTATAGATTTTTACTATTTTGATTTCAAGAGTAAATGTTAACTGTATATTTCTATTTTAAATGCTTTAAATCCGATTGAATGAAATGTATTGTTTATTTTAATAGATTTTGATATAATTATACTTTTAATATTATATTTATAAAATAAAGGAATATGTTAAGAATATTTAAATGATATGGGTATTATTAAATTTCTTGTAAAGTTGAATGATTATGTTAATTATAAGAAAGTAAACTTATTTTTAAGAAAGAAGGTTTTCACAACTTATTTTATTGGAATCCAAATGGCCAAAATATTCTACTAATTTTATAATATGTTATTAGTATTTTAAATATTTTAAAATATTAGTATTCATTGATTTTTGGTGTTAAACAGAATAATTATTTGATTATGTTTTACAGTATGAATTCAATTAAGTGAATATTGATGGATTTGGAAAATGATGGTATGTTAGGAATTATGAGAATTTTAGGCTTTGAGGCATTAAAATAGGCATTTTAGGTGTAAGTACAAGATATCTACTCAATTGGAGATTTATTCAAGTTACATGAATTTTCCATAGGTTTGTTGATGTTCGTTTGGCATTGTTGTGAGGAAATTTAGAGAGGCTGAGATGTGACACCCCCAATTCTCATGTACGGATACGTGGAAATCGAGGTGTCGGGATGATGACAACACGGGTTACACACACCAACAAGTGCTAAGTGTGTGCACATGCAACACGTGTAAAACAAAAGACACAACGGATAATTTAAAGTCAATCAACTAAGTACCAGAATTGCTAAATACAAATCCACTTAAATACAAGTGTTTCAAAAAGCAATATAGTTATCCAATGAAAATATAAATAAACCAAAATATAATAACCAAAAGTAAGACACAAATCTCATCCCACAAGAAAGTGACCCCCGATCACTCCTCCGGCAGAGCTGCATTCTCATCTGCATCAAAATTTACGATACCAAGAAATAGTATTGTATGTAAGTAATAGACCAAACAGCTCAAGAGATAAAAATACATTCATGCAACAACAAATATGCGTGTGTATGATGAAATGTGCATGAGACCCGAAAATGGATATTTTTCAATGCATGCCAAAATCTCATTTTAGCCCAAAAACATATCTATTAAAACATATCTGCCATTTTTCCAGAAAATAGCCCAATATAAAATTCATCATTTTTCTAGAAAATGGTCCACATAAATCCATTTATCAAAGCTCGCCATTTTTTTAGAAAATAACCCAAATATCCAATTAACATTGTAGGCAAGAATCGTAGGCGGGACTCTACCACCATCCCTGCTTACCACCATCTCTACTGCATGCATCGTAGGCAAGAATCATAGGCGAGACTACCACCATCCTTACTTAACACCATCCCTATAGCTCCCACTGTAGTTGGGAATCGTATGCGGGACTACCACTATCCCTGTTTACCACTATCTCTACCGCATGCACTATAGGCGGAAATCACATGCGGGACTCTACCACCATCTCTGCTTACCACCATCCCTACACTACCTCCAACTCAAACTGTTTAAACCATTCATTTCAAACATACTCAAAATCATTTCTCACATGAAAACCCAGTTTTCAAATATACACATGAACATGTATGCAGTTATGCAAAAACCCAGTTTTCATTTATAAACATGAACATGCGTGCAATTATGCAATGTACAAGACATGACACAAATAATTAATAGCCAACCAATCCCAGCATAAACCAATCACACCAACAACTCCATCATCCAAATCCAACCAACCCCCAAACTCCTCGGACTCAATTCGGCACAACCAACCAGATCACAAAGATTTGTTAATGCAAAAATATATTTAAATCTCAAAATTTTATTTGGAAAATACTTATAGCACTATAATATAATTTTTGGAGGATCACGAAGGTGCAAGAGGTGGGGGCAAGGCAACGTCACAGTGCAAAATGCACTATGGTCGTGGGTCTCAGAATACCTAAATTTGAATGGAAATAAACGAAGACTAGGGAAGGCTAGGGTAGGGCTTAGGGGTGTTGGTGAAGCTAGTGCTGGTGGTAGTTGGCCGTGGGTGGCGGCGTGGGCCGCGGTTGGAGGCCAAAATGCTCAAATCAGAAATAGAGGTGGTGGGGCTTCAAAGGTGGCAGATCGGGGTTGAGGAAGAGTGGGCTAGGTAGCTGGGAGGCTAGTGGTGAAGTGGTGAATAGGTGGTGGCCAACGAACCATGCTGCTTGGTGGGCTTCGTGGGAGTAACAGCTGGAAGTTAAGGGCTGAGCTAGGTGGAGGATGATAGCTGGCGGGAGGGGAAGCTATGGTGGTGGTGGTGGAGCCAAAGGGTGGCATAAGGTGGGCCAGGAAAAGGCACACCCATTCGGGCTACACATGGCCAGTGAAGAGAGAGAGAGTGCGTGAGGAAGGAAGGCTAGTTCGTATGGGGTGGTGATCGCCTGCGTGAAGTGAGGATGGTGAGGTGGGCAGTGACAAACGACAGCGCACGGTGGTTGGGTTGGTTGGAGAGAAACGCACGGAGAGAAATGAGAGGGGGCTGGTCGTGCACTGGCTGGGAGGCAAGGGAAAAAATAAAGAAGAAAAAGGAGAAGGAAAAAGAAAAGGAAATAAAGAAAAATGAAAAAGAAAAAAGAAAGGAAAAGGGAAAGAAACAAGGTCTAGTCCTTTCAATTTGGGTTACCAAAACTGATCCAACGAAAATAAATTTTAAAATGGCAAGTTAAATAAAATAATTTAAAAGTAGTGACTTGATAAAATAAGATAATGAAATCCAACAATAAATTAATTTAAAATAAAGAGCATTTTAAATAATAAACAATATTTTAACAATAATAAAACACATTGAATTAAATTTCATAGTTAAAAGTTGTAAAATAATACCACATAAATCATCTAAAATTTAAAACAAGAAAGCTCATAATCGTAAAAAATGAAATAATTAGTTAGTCAAAATACACAAAAATACGAGGTATTACAGTACAAGTAGGCAGGGTTCCTATGCTAGATTTGCATTAAATAAAAAAAGAAAAAAGAAAGAAATGAACTGAGGTTGGTCTGTAAAAATGTGCATGTTATGTCTTGGAAAGAAAATGTGAAAAATAACCTTAGTTATGTGCTCTGCATTCATTCATGAAATCTATATGAAAGAGAAAATGCTTTTTGACAAGAAAAGTGTAGACATGAGCAATATTTGACATGTTTTAAAATGTGAAAAAGAGCGAATATCATATTTGATTTTGTTCATGTGATATGAAATGTTTTAGATATGTTATTGATCATTTGAAAATGATGTAAATGTGTTTTGTATGTGATTTAATATGATATGAATATGAAAAACCTTTGGCATATTTATCTATTTTTATTCTGATTCTGAATATGGTTTTGATATCATGATACTGGTTCACGTGATATGGTTGGTACCAACATGATATAATATGAGTGCACCCACTTTGGAAGTAAAGTGGTCTTTTATGTGTTCTTTCTTGTGTGCACACTCGGGGCTCCAAGATTGAAAAATGGAAAGTTTCATAATATGATACTGCCTGGTTTGGCCATCGGGGATAGTAGATGAACATCAGATGATAACTTTCAGATCAGTTCTTGATGATTGTGAGCTAATGGACTTAGGCTATTCAGGGTTTGTCTATACTTGGTGCAATCGAAGAGGGAGTAATCATAGTATCAGTGAGAGGTTAGAAAAATTCTTAGCTAATATTGAGTGGAAGGACCTATTTAACTCAGTGCAGATTGTACATGGGACTGTGGCTCATTCTGATCATATTCCTATTATGTTACATGTTGATGTTGAAGGATATCACAAAAGGGGTCTAAAATCTTTTAGGTTTGAGGCTATGTGGGTTGAGGCTGATGATTGTGAACAAGTTTTTGCTAAGTCATGGAATAGTGATGTTAGTAGTAGTGCAATGGAGTCTGTGATGAGGAAAATTTCAAAATGTAGTGAGGAGTTGCAGGTATGGAACAAGAAGAAGTTTTGGATGGTACATAGAAAGCTCAAACTTGCTAGAACTAAACTTCAACAACTACAACAGATGGACCCGAGATGTATAAGAATACAAGAGCACAATGAAGCTAGAGCTGAGGTACAAAGTTAGAGAAGAGTTCATGTGGAGATAAAGATCTAAGCTCTGTGGCTCAAAGAAGGTGACCAAAATTCAAATTTTTTTTCACAATAAAGCTTCTCAGAGAAGAAAAAAGAAAACAATACATGGAGTGAAGGACAGTGAAGGGCGATGGCAGACCGAGGAAGGAAGGAATGTAGCAATCCTAGGTTATTTTAATGATCTCTTTACTTTTTCAAAAGGAAGAGGAAACATGGAGTTTCTTGATGGGCTAAATAGTAAAATCTCTACTCAGATGAATGATGAACTCACACAAAGTTTTACTAAGGAAGAGGTGATTTCTGCTTTACATCAGATGAACCCAACAAAGGCTCTAGGTCCTGATGGCATGACAACAATATTCTACCACAAATATTGGTACTTAGTGGGTAAGTATGTCATTGCTATAGTGCTACTTACTTTAAATTCTGGTAATTTCCCTGCTGGCCTTAATCACACTTTTATTCCTCTAGAGCCAAAGAAGAAGAAGCTTGAGTTAGTTGTTGAGCCAAAGAAGAAGCCTGAGTGAGTTGTTGACTATAGCCCATTAACCTTTATAATGTGAGCAATAAATTGATCTCAAAAGTGTTAGCTAATAGACTTAAGGCTGTTCTCCCACATGTGATTTCTAGTTCACAAAGTGCTTTTGTACCTATGCGCCTGATTACTGACAATATTTTGATTGCTTATGAACTTGTTCAATTTCTAAGTCAAAAAAGGAAAGGGAAAGCTGGGTATATGTCTTTTAAATTATATATAAGTAAAACTTCTGATAGAGTTGAGTAGAGTTGCTTAGAAAATATCATGTTGAAACTATGTGTTCATACCAAATGGGTGGATTTGATTATGTTGTGTATAAAACATGTTTCTTTTTCTGTTTTGATTAATGGAGAGCCACATGATCCAATTATAGCCTCAAAGAGATTGAGGAAGGGTGACCCTTTGTCACCCTACTTGTTCCTTTTGTGCACAGATGGTTTGATCTCCCTGCTGCATCACTCAAAAGAAGCCAGAATTCTCAAATGCATCAAAGTCCATAGAGGAGCCCTAAGTATTAATCATTTGTTGTTTGCAAATGATAATGTTCTTTTTTGCAGAGTTGATAAAGAAGACAATGTGTAATTACAAAAGCTATTGGAGATCTTGAGGAAGCCTCAAGCCAACAAGTTAACAGAACCTCTATGGTTTTCAGAAGAAATGTAAATCATGGCCTTCAAGATGAGCTCATGTTCCTATGGTGGCTTTCAACAGTATGACAAGTACCTTGGCTTACCTCCTATGATTGGTCGAGCTAAACACAAAGCCTTCTATAATTTGAAACATAAGGTGTGGCAGAAACTTCAAGGGTGGAAGGAGAGGGTGTTTTCTCAAGGGGGTAGGGAGATGCTAATAAAGGTTGTAGCTATGTCTTTTCCTACATACACTATGAGCTGCTTCAAACTTTCTGGAACTCTATGTAATGAACTGGAAAGTATGATAGCTAAGTTTTGGTGGGGGTAGAAAGAGAGGGAGGACAAGATATACTGGGTCAGCTAGAAATCTATGTGTGATCCAAAAAAAAACAAAAAACAAAAAAACAAAATGGTGAAATGGGCTTCAAAGATCTTAAGACTTTTAATAAGTCTTTATTGGCTAAGCAGGGTTGGAGAATTATGACTGCAGAATCCTCTTTGTTGCACAAGATTTTTAAGGCAAAGTCTTTTCCCAATACAGATTTTTTTTTAATGCTAAACTTGACAATTCCCCTTCATATGTTTGGTGAGGCATATGAGAATCTAGGCTATTATTGGAAGAAGGTTGTCGATGGAGGGTGGGGAATGGAAAAAATATCAGGCTCTTGAAAGATTCCTCGGAAGAATCCTATGAATCACTCCTTAGTTGAGGAAGCAAATCAAACTAGTGTTATTACAATGGACAGTCTCATTGATTATAATACAAATTGGTGGGATCCTGAAAAAGTTCAAGTTGTTCTCCAACCTAGAGAAGCAACAGAAGTCTTAAAGATCCTAATTTCACCTGGTAATCATGAAGATAGGCTAATTTGGGAGAAGGAAAAAGATTGGGAATATAGTGTAAAAGGTGCCTACAAGTTATTATGTGATTTGCAGAAAGGTAATCAAGAGGGGGAAAGTTCAAGAGCAACTAGTCAGAGATGGATTAGGAAGGAAATGTGGAAGTTAAGAGTCCTTAATAAAGTTAAAGTCTTTGTTTGGAGAGCTTGTAGAAATGGATTTCAAACTTTGCAAAATCAAAAAAGGCAAAACGTGGTAGAGGATTAGAAGTGTTTTTTCTGTGGAACTAATGAGGAAAGTCTGGTTCATGCCATTTTCTACTGTCCCTACATTACTGCTTGCTGGAATCAACATTTCCCAAGTCTAGATTCATGAAGTAGAGCTGACAGTTTCTCTGATCTTGCAAGCTGGATTCGAGATAAAGGTGGCCAAACAGATATGGAGAAGTTTCTTCTTATTGCTTGGGGAATGTGGTATAAAAGGAATCATAAGCAAAATGAAGGGAAGGATTTACAGCCTAAACAGATTGTTGTGCATGATTTATCTATGCAGAAGGAGCTGAAGGAGGTTAGGAACCAACCGAAGAAGCTAAGTCAACTACACTGCTATTGGTCTCCTCCTCAAATGGGGACCCTAAAGCTCAATGTTGATGGTGCCATTTTTGAAGTTCAGAACAGTGCAGGGGTGGGATTGAATTACTTGCAATATTCAGAAGACTGCAAATCTGTATGCATATAGGGATCACTAACCTCATTTTAGAAAGTGATTCTTTCTTAATGGTGCAAGCAATCCAATCGAGTAAGTGTTCCCTATCTTTGTTGGGAAATCTTTTGAAGGAGACTGTTGGCTTGATGCAGTGTTTTTAGTCATGTTCTATCAATACATAGGGAGGTAGGGGAATGCAACTCATAGAAGTGCTCGACATTGTATGCAAGTGCTCGACATTGTATGCATGTAAATGATGTTTTAGTTTGGTGTTTTAGACTATAAAATATATTCAATATTTGATATCGAGAAAAAGAAATGATATTTGTAGTTTTGGAGTGTTACTACCCCATTTGGAAAAGGTTAGCACATAAAAAAATATTTTTTTAACGGCCCCACTTTTTTTGGAAGGGAATATGCAGGAGACTCAACTATAATGTATTTGCAATATTTTATACTGCGTTTAGTAGGTTGCAAAGGTGGTCTCGCACCCTCTCTAGGTGCTAACTAGAACAAGTAAGCTGTAGCAACAAAAATAAAGTAATTTCTGTTTTCTAAAATGATCAATCAATCCCGTGGAATGAACATCTCTTAATAGTATGATCCAAAGTTCCTAATAATTCAACAAGTTAACCATCCTCTGTTTTCTGAAGTTTCTTTTTGATGCTGTATGAAAAAACCCGGATCAAATCCTGCATTTGCAAGCCTTAAGTTCTTCTGTGTATGGGAACGTTATGATAGGAGCACTAAAAGAAAAACATCACAAAAAGAAAATAAGATATCATGTACTTCTGTCAGACATGCACGTAGTATTAGACCATACCTTCTGTTGGAGGGGATGATGGCGGCAGTAGCGGCGGCGGTGGTGCCTCAGCTATGGGGTCATAGAAAGTGTAAGTCTCATACCTTAAATCACAGCTGGGTGATATATATCTCCCTCCCTGCTTTCCATAACAGCATGAAAATACCTCTCCCCTAGTCTGCTCCAGGCAGCTCTTGCAATCGAGTTCATCCAAATCAGGGGTGCACATAAGAAGTGCATGTATTGTTTGGGAATCTTGGGCAGTCTCGCTTCCCACAGCAAATTTGCGAGTAGAACTTCCTGCTGCGGCGAGGTTTGTTAGCCTCTCTAACAAGGACCCTAGAACCTGTGTGAACGCATCTACATCTGAGGCGTTTCGTGTGTTGTAGAAGGAATATAAGGGGTTGGCTTCCAAAACACCAAATATAGATCTGTTTGAGTATCGCACCATACATTTCGTGTACCATATGATCGCCTCCTTCTGGTTTGGACAATCTTGCAATAGATCGTGACTCGACGCATTTACACAACTTCGGCATTCGTCTTTCCCAATGTCTCCTCTACAAAGTGCAATCGCTTTTACTTGGTCGGAATTTTCTCCGACGGATAAATTATAAAACCCGTAGCTGATTTTGGTATTGGAAGACATAGACGCCAGGACGGTGTTGAGATTTACTCTGTATGTACTGTTACTGGTGTAGTTACCCTTATCGGAGCAGACATAGGGATCTTGCGCTAACGTGATAGCAAACAGATGCAAGATCAGAATTAGGCCGGAGGAGAATAGTAGTCTTGAGCAGCACATCTTCGCTGGTTCTCTTCCAAGCGCCCAAAACTCACGATGTTGAATATAAAACAAGAAGTGAAGACTGAAGATTGGAAAGATTATCTAACTAATTCAAGACAAGGAAAATTAGCAGCAATTTTCCGTGTGAATACTGGCTTAGCAAAGGCTATTGCGAGTTATATTATTGTGTATGTTCTTAGAAATATGATTATTACTATGACTTTTGACCAACACCTCATTTTTATGACTTGACCAGATCGACCATCTTAATAAGAAATCAAATTATATATGATAATGGCCAAAAGCCAAAGATCAGAAGTACATCTTCCGTGAGGAATCCTGGGGGTAAACGTACCATTCATGAATGTGGACAATTATTTGATGTTATGATCATATATACCTGTAGAAAATATGGACATGTTGACGTGTATATGTTGACTTCACTGGTGTTAAGGTTGATCAGGACCCTACGTGATTAATATTAAATATTAAATTACTTTTCTAAATTTTTATACAAAATATTATAAATAATTTAATGTTTTTTAAATAATAATAATGTTAAAAATAAGATTTTAATAATATTTTATTCAACTTTCAATTTTTATCTCTATTTATCATATCTCATTCACATATTTGTTTTAAAAAATGAGGTGAAATGAATTGAGTTGAAATAAAAATTAAAAGTTAAATGAAATATTGTTAGAAGATATTTTTTAATATTATTATTATTTTATAATTAAAAAGATTAAATTATTTATTTTATTTTATATAAAAAATTAAAAAAATATAATATTATACGATGTAAAATTAGAATATTTGCAAACAAAAAAAATATTTTTCTTTTAAATTTTAATTTTATTATTTTAAATTTTTATATAAAATATAATAAATAATTTAATATTTTCTTAATTTTTTTAAATTTTAAAATAATAAAAATATTAAAATATAATTTCTCTTTCTTAAAATTCAAAATTCTAATCTTACTACCGAAAGTCTCTTCCATACCTTTCTGTTTCTCTCTCCATTCCTGATCAAGTTCCAAAGCATCAAGAACACAGAGAAGCTCCCTAAAGCCATAATAGTTTCAACAAAGTTGTTTTTTTTTTTTTTTTCCCCTGTTTTTGCCTTCATTTCTGTTTCCGCTGGGTTGAAGTAATAAAAACACCATGAATAAATACTCTCATGTCTTGTTTCCTTCCCCGTAGCAAAACAGAGCTTAAGATTCAAAATTTCCCTCGTTACCCATCAGAGCACAAGAATCACAAAATATAAAACCATTAAAATCTAGATTTTTTGAGACCGCCATTGCCATTCAAAGAAACTTCGGGCCTCCCTCTTTTGTGGCCAGCGCCAAACTCCATTTTAGTTCAGCAAATACTAGGATCCCGGAGAACCACACACGAAGGGAACGAGCGCGGAAAACAGAAAGAATCCGTAAGAAAGTGCGAGAAGATAACTGAGAGAACACTATGAGAAGGGGAAAAATCTACAGAAATAGAGAGAGCAGAGAGAGATACAGAGTCATCATGGAGGTGAAAGGAGGCTGATAAAATTGTAAAATGAAAAAGAAAACACTAAGGCCACCGCTGGAGCCACCCCGGCAGCCACCGCTGGCCAATTTTTTTTTTTTTTCAATGATTAAGAAAAAATTGTTTAATATTATTATAAATTTTTTATATTTTTTTAAAATATTTAAAAATATTAAAAATTGATTTTAAAAAAAAAAATTTTGCCTAACGGTGTGCATCTAACACCGTCCAACGAAAAATAGAAAAAGTGAAGCAGCACGTGGATTTGCTGAGAAAACTAGGGATAAAACCGTCAGAAAAAGTCAAACGAAAAAGAATATTGCTTTACCGATTCACGCTTTGTATATAGAAACAATAGAATATATACATATATTTAAAAATTTTATATATTTTATTGATGTGATTGATTATATATTAAAAAAATTAATCCAGTTAATCATATTAGTAGAATGTACTAGAGATATACAAAAGTGACTGTATGTTACATTACTTATATATGTTATATAGTGTAGCAAAACAATGGTCTCTTTAGGTGGGTTGTAATACTGAATTGAAATGAGACGAAAGTTGAATAAAATATTGTTAAAATATTTTTTTAAAATTATATTAGTTTAGAATTTAAAATTTTAGAATTGTTTATTATATTTTATATGAGATTTTGAGAAAATTATAATGATTAAATAAATGAGTTGAGATCAATTTTGAATCCAAATAGGACTTAAGTCAGATATCTCCCTGTAGGACAATTCACCCGAATATACCCAGATTTCAAACCCGGGCCAGGTATACCTGAGTTATGACCCAGGCTAGAACTTGGATAAATACAAGTTTTTACAACCCAAAAATTAAGTTCCAGGCCATACTCCAGGTTGCTCTTTTTTTTCTTTTTTAATATTTTTTTTATAAAAACCTATATTATTAAATCTTTTTCAAGAAAAAGATAATGCTGAAAAATATATAATTTTTAATCTAAAAGTCTATATTCGTTTATAATTTTTTCAAGAAAAAATGTTGAAAAACATATTTTTTTAATATATAAAACAACTAATTACATTTTTAACTAAATGCATGTGAAAAAAAGAAATTCAATATTTATCATGTAAAATGTATGTAACACATAATGCAATTCATTACTATTACATTATTTGGTATTTATACATTATATTACAAAACACATAATTAATACAATATATGAAAATTACATATCAAAAATGGATTACAGAGAGCCAATGGTTACACTATCTTTAAACACTTAGAATGGGTCTGCTTCATCCAATCTATGCATTCGTCCACAGCTCTAGAGGGGTGAGAAAGTTGCCATGCAAGTTGTTTTTCTTGCTACCATTTTTAATGAATCAATTAGAGTTTCAACCAATTCAAATTTGTTAAGTTGGGTAACATAACCCCTCCCTCTCCCCCATCCTTATCGCAAAACTCATTCATCATGAGGAAAGGGAAATAATAGTAGTAGTAATGATAACAATGACTTACCCTGTTACCCACCCCCTAACAAGTGGTCCTCCAGCTTTAAGCTGCAAGACGCTCATAATACCCTTCCCATTCAACAATGGTTTTACATCCCACACACTTTCCCAGGACCTGCACTAAAATAAGTCAATAAATAAAAAGGATTGCCAATAATCTTTCGGGTTGGTGGGAACTCATGCAGTCAAATTTCAATGATCAAACTTTTGTGCTGGACTGCTAGATGCCAGTTGTTAAAAGACCACTTTGTATCCCCCTATATTAAATACACAATACCATTTTTTCGGCTGAGGCTGAATCAGGGACTCCAATACTGCCAATTCTTCTCTATCTATCCAATGGATGCAGTTGACAGGGCATGAATCAAGATACTCGCAAGTTTTGGAGTCATCCCTAGGTCCAGAACCTTTATAGCAGGATTCAGACCATGATATGACTTGCTTTACCTCAATATTTTAGTCATCATCGCCAAATGATGACCGGCAAAATATCCGAATTTTGAGTAGGAAATTACTTCAACAAGAACAGGATAATTTGTGATCTTAACTCTCCACTAATCTAATATATCAAAATTGAGAGAGTCTGTTACACAAACCTCAAACAAATATCTCTCAAGCTCCAATCTAAACTCTATAAAAACCCACTCCTCAAGGTATTTGAACCTTTGGTGAACATGATCCAAAATTTAGTCAGAGGCGGTGCCGGCTCAATATCAATATTTATATTAGTAGTGCTTGGCCTCTCTTGAGCCACATTAGAACTCCCTCCACTAGTCACACGAAACGTGTTATACTACTCGATCAAACGGTCTAAAAGGAGTTTAACATTGTCCTCTATCTTATCCATCTACTCATCCCCTTTGCACTTTTGCAACCAAAATTTCATTGCCATCATTTTGAATCGTGGATCAAGCACAAAAGCAATATATATTATCAAATTGAACTTATTTGTACAACCCCAATACTTGTCTTACTTACTTTTCATATTTATGCCCATAGTACTAGTGATAATATCATTACTCAAGTTCATATCATTTAATGCATCTTCAATTGTGCAAAATTGCTCAAAATATACATTAGATGTCACATACAAAGAACAAAAAATGTTCAATGTAACATCATAAAAAAATCTTCAACAACTTTACAAAAATTCGTGCTTTTTTCCAATCATCACTAGTGGGTTCACAAATTGTTCATCCACAAACACATATTGTTCAAAAGCTTGTTTATGTTTTTCAGCAGTACTCAATATCAAATATGTGAAGTTATATCTAATAGGTACATCCAAGCAAATCATTCTCCCACTGATCTTTTCCTTTGCTTCACAAGCCTTGAACTTGAAAAATCTTGACAACGAAGATTTTACATACCTGACAACATCCCTAATATTTGTTACAAATTCATAATCATCCTTCAACATCATGTAATCAACAGCAACATCATTTGAGAAGGCATTATCAGCTGTGATGGTCAAAATTTTATCAACGCCTAATTAATGCAATCTCAAGTTTAACACCCTCCCAATAGTTTCACCTCTATAGTAACGAATTTTGGAAAATTTAAGTATTTTTTATGCAATCTCCAATTGCAATAAATTAAAAAAAAAAAGTGTGGTAATGTACATGTAGTTCATATTTTGCACCAAAGTCCAGGTATCGGTAGTAAGACAGATTATTTGACCATGCAACAATTTCTTTAGATGTATCTTCTCTTCGTTATACAGTTTAATACAATCACTTTTTAAAGTGATTCAGGATGGCAAAGTAAATTAAGATTCTAAATCAGCCATGAACTCAACAAACCCTTCATACTCCACCAACCTAAAAGGCAATTCATACCTAATAAAAAACTTAGCGGTAGACACCCTAAGTTTTTCTGTATCATACTTCGCTAGATCTTATGGGTTAGACATTTTTCCTTCTGCATCCCTCTTAACACTAGAAGATTGACTTTTTCTAACTCTTTAACTCGAAGAGGGGAAGTTTCATATGCATTTGGGAGGTAGTGTATCATAGATGAAGTCTCATTCTTGTATTAGTAATTGTATAGCTCAGTGCAATAATTGCACTGAGCTTTTAAGTTATTGTAGTCAATAGGTTGCACTTTAGTAAAACATTTCCAAACCACAGGTTGGTTACAATGTGTTTTTTTGAATTTATTATATAAAGATGGGATGAAACGAGTAGGGTATTGTGTATATGTGGATGAAGGGGTTGGATGACTCTCATGCTCCTCTACATCCACTGGAATAGAAGAGGAGTCATGCTAACCCCTTGGATTGTATCGACATTACAGCTCACAGAATCTTCTTTCTTCTGTTAAAGTTACAATAAACCAATGAAAAGTTGGAAATAATAACACAAGCATGACAAATTGACCACCATCATATATTATGGCAAATAATAATTACAAAAATAAAAAAAGAACATACAAATAATAAGAAACTCATTTCTCTTTGCAAACAAATATCATCACTTCAAGTGCAAGGTCATCATGTCAAGTCGTGCAATCTGAATATAATAAGCATACTTCAAAATAGTAATGATCAATACTTGGAGAGAATAGAATGAAGTTTAAGGTCTCAAAAGTGGGTACGTCTCACGCACACACGCATGCAACCTTATTCGCTCCAATTTATATCTGGCTAAATTACTACTAAAAAAGATCAATATAATGGCTAATATGGGATAATATTAAATGCTGTAAGTATAACATAATACAGAACATCTTTACTTAAAAGTTATGTCAAATTTTTTCTTAAAGTTTCTAGGACTAAAGATCTCTATTTTTTTTTTTTTTTTATGTTATCATTTGATTTGTATTTTAACGTGTCTTGCTTCGCCTTTCCGGACAAATTTTTATTGTTCATTTGACAACCAAAAAGATGTTTAAATTTCTCTGCAATTGCCTAAAGTAGTAGTTATAATGTTTAAATTGCTTGGTTATTTGGAAGAAATATATATATATATATATATATGCACACACACACTAATGGTAGAGCAACGTCCTAGGGACGTTTGCGTACTTGAGAGAAAATAAGCTAATAATATATATGAACCATATATATCAACTATACATCACATTATCACGTTCACATATGCCTAATAAGCATGCGTCTTTGAAAGTTTCTCGTACTTGTTAGACAACCAAGGCACTAACTTTAGAGTGGCTCTATAGACATACATGGGGTTCCTGACAGTGGATGCTGCCAGTGTTTTTTGTGTATTTATTTTTAATTTTTTAACACTTAAATATTTTACAACATCATTAAAAAATACTTTTTAATTATAAAATAAAATAAAATAAAATAAAAAATTGTTGTGATCAGCGTCGGATCCCATCTCGGTTGCATTTGGTTCCTCAACTCCTCTCAACTCATCTCAACTTATCTCATCTAATTATTATAATTTTTTCAACTTTCAACACAAAATATAATAAATAATTCAGTTTTTTCAAATCCCAAATAATAATAATATTAAAAAATAATATTTTATTCAATTGTCAACTTTTATCACAACTCAACTCAACTTAGCATCTAAACCGGCCCGAGTCTGAAGCCTCATTTGTTTTTACAAATGAGAAAATATAAGATAAGATGAGTTGAAATAAAAGTTGAAAGTTAAATAAAATTTTAATATTATTTTTATTTTGAGATTTAAAAAAATTGAATTGTTTATTTTATTTTGTTTGAAAATTTAAAACAATTATAATGATTAGATGTGATGAAATGAGAATAATTGTGAAAATAAATGAGATGACATTATTTTTTCAGTTAGTCTATAAAAACTCCATTCTTGTTTCTTATTACGTTGGGCTAGTTGATAAAGTTAAGACTTTTACCATGGTATATGGTTGAATTGCGTGCAAAGGGAATTAGTGCTTGTTTGGGGTTGCTTTAAAAAATATTGCTTTTAGCTTAAGGCTTATAGCTTAGAGCTTAATGTAATAAGCTCTATTATTAAAAAGCTATTTACTGTTTAGAATCCGTATGTCTAAAGCACTTTTAAATATATTAGATTTGTTTGGAAACGAATTTAAAAAGCACTTTTTGAAGTAAAAATGATACAAAAGGGCATATGCTTGATAGAAATAAAATATTATAATAAAATAACAACGAAAATAGTCTAATAGATTTTTCAGTAATTATAATGGAATGAAAATAACTTCAACCATGCAAGAGTGAAACAACAATATAATCACGCTCAATATTAATAATATTTTCACTAGATATCTCTGATTGTTGCATGCTTGAGTAGTCTTCTGATTTTTCATCCTCCATGCTTCCAGGAGATAGATAATCCTCGTCATCATCGTATGGCTTGAATTCAATATCCTTTAATGCATGAGTTCTAATAAAATTATGAATAGCCATAGACGCCACGACAATTTTAACTTGCTTATGATAAGGAAAATTTGGCATATGATCTAATATCTTCCATCTATTTTTCCAAACTCCAAATGTTCTCTCAATAGTGCATCTGAGCTACAAATGTGCATGATTAAATATTTCACGCATACCCATTGGTTGAGGACCACGACGAAAATCTGGTAGATGATATCGTTCCCTTCTGTATGGCCCCATGTATCCGTTCATATGAGGATATCCAGCATCTACCAAGTAATATTTACCTACATACAATTTAGGATAATAAATCAAAGTAATATAAAAATCATTTATATTCTTATTAAAGTTCATTAATGTCATTCTTATTAAATTCAAACCTCTAGGTGGATGTGGAAAGTGCAATTCCTCCTTCCGAATAGCTTCCATAAAAATACGTATATCATGTGCGGTACCTTCCCACCCAGCCCAAACAAAAGTGAAACACATATGAAAATCACAAATTGCCATGATATTGAGTAAGTATGCCTTTTCTACTAATAAATGGAATTTGTTTTGTTGGAGATATAGTAATTGGCACATGGGTTCCATCAATAGCTCCAATACAATCTTTAAAGTATGGCCAATATCGCTCATCTTCATGAATTTTTTTTGGAACATCCTTAAATTCCCTATCGGTGGGGCTGATAATGTCGACCGTCATTCGTGAAACAGCCATTAATACACTATTAAAATGCCTACTAATAGTCTCTCCTGAATGTTGAAATCTTTCTTGCGCCATTCTATTCCCAAACCCATGACCTAATGTAATCAAGAAAATTCAAACCATTTCTTTGATAGTTATGTTTCGAGTACTGGTTAATTTATATCTTCCATTCAACTCTTTGTATAAAGTATGAAATACATCTTTTTCCATCCTAAATTGCTGATGACATCTATCATGATGACCATTTAGAATCTCCATAACAAACTTATGACCTATATGTGGAGAGGTCCTACAAGGTTCCTTGACCATATATGTTGTGTAATATTTAGAAGCCATCATTAATTGTAATGCTATCATAAAGTCAATATCATCCTCTTTTTCTTCTTCTTCACCATTATCAACATCGCTTGTATACTCTTCAGTATCGTAACTATTATTCTCCATGTCTGTTAAATTCACAAAAATATGAAAAATAAATAAATAATAAAATCGCAATGCTTAAGAACAAGCATCAATAAAAAAAGAGAGAAAATGTTGTAAAAATTCAAACAAAATATATAATAATAAAAATTTATTCTCAACAACCTCTAAAATAGTTCATTACAAAGCATTTAGAAAAAAAAATAATAACGAATCCCCAAAATAAGATCATGATTGTCATTATTGATTTATTTATTTTTCATTCGTTTAATAAAATCAATATGAAATGTTGGGTCCTTTAGGGCAATAAACATTTCTCTATGTGATTTCGTAAGGAGTACCTCACTTGCATCCTTGAAAAACTCAGTCATTTTCCATCTCAGCTAACTCTCGTATAACAGCCATAACCTCATCAATGCTACGGCCAGGTTTATCAGAGGATGATGTTGTAACCCGCTTTTCAAGAACATCACAAAGACGTGTTAAATGTTGATCAAATATTTGAATTCTTTTTTTCCTTTTCCTATCTTGGATTGCAAGTGTAGCTCGTTTAGATTATTTCGTCTGAGTGTCTAAATCTGCATGAATATCACCAGGTTCATCATCGGAGTCATCAATCTCTTCTACATCTAACATCACATCGTTATCCTGATCAAATCTTACTGCATCTTCAAAATCCAATCCAAAGGATGGGGCCCAAGCTTCCTCACCAGTGGCAGTTATACCCCTAAACATTATATCCAACTTGGAAATATGAGCCAAACCTGCATTATGAAACTTAGCCGCTTCTGAAATTTCCTATATATGGGTGCAATGTAATCAATAATGGTAAATATTAACTGATTATAAAGGAGTAAATAAATAGGTAAAAACATAGTACCTGTAACTTTTTATCCCACCATTCATCCATAGCGTCAATTCTCTTTTTCACCGGATCCCATCCAAGGCTAGTTTCCTTTCCTACCTATTTCGTCCAAATGTTCCAATCCTTTTTTAAACCATCCCACTTATTCTTTAGTTGTTTATAGCAAAATTCTTTACCAATTTTTTCGCTAAACTTATTAACCACATTTTTCCACCCTATCTTATTAAAATGGGTTCCTGGACGATTACCAGCATAAATCTCACTAACACATATGTCTACATAATCCTCTAGCATTTTATCTATCCAAATTACTCTCGCTGTCTGACTATCTTGCGTTTGTGTAGCCACAACAACATGATTTTGATTTCTCTTAGACATGTTTCTTATATGCTGAAAAGTTTAGAAGGAAGTTTGTTAAGAGAAGCAATCTTTATAGCTTCTAGGTCTATCAAGAATTATGGTGATGGTAACTTTAAGTAGCAGAGCTGCAAAAGTAATTAGAACAAGAGTAAAGTTGCTGAATATGCAAATATCCATTGGTTGTATGTGCTACTGTTAGAAACTAGAAAAGACTAATGGATTTCCTCTATACATATGTCTCAACCCAAAAATACAGCTCATGTTTTTTCATTTGCTTAATTCATTAGGTACTAGGAGGTACGTGCATCTTGCGTAGCTAGCTAGAACATTTCCCATTCAAAAAGATCAAGGGATCGTGCATCTCTATCTAAATTATTAGCTTGACTTAAGTGTGCAAGTTCGAAATCAGTCATGTACGTATATGGTCATAATTTGCATATAAAAAGCGATAGGTGATCAGAGCCCCACACTCTAACCTCTTCATCAATTAACGATATTGGTGGATTCCAATGGATTTGACGATTCAAGGGTCAAGACTCAAATCTTAAACCTAAAGAGTATACTGATCAAAAGGAAAAAAGAAATAAGGGATATCCAAAAAGTATTAACTATTAATTAATTGAGCGACCCGAAAAAAACTTTTGCCCATACTTCCCATACATGCATGTATTTGAAACTCAAATCTAACATGGGTATGATATTTAAACACAAATTTATAACTTACACGTTAGGAAGGCATGCTAAAATAAGAAAATTATTAAAGGTTTGGTCCATGCCCCCTAACATACAGTGCTCTTCTGGTACTTTTATTTGACAGAAATCTCCATGAAAATGGTTTTTTTAATTATTAGGAAGTCCAAAATTTTCATCAATGAAGACCTGCAGCTGGGAAATGGATATGCCTATGGAGACCCTTTTCGGTCCATTGTTGACTATAGCTATCAATCACGTTCGTTTCATTTCCCCATCTGCCACAAGTCTGGGTAACAAGTTTTCTAGTCCGGCCACCATTATTGATCTTCTCCATGTCCAAATCTTGTATGTTAGTGCACATACATGCACAGTACTGTAGGTACAACATTAAAAAAACTAATTAAATTAGTACCCCTTTCAATGACAGGTTATCAATATGGTGACTTAGCTCTGCCGACAATGTTCCTCAGCAGTCAATGTTGCTAAACAAGCAACCTTCTTTCCCACCTGAATTTGAAGTAGGCCAATATATCCTCCCTTATCTTCGAACTACTAGTAGTAGTAGTACCACTGCATGCATATCCATGCATCAGAGCAGCAGTGATCATATAATCTCACAACTACTATCCTTACACTTTTTGTATATTAGAATGAGAATTAATTAAACATGACCTTATAATCTCACAACACCAAGATCTGAAAATCTGGGTCCTAGCTAGTTAGGTGTAAATCTGGGTCCAAATTCCTAGCTCCTATATATATAGCTAGGACTACCTATATATATATAGGATTTAACAATCTCTATACATAGTCTCCAAAACCGTATGATCTCTCATTTTATAATAATGGTACTGATAGATCAGAACCATTAATCTAACCCAATCAGTGAAGGAAATACCCTCTTTAACCATATATTAGAACAAGAGCTATGTTCAAGCCACAACAGTTATTAAAGTCCTATAAGAAGAAAAGAAAAGGGAAGCAAGGACTGCGATGGCAACTAGAGAAGCAACTTCAAAAAAAAAAAACAAATAATGAGGAAATAATACCAATCACAACATACCTGGATTACAGCCTACTGGGAATGGATGATTATCACTCATTGTGCACAAATGACAATACCACCGAATGCATGCACACTCCACACAATTTGCAATACCACCAAATGGAAGATAAAGTCTTTTTTTTTTTACACACTACCGAACTCAGTCATGGGTGTTGTATAAATAGAGCAGAGACTTAGAGTTTCATATAGATGGAAAATACGTGAGAATCTTTCGGAATGGATATTAACAGAATTTTATTCAAAGCTTCCTTCAATTTTATTTACATGATAAAATCTAATCTTTGAGTAGGTAGCTAACCCAATAAATCTGGACATTTATCCAATACAATATTCTTGTGTAGTCGGTTCCATTTTTCTCGGATTTAGGAAAGTAAAGATAACCAACCGAAGAGTACCAAACATGTAGATTTCTCCCCCGAAGCTCCATTCAAATTTGATAGAGAGCAAATCGTATGGAGAGCAAATCGTATCGAAGAAGGAAATCTGTTTTAGCTCCATCCGATTCTGTGTTATATATATAATATAAAAAATAAAAATAAAAAAAAAATAAAAAAGAAGAAGAAGAAGATTTCGTACGAAGGTTGAAGATGCAAGCATCACCAGATTCTTTCGATGAGCGCCCAAGATCCAAGCTTCTCAGGCAGAGGACCCATCAACTTGTTCGAATACAGCTCCAATTTACTCAGTTTCTTAAACTCGCTGAACTCGGTCGACACTTGCCCAGTTGGTTGAAAATCTCAGCTCCGAACAATCTCCTTCGATTTGTTGTAGAGCTTGAGCTGCCAGCTCGGTTTTGCCGTAAACGATTTCTTGTAGACCTCGAGCTGCCAGTGAGATTTTAGCCTGTTTGGGTTTTCAGAGGCCGAGAGAGAGAGAGAGAGAGAGAGAGAGAGAGAGAGAGAGAGAGAGAGAGAGAGGGAAGGGGAGGGGCAAAATTGTCGTTGTGATAAATTAGTGAGGTGCATTTTGTAATATACCTGTCACAGAAAAATAGGATTCACTTTTTGTAAAGTGCTTCTGACAAAAAGCATCATTTTGATGCTTTTGTTGAAACGTAGGTTTTTATCTTTTTATTTTATAAAAGTGCTTTAATATAAAATTACCAAACATGTAAATTTTATCATTAAAGTACTTTAAACCATTTTAAAGCACTTTTTAAACCTTCCACCGCAACCCCAAGAAGTGGGCTACTCTGCCGCCTAAGTAGTACCAATTTATTTGACTGCCATTTACTTTTCAGTATTTTTTTAATATATTTAAATATTTTTAAAAAATAAAAAAATATATCAATATACTTAAAATCACTACTTTAATTATTAAATTAAAAAAATTTTATAGAACGATCAAATGCAGAGGTCAATCATGTTGGGCAGCGTAGTAGCTTTTTTCCTTCCACAAACTCTTGTAGAATTAATATGTGCGTATATGTATTTTGTATAAAAAAAAAAATGTTTAGGGAGGAAGGAAAGCCTTGAGTGCTTTGAATGATGAAGCTCCCTGTATGAAACCAAATATGATATTACTGAAATTTGATTGATGGGATATGAGTAAATTAAACATCGGATCACAAATGCTTGGCTCTTAAAGTTAGGAGAAATGCTAAAGAAGCTTCCTTCTCGAAACCTCCTCGGTCACCGCCTTAAATACACCGCAAGCCAAGGGCATAGAACTGTCCAAGCCTTCTTCGGCTGCAACATCATACCAACGTTACACACATCATATAAAAATCCAACTTAAGTTTAGAACATATATAAAGATATAAATCAAAGAAAAATTCTAAACATAGGTCCACACACCAAACACTACACTTTTTTTAATTTATTTTTTTTTTCATCTACCAAATGTTTAGAATAATGATAATAAGTAGAAGAATTCAATTATTTTAAAAAAAATAATTCCAAAAAAATTAAAAAAAACTTATAAAAAATTAAAAAAAAAATATGTATGGTGTATATAGATGATGAGTAACAAAGTTTTAAACCAATATGTGGTGTATGTTGTATGAATGTATTTAATCTATATGGAGCAAAAATACAGGGACAACACAGACTACTAACACATCTATTATCAAGACAATACTTATTTTATAGGTGATTCATCAACACAATACCTATTAATTCCATGACTACAACATGAAGTCTCAAAAGAACTGTAGTTGGACACCTAATTCCCACTGCCTTTAGCTTGCAGATCACAATGACAATATTAAATACTATATGACAGGACCAAATCTCAAACAATTAAACTACTTCAGAATATGCTCTTAAGATTTCCTTCAGCAGAACTTCATAATATACTCAATTAGAGGTGTAAGCCGGTCGGTCCAGACTGGAAAAATCGACTAGACCGAACTCTAGACCGATTGGTCTCGATCCCATAAATTGTGGGCCAAAACCATTTGGTCCAGTTCCGGGTTCTATAAATTTTGAACCGGACCGGACCAAACTCCTATATATATTTTAAAAATATTTTTAATAATTTAATATATTATTTTATATAGTAATTGCTAATGACGTATTTCGTACGCCTTTAGGTCAGACTACTTAGGAGCTCGGTCTTCACTTACCTTCACACACAAAACCACTCCCAACTCCAGCAGCCCGGTGGGTCGCCGAATGGAGCCTCTGATGCTTAAGTTAGTTTCGTTTAGAGGGAAAATCTCTGAGTATGGGAGTATCATTCAGCTTACCTTCCTTTGGTGCTCGAGGGGGACACTTATACCTATCCCCAAGGCAGCTCCATCCCCTGCCCCCCTCTAGAGTGGCCTCTGCCAGAGCCCCATAAATGTGACTTGGCCTGAGGGGGGGAGAGGTCAGGTCGTACTGTCCCATCGAGGTGGTGTACTGCTCCTTCCCTGATGGTAGAGGCACTGAGCAACTCTTGGGTCCAGGTCCACCCGACCTGTTAGCTTGACTCGAGTCCTCCTTAGCTGAGGAGTGCTTGTAGTTATGTGGCCCGAAGTTGGATGGGCCTACGTTTGCCTTGGGCCAGATGGAATCTCCACCTGGGTTGGGTTGAACTGTTAGGGGAAATTTTCTCCTAACAGTTCCCCCGCCAATTCCTATCGGAAGACTTCGATGGGAATTCAAACAATTAATGGCTCCTTCGCTTCTGACATGACTCAGCCGGAATTGTTTTCCCTTCCCTGTTGCTTGATCTCCGAGGCCAGCAGTGATGGCCCCTCGCATGGTTGGGTCCTCAATTGGGCGGATTGACCGTTCATTTTCCTCCTGAGTAATATGCTCAGATAGCCGTCTTATTACACCCATCGTGATCCACGTCGTTTTGTGTGCTCTGTGGTTTGAAACTACCCTCTCCACATTCCTTTTCTGTCATTTCAAATTCTTCAGGATCGAGCAACTACTTTGCCCCTACCGCCCAGGCTGGGTGTCTATCGCCTCCAGACCTTCTTCATTGCTCTGCCGTTGCTTGAGACCTTGGCCTTTAGCCACACAGTTTTGCATCGCTCCCAAAAAATCTGCCCGCCCTACTTCGAAGGGCTCAAGAGACCATAAGGCCACTAGGTCTTCTAGTCAAGCCTGTTCGCCTTCCGAGACAAGGGGCGTCAGGGCTCCCACTAATAGCTGAAGGTTCATCGAGTCTTTGTGGTGCTCCGAGGTGGTTCCTTCTGACTTGGAGAACCTGTGCAGAGAGTTTGGCCTTCTAGAACGCACTGTCCTCAAGGTTCTGCAGCTGGATGAAGGAGTTATGGACCCAGAGGGATATGACTACAAAGTGGTGCTATTCCCTTCCATGTTTGGCGACTGTTTTAGGTTGCCCTTCTACCTTCCGGTGAGTGATGTGTTGGACGTGGTCGGCATGGCACCCGCCAACTCCTCCCTAATGCTTGGAGAATCCTAGTAGGTTGCTGTGTGATTTGGTGGTAGGCCCTAGAAGAGGCTTGCAACACTTGGCCCGATCTCAATGGCAGGGAGTTCTTTCTCACTCACTCAGTGTTGAAGAGGAGGGGTAACCTCTGCAATTTTGTTCTTGCTTACCCCTTAGTTCACCTCGAGCGAGAATATGACAAGAGGACCTCGGGCTCCAAACAATTCTTCTTCATTTCTGGTCTCGGGTGGGAGTACCCACCTGGGTAGTTTGCAAGACAGAGTTATCTCGTTTAGGCAAATTGGGTTGTGGTGCTTGAGGGGAAGCTCCCCAAGTTGCCAGCGACGCCGAAGGAGGCCCGTCGCATCAAGATTCTGTGGGAATGGGTCTCTATCCACTCAGATGAAGTTTGGTCCAATGCGCTACTAAGTGAAAACTGCTTGTAGCAATACCTTCCTGCGCATTTGGCTTTATGCCTGGCTGGGTCCTTGATCTAGGTGGGTCCCACCGGCAATCTGTCATGTCAGCGGTCAATCAACCCTCCAATGGAAGGAAAAGGAAAGAAGCCACAACAGAGCTCCTCGGACAAGCCAAATTCTGATGACGATGATGCCCCCCAATTCCCTGGTCAATCTTCCTAGAGGACTTCCACCCATCGGCCCCACCTGCGAAGTGGTGGGGGAGGGATCACTGCCCTGTTGCTTTCGGGGGTGCTGCTTCGTGCCCCATAGATGATTGGCGGGCCGGCGTTTCCCTCACCGGGTCGCGCTTCTCCCTCATCTTCTGCGATTGCCGGCGACTCGACCCTGCTGTCCCCGGAAGGAAGCCACCTGGCTGCCTCATTTTTCAATGCTTCCTAGAACTACTCATCTCAAAGTCAGCCAAGCTGGGGAGAGGTGCCCGTGGCGACCATTGTGGGGCGGCCTTGATTCAGGCATCCTTTTGCCGGTGTTTTTGGCTCTCTTAGTCAGGTCTGGTCCCGAACTCAGATTTTCTTTTCCCAGCGGTCTTTCGATACTTTCCTTATGATTTTACTAGGTGTTTGCTTGACAAGTCACTGGCTGGCCGTTAACTCGGTAGTGAGTGATCAAGGTGGGCCCGGCTCCTTGAGGGGCACACAGGTCTCATTTCGGCCTTGATGGAGCAGCTACGTGATGCAAAATTTGAGTTACGGGGCTCCCAGGAAGAGTTTGTCATGTGTTATCTTGATATGGCACGCAAGTCAGAGGTACGAGAGACTCTGAAAGAGATGCTCTTTAGTAAGATGGAGGAGCTGGAGGAACTCTGAGCAGTGTATACCTTTCTCTCCAAAAAGTATGATTCTACGGTGTCTTCCTGGTAGTTTGCCGAGGACAAATTCCTGAAGATCAGTCAAGACTTCTTCAAGCGTGTGAAGACTATCAAGGCCCTGAAGGCTAAGAGGGACGAGCTGAGGTTGACGTTTTAGCAACAACGATTAGAACTATTGAGAGTGCGGGGGGTCAAGGACGAGACGTGGTGCCACGGGTTCCTTTCTGGTAGGGAGCTGCTAAGGGTGTACCTATTGACAAACCCCCGATGTGAATTGCTTTCGCTGGACCATGAGTTCCCGACTCCGGGCCTTATTACTTTAGAGGCCAGGGCTCGAATAGGGCTGGACCTGGTCCCTAGCGCATTTACTAATGTGGCTCCAGTAACGGTCAAGATGCCTCTAGATGCAAACCCCGCCGATTTGAAGGAGGAGCCATAAGTCGACTGGGGGGTGGGGGAACCCTTCGCTTTGTCCCCCCCCCCCCCCTCCCTTTTGTTTTTGCATTTATATACACATTGAACCTTTACTCTTGATACATTGGTGACTGTACATCCTTAGTTTTGGGCTGATTTATTTAATTTGGTTATGTTTGTGGTGTACGCGCCTCCCCCGACTCATGCCTGGGCTTTCCTCTTTACTTCTTTTCTTCTTTTTGTCTCTCTTTGTTCTTTCCTTTTCTTTGCTTGTTGTTGTTTTTTTTTTGTGGCCGCATTGGTAGCAAATGCCACATGTTCCTTTGTAGACAAATTAACCAATAAAGACACGCATCTTTATTTTCGAAGGGGACCCTTCAAATTCTGCTCTTCTGTCGCCCTTGCTGTACTTTCCTTTCAACCTTCCTGAAGAAATGAGTTTATGGCTAGTGTTTCTTCTGCAGACTTGGAAGGCTTTCAACCAGTTAATCATTCACTATCCATTCGTTGGTCGTCCTGCCTTAATGTTGTGGATGCCGTTTCCACACGTATACCACGGATCTATGCTGAAGGTTTCCACGAGATTTGCATCTGATCTAATAGAGCCCTTCGACATGCATATACTCTAAACATCGGGATGTGAATTGTCATTCCCAGCCTATATATAGGTCCTCTCCCTTCGTCGCTTCCCACCAAATCTTCCTTTTTGCTTCCTCAAGTGTTCTAAAATTTTGCCTTCTCTCTTTCCCCCCTTGCACTAATACTGGTTGCTCTTAACTTCGATGGATACCCTGGCTCAGGGTTAGCTTTGCGCCGCCGAATCTTGTGATGAGTTCTTATGGAGACATGCGCATGGCGGCCTCCTTGAGGCTCCCGCGGATGCCCTTTCAAAAGTTATGCTATTCTTTATTACTGGGAGATGTCATAAAAAGATGGTGTGTCCCCAGCTTTACTGGACAATCATTCAATGGATTTCCTTGCCTTAGAACTCCTTGTGCAGTTTCAGGTTCTTCCTTACATCCTAGTTGGCTCCTATTGGCAAGGTGTCTTCTCCTACTACAGGTCTTCGTTACTCGGTGCAGATGGACTCTTCGGGTTGTTACTTCTCTCAAGGGTAGACCCGTACCCCACCGAGTCTGGCTTGGTTTTTCTTGTTGTCCTCTCTCTTTCGTATCTCTTTGCATAATTTCTCTTTGTTGTGTCGTGCTCTTTCAATTGTAATTGTTTTGGCAGTTGATGAATAAAATTTTATATGTTTTCATGTTCAATTGCATTTACTTTCAATGCTTTTACTTGCGATGTTCTCTGTTGCACATGCCTTTCACAGGCAACTATGCACATCCGTTTTCTCACGTCGCAGAGAGTGGATGATTATCCTGCCGATACCCCATCGGGCATTACTGAGCTTCTACTCTTGTTGACCACTGAGGCTTTCTGTAGCATAATCGGCTTGTGATCTTGTGCATAAGGTTCCCATCTCACTGAATTATGCCGCATAGTTGAGGTCGTGATAGAAATTCCCTCGATGTGCTGTTATGCAGACTTAGCGTATTTTCAATAAATGGCCAAGCGGCGAGTAAGCCAAACCCGACCAAGTTCATTACAAAAGTCAATTCGTAGGTGTATATATGTAAATTTAATCTTAACCATTACCAACCTATCTTGTCAACTCGACGCGATGGGGCCCCAGGGCCTCTGTGGGCTTAACTGGTCTCTGGGTCGTCCACATTCCTCCGAGGGCGAAGCATGTTTATTCCCTCATATAAATTTTTCGTGCCGGGGAGCTTTCGTTCATTCTCTTAGGGGAGTCTTCGTTCATCCCCTATAGAAGCTTTCCTACGCTAGGTGATTTCCTCGGGGAAGGTCCACTGTTTCCTCAAGGGAGCCTTTGTTCATTCTCTTATGGGAGCATTCCTGCAAGAGGTGATTTCCTCGAGGGAGGTACGTTGTCCCCTCATAAGAGCCTTCATTCATTCCCTTATGGGAGCTTTCCCGCCCCGTGAAACATTGTCGCGCGAGGTGTGTGGCTTCAGGGGAGCCTTCATTCATTCCCTCATGGGAGCATTCTCGCGCTAGTGCTTGGCCTCGGGAGAGGTTCGTCATTCCCTCAGGGAAGTCTTTGTTCATTCCCTTATGGGAGCATTCCCACGCTAGGTGTGTGGCCTCGGGGGAGATTCTGTGGTTGAGTCGGGTAGTTCGGGGACTATCCCACACCCCTTTGAATGAAAAGAAGGGACGCCTCAAACCACACCCTCCTCTTATAGCCCTTCAGGAAGGTAATCGTACCTTTGCCGCAAGGGGATGGGATACTGTTCGGGCATCCTTGGGGCTAGACCCACGCTCCTACGAGGGGGAGGTCGGGATGGTCCGGAGGCAATCCCACCTGTTAGGGTAGTTTGTGACTGGACCCGTACCAAACCATTGAAATCGTGGGAAAGTGGAGCCAGGACCGGGTTGGCGCCACGTCCGCTCCTCGTCATGACGAAACAGGGTAATATTCGGGAAGCCTCAGGGCTGGACCCGCTCTCCTCCGTAGGGGAGGTAGTCTAGCCAGGGTTAGTTCTGCCTGTTGACTCATACGTGGAGGTAGTCTATTCGACTAGACTTGCTCCCGTTAGTCGATGCTTATGACGAGGGTCAATCCTTGCTTCGGTTGTTGAGGACAAGCCGCTCTCCGCCACGAAAAGGATCGAGTGGCCCTTTGGCATTATACCCATCCCTTTGGTACCCCACAGCGAGGTAAGTTGGGAAATCTAAGGGCCCTTTGCTTTTTGCCGCAATGGGGATGGGGTCAATTTCAAGGCCAAACTCGCGCTCCTTCGCAGAGGAAATCGGGATGGCCTGTAGCCACCCTGCCCGTTGACCCATACGAGGAGGGACTTCGTTCGGGCAGTTTGTGACTAGACCCGCTCCTATCTGTTGACATCGTAGGGTAGGTAAGTTTGGACCAGGATGGTGCCACGTCCACTCCTCGTCATGATTGAAGGGGCTAATGTTCAGGCAGCCTCAAGGCTAGGCCCGCTCTCCTCCACAGGGGAGGCAGTCTAACCGGGGTTAGTTCCACCTGTTGACCCTTATGTGGAGGTAGTTTGTTCGGGTAGTCCCTAATTGGACCCTTTTCTATTAGTTGACGCACATGATGAGGGTCGACTCACGTGTTGGCTATTAAAGACAAGCCTCTCTTCGTAGCGGGAGGTATCGAGCAGCCCTTTGGCATTACACCAATCCCTTTGGTACCCCCACGGGGAGGTAATTCGAAAGGCCTAGGGGTCCTCTGCTCTTCGCCACGACAGGGATGGGGTCAATTTCGAGTTGCTCGGGCCAAACTCGCGCTCCTTCGTAGGGGAGGTCGGGATGGCCCAGAGTCACCCTACCCATTGACCCATACAAGAAAGGACTCCATTCGGGTAGTTTGCGACTTGACCCACTCCCATCTGTTGATATCGTGGGGAAGGTAAGTTTGGACTGGGCTGGTGCCGCGGCCACTCCTCGTCATGACGAAACAGGGTATTGTTTGCGCAGCCTCAGGGCTTGACCCGCTCTCCTTTGCAGGTGAGGCGGTCTAACCGGGGTTAGTTCCACCTGTTGACATGTACGTTGAGGTAGTTTGTTTAGTCAATCCTTGACTGGACCCACTCCCGTTAGTCGACTCCCGTTATTTGTACGAACGTTGGGATTGAGTTCTATGGGGCATAGTCCCTGAAATAATCATGCATTTCTCATTAATGGAAGCTACATTGGCATCCGTGGGGTCAATAATAACAAGAAAATACAAATGCATGTTTTGGGCATTATCGGTAAAACAATCATAGATGTTCGGCATTCTATGGGTGTTGCAATTCGTTCCCACAAAAATCTCACAACCAATATGCCTTGGGGCAGTTGCTGGCAACTACCACATAAGGGTCTTCCCATTGTGGTCCAAGCTTTCCTTCTTCCTCAGCTGCTACCCCTGTCTTCTTTAGCACAAGGCCCCCTACCTTGAATGACCTAGGGCACACCCTCCGATTGAAACAATGCTCCACCCTCTTTCTGTACGCTGCCATCGTCATCTCTGCTTCTTCTCAAACCTCCCCCACCAAGTCGAGCTGCTCCTCCAGGTGTTGATCATTGGAGTGTTGCTCATAGTTGCGCACTCGGTGAGTTGGGATGTTAGCTTCCACTGGTGGCATGACCTCGTGACTGTATGCCAAGGTGAATGGGGTATCGCCGGTCGGTGTCTTTACAGATTGTCTGGTAGGCCCACAGGACGGCAGGGAGTTCCTTTGACCAAGCCCATTTCCGGTCACTCAACTTCTTCTTTAATATTTGCAACATGATTTTGTTAGTGGCTTCTACTTGGCCATTCGACTGGGGGATGTCCCGGTGACGAGTATCGAAACTTGATCCCCAGGTCCCAGCACCACTCTCAATAGTGATTCGAGTCAAACTGCATTTTATTATCAGACACAATGCAGCGGGGCACCCTGAACCGGCAAACCACACTCTTTCAAAGGAAGCGAGAAATGTTATTGGTCGTGATGGTTGCCAACGCTTCGTCCTCTACCCATTTGGTCAAGTAATCCGTCGCCACCACCATGAATTTTACCCCACCTTTTCTTGAGGGAAGGGGTACCACTAGGTCAACTCCCCACTGTGTAAATGGCCAAGGAGAGAGTATCGGCGCCAGTTCTGTTGGCAGGCGATGGATGATCTTCACATACTCTTGGCATTTCTTGCACGTCTGCACATACTCATTGGCATCCCTCAAGGTTGCGACCAGTAATACCTGGCTCACGTTGCCTTTCCCGCTAGTATCCTTCCCCCAGCATGATCTCCACAGATTCCCTCCTGTATCTCTGCCAACACCTGCTGTGCTTGCTCATGTGAGATGCATCTTAGCAGGGGCGTTGTACCCCTTGCGGTATAGCACTCCATCGACTATAGTGAATCATGTCGCCTGATATCTCATCTTCCTCGCCTTTTCCATGTTGATGGGCACCTCATTGTTGTTCAAGTATCGCCAGATGTCTTGTGCCCATTCGGGCACACCCAGTCTTACTTCCAGCAGCTCAATCCCTATAGCAGGCACATCCACGGTTCGTAGCACAGTCGACTCTGGCACCGAGGCAGTCCTTTGCCTGGGCGCGGTTTTTGCCAATCTGTCTGCCTTATCATTTTTCGCTTGGGGAATTTGCTGAATCTGGAAATATTGGAAGCAGGCGTGCTCAGCCTGCACCATTGCCAAGTACTTTCTCAACTTCTCGCTCTTTGCCATGAAATCTCCTCTCACCAGGCTCACTACCACCTGGGAGTCTGCTTTGAATTCTGCTTCCTCTGTGCCCAAGGATCTCGCTATCGTCATGACAAGGAGGAGTGCCTCATACTCCAAGTCATTGTTGGTGCCTTTGAATGTTAACATGATGGTGTAGTCATGCTCCTTGCCCTCATTCATGACGATGTGCACCCCTGCTCCCCCTCTAGCCTTGCAAGAAGAGCCATCAACGAAGACTTACCAGGGCTTCATGGGTGGTGCGCATCTTCCTTCGTCGGGAGAATCGAAGAACTTTGTAATAAAGTCGGTAAGGACCTGCCCTTCTAAGGAGGTGTGGTGGGCGTATTCTTTATCGAATTCGCTCAGCCCTGTTGCCCAGTACGTGTGGCGGCCCGAGGCATCCAACTGTTGGATGGCCTTTCATAGGGGGCTTCTATGATGACCTTGACTGGGAGCACCTGGAAATATGGCCGAAGCTTGCGGGTGTTTGTTATCAGTGCAAAGGAAAACTGTTCGACCTAGGTGTACTTGACATCCACTCCTCTATATGATCGACTCATATAATAGACTGGCCTTTAGACCCCGTCGTGCTCCCACACCAAGGCTGAGGAAACCGCTTGTGGAGAAATGGACAAGTACATAGTTAATGTTTCTCCGCACTGGCGTTGGCTGAGTAGCAAAGGGTTGGTCAGGTATTGTTTAAGTGCATCGAACGTCGTGTCACATTCCTCGTCCCAGTCGTGGGCCTTCCACAACACTATGAAGAAAGGCAAGCACTTATCTGTTGACTGCAATGTGAATCGGTTAAGGGCCGCTAACTTGTCGGCCATCCTCTGCAGGTCACTAATGCTCCTAGGGGAAGGCATATCCAAGACGGTTCTCACTTTTTCAAGATTGGCCTCAATTCCTCTTTCTGACACTACGAACCCTAGGAATATTCCTGAGCCCATTCGGAACGCGCACTTGGCTAAGTTTACTTTCATGTTGTACCATTGCAGTACCGCAAAGGCTTCTTGAAGGTCCTCTAGGTGTTGAGCCAGGGTTTTACTTTTCACTAATAGGTCATCTCCGTATACTTTCATATTCCTTCCAATTTGGGCTTCAAACATTTGGTTGACCAGCTGCTAATAGGTAGCTCCTACATTTTTCAAACCAAACGACATGGCAGTGTAGCAGTATAATCCCCTGTCGGTGATGAACGTCTTTTCCTCATCGCCGAGGTACATGCAAATTTGGTTGTATCCTGAATAGGCATCCATAAAGCTGAGCAGGCAGTGACCGGCCGTCAAGTCTACAATGAGGTCGATGTGGGGGAGTGGGAAGCTATCCTTGGGGCATGCCTAGTTCAGATCCATGAAGTCCACACACATTCTCCACTAACCGTTGTGCTTTTTGACAAATATTACGTTAGATAGCCAGTCTGAGTAGCGCGCCTCTCGTATAAATCCTACTATCAGAAAGCAATCTACTTCGAGTGCAATGAAGGCATTCTTCTCTGCGCTGAAGCTCTTGTGCTTCTGCCTCACTCCTTTGGCTTTGGGGTCCACTTCTCGGCATGTCTTCATGAGTCCATGCGAAGATGTCCAGATGTTCGACCAGCAACTGCTGCAACGCCTCTCTTATCTTGGCATCGATCCCTGTTCTGACCCTGACGGTCGCGTTGACCTGGTTCGAGTCAAGCATAATTAGTTCCAAGAGCTCGTTCGCCTTTGCCTTTCTTAATGTGGACTTGTCTCTGGTGTTGTCCTCAGCAAGGGAGCACTTGGGGGCCGGCGATGGGGTCGGGAACACCTCCTTGCTTGACAGGGTGGCCTCGACCCCTCCTCCAGCACCTCCTGGCCTGGTGCCCGCTTCATTTTGCCAGGTGGTCATCTTGGTTTTCTGTCGAGACTTTCCCTTTGCGGATTCTTGGTCGTCACCATCCTTTGTTGTTCAATCACACCTCTGAGCCCTCCGAGAGTGGGCTCATGCCAGCGTGCGAAGGATACGTTCGACTGTAAAATTAGTCTGATCCCACAAACAGCGCCAAATGTTAATGACGTGTTTCATACGCCTTTGGGCCAGACTACTTGAGAGCTCAGGTCTTCACTTACTTGCACACACAAAACCACTCCCAACTCCAACAACCTGGTGGATTGCCAGATAGAGTTTCCGATACTTAAGTCAGTTTTCTTTAGAGGAAAAATATTTGAGTATGGGAGTATCGTTTAACTTACCTTGCTTTAGAGGGACACTTATACCTGTCCCCAAGGCAGCTCGATCCCCTACCCCCCCCCCCCCCACGAGTGGCATCTACCAAAGCCCCATAAAAGCGACATGGCTTGAGGGGGGGAGAGGTCAGATCGCACTGTCCCATTGAGTTTGTGTGCTGCTCCTTCCCTGATGGTAGAGGCGCTGAGCGCCTTTTAGGTCCTGGCCCACCCTGCCTGTCAGCTTGACCCGAGTCCTCCTGAACTGGGGAGTGCCTATAGTTATGTGGCTCGGAGTTGGATGGGCCTAGGCTTGGCCTTGGGCCGGATGGCATCCCCACCTGGGTTGGGTAGAACTGTTAGGGGAAATTTTTCCCTAATAGTAATTATATAAGTTAATGATGTAATTATCATATAATTTATTATCATTGACCATATAAAATATTTTTTAATGAGTTAGTTACATAATCTAAATTAATAATTCACTTAATTTTAATTTCGTAATTTAAATAATTTTTTATTAATTTACTTGAAAAAAAAGAAGAAAAAAGAATAATTGGACCAAACAAATAGCTATCGGTCTAATCTGGTCTCTATAGATGTTCGGTCCAGTTCGGTCTGGGGGTTGATGGACTGATTCAACCCTATGCTCAGTAGTTCAAGATGTTGATAAATGGTCAATTATGCGGAATTAATACTCTTAAATATCTTGGATTAAAAGAATTTTATGTGTTAAAATAAGAGTATTAATTAGATAATATGATTTAACTTTACTTGACATGTAAAATGATTTTTCTTGTCCTTAATTAAATTCAGATGAGCTCATATAATTTATTTATCAGGCTTAAAAAGAAATTATCGCAAAGAAAATCACTTATAAGAGCTGAAGTTAAAGTCTATGAAAATGAAGAAGAAAAAGAAATCAAAAGAAGTGCATATGCTGCAGTTAGGAGAGGTTGCGATCCCCCGTTGACCTGGAGACGGACAAAACGCAGCAGGATCTTTTGGCCTTTTGTGTTCAGACGGCATGGAAGCAAGAAGCATTTTTTTTTTCGTTTACGCTGGGGAACAAAGGGAGTCGACAAAAAGCAGCGGTTTTTATTTTTCTTTTCTTTCATTTGTACGTGGGGAGACATGGAAGGCAAAAACTCTTTCTTTTCTTTCTTTTTCATGTTTTGAGTAGGTAGGGTTAGAGGGTTGCAGACCCCTTTAGGGAAGCGGCACTTTTTGTTTTAAGGTGTTTTTGTTTTACATGGGTGAGTAGAATAGGAGTAGGGGTGCGGCTGGAATCAAAAGACCGAAGACCTCAGGGAGGTCAGCAGAAAAAGCTTCCCTTTGCCCTGTTTTTAGGAGGTTAGCTTTATTTCTTTTACTTGACATTGGCTTGCGAGAGGGAACTAGAACCGGGCGGCAGCTTTTAATTTTTTTTCGTTCTTAGTTCAGACCATTTTGTTCGACTGGTGGATTTGGATTGATTTTATTTTCTGTTTTCAGACCACACGGGAGGCCTTCTCTCTCGCCTTTTTACTCTTATTTTCAGCTTCTCTCTTTTGTTAGTTTCTGAGTTCTTTTTTTCATTTTACGTTGAAGGCGGCTTTTACTTTACTTTTTTTTGTTCAGCATTTAGTTGTTTGTTCTTTCTTTCATTCGGCGTTATTCATTTTCTTTTTGGTAGTTTAGCTTAGGTAGGTAAGCGGCTGGTTCATTTTTATTTCTTTCATGCTTTCTTTTACGTTTTGTTTACCTGGAGAGTTTTTTTTGTATCAGACCGGAGGGGAACTGAAGGTCGGCAGCTTCCATAGGCCACTGGTTTCATTGGATGGTTTTTATTTTTTTTCGTTTCAGACCTTAGTAGCTGCGGGACATATTTGAGTTTCTTTTACTTTTTCATTTCAGAGTTTCCATTGGGCGGCTTGATTTTATTTTTCGGACTCATTCTTTTTCGTTACAGGCCATTGGGTCGGCAGCTAAAGTTTTTCTTTTCCCTGCTTTTACGATTTCAGTTTTATTTTTATTTTTACATTCGCTTGCTTTAGAGAACCTGCAGGGGAGGCGGCTGCATTTAGTTATTTTTCTTTTTGCTGTTGTTAGACGTAACTCTCACTCTCTCTCTCTCTCGTTTGGAGTTCTTTTTATTTTTATTTTTTTCTTTTTCTTTGGTCAGTTTTGTTTAGACATAGAAGAAGGATTTCATTCTGCGGCAGCTTGCTTCATTTTTCGTTTTGGGAAGTTTACGTTTTCAGTATTCATTTTATTGTATGTTATCCTGCGTGTAGCATCTCTAGTTTATCTCATTAGGATTTTTTTTATCTTTTTTTCAGATTCTATCATGACTCCACTTAGATTTATTTTTGTTACTAAAAATATCATGTGTAACTAATTTCTAAAACTTGGGTTGTGGAATGAAACTTGATTTATTTTAGGATTCTAGTTTAATGCAATATTTTATTGATAAAGATTGATTTCACTACATTACTAGTTGGATTCAAATTGAAAATAGATTGCAGCTCTTGCTCTTGTTTTGTGGTTGACGTAAGGCACAACAAAAGCTTGAAAATTATCAAGGCCTCCCTCAGTTGTTTGTTAATGTGTGTTTGGCTAGTAAAATAGAGAATCCCTTAGGAAAATATTGCAAAACTTGAGCTTAACTTTTTATCTTCCGATTATCAATACCTTGATTGGGTTGTTAATCGAGAAAATTATCTAGAATTCAAAATAAAGAGAGTCTCATACCCAACCCAAGTGTTTTTTAATTTGCATTTTTTATTAGAAACTCTAATTTCAACTTCGATTATTTTTTTGCATTGCATTTTAATTTTTTTTTCATCTCTCATAGTCGACACATTTGTTACTCAAAAATCTCATTTACGTTTTGATAACCTTTTGTCCCTGTGGAATACGATCCTGGACTTATCATTGATACAACTTGATACTTCTATACTTGGAAGCACATTCGAAATCGAGTTAGATGTGTTAGCCCATAAAACTTGTAACTTTTTTCTTGCAAGAGGCTACCCAAAAAACGGAAGAAGAAATCCATACATTTTTTTTTGAAAAAAAATTTATAAAAAATTTAAAAAAAATAGAAAAAGAAAAAGAAAATTACCCTTTTCTTCAAAAGCAAGGAGAGAGAGACAGAATAAACCAAATTCTTTGCTTAAGGGGTGGTTGAGCTGAAATTAGTCGCAGTTGGTGGTGATTCTCAACATTGGGGTTGCTTTGGTGGTGAGCTTCATGGTGGCATTGTCGTGAGAAGTGCCAGTTGGGTGTGAGTTTTGATGAAGGAACCAAACATGCCAAAAAAAATAAAATAAAAAATCCTGCTTACAAGGTGGTTGAGCCGAAATCAGTGGGTGGTTCTTGGCGTTGGTGTTGCTTTGGTGGTGAGGTTCACAGTGGCATTGCTGTGAGAAGTGCGACAGGGCTAGGCGTGAGTTTTGATGAAGGAACCGAAGGGCCAAAACAGTGGCCAATCAACTTGGTGTGCAGGTCATGGTGCGACAACTGTGCTTGGGTCGGCGTAAATATGCAGTATGGTTTCGGAGAGAGAAGGTGTAGAGCAAGGAAGACGAGGAGAAGATAAAAGTCGAAGACAGAAGATGCAGAGGAAATAAAAAGACTCAAGGTGGAAAAAAAAAACCTAAACCTTCCGACCCTCTGACACAGCTGCACCCAAAGACCAAAATGCCCTCGATTAAACAAACACAAAACACTAAAACACTAAAACTTAAGGATAGAGAAGACAAAAAATGTAAAATATGGACTACACACATAGAGGATGACAAAAACACTGTTCACAGATATCTACACTTACTATATAAGAATAGATATATAAGCATTGTGAGGCAAACCATATTGTTGATTCCCTTGCTAATTAATTTTTTGTTAATATAAGTATTCTCTTGCTAATTATTGGAATGTTTGAAATTATTGCATATATACCCAAAAACAGAGAATAAGTCAATGAACCAAAATGCCATGGGCCATGACTATGCAGTCTTTAATGTAATTTCATTGTTTGCCTTCTTTGTTTGCCATATTTAGTTAGTCAAATTGTAATTCCCTTGTTTGCCTTGGGTCAAGGTCACAACCAGTTGGTTTCACAACTACTCACTCTGCATAGCACACTATTTTTCAATTCAAGTACCCATCAAACATTGACAATTGTAGATATCCAAATACCGTCTTAAACCAAATAAAACCAACATTTTCAAATCAGTTATTCGTGTGTTGATTTCATCTAAGGCTACATCTTATTTTATGCGTATTTTGAGAAAACTGACCAGGGGGAGTGAAAGCTCTACCCAAATTTAAAACACTGAATTTCTTTTTCCCTCTCTATTACAAGGCCCTTATGCTTGTGCTTTATAATACAAAAACTTAGCAAAGTTTTTTTTAAAAGAAACGAAAAAAGGTATTATGCCCCCAAAAGAAAATATAAAATTTTTTTCTAATTTTCTGTGCATGTGTGATTTTATCTGGGTAGTTGAGAATTTGACCTGAGATCAAGAGGCAGTGATTTTTGTAGTCGGTGACTGAGGTTGGCATAACATGAATGCAAAATATATGTAGTTATCTGTGTCATTTATGTTGGGATGGGCATGCTTGTGTGCAGAGACACTTTTGTTACTCCGGTTGCTGCTACAGTATTAATGTACATGCAGGGTAGAATCAAACACTACCAGTTGAGAAAAAAATCAACCCAACATCTACCATGCAGAGGACATAGAGTAGATACAGGGGTAAACAAACAAAAAAGTTATAGTGAGAAAATAAAATTATGATTCATGAAGTTTTTATTTGATTTTTAGAATTTGGAGCTGGTTTATCGTATAAAAATAATTTGAAACAAACAACGTGGTTATTGAAAAATATGCATGCATGAACTCTAAAAAAAATGTTCGAGAAGGAAGGAAAAAAACGTTATAACCCGCGGAAGGAGACAATCCCAAAGAATGTTTCAACTTTTACAAATATCCATATTCCATTTAGTTTATGAAACACTAACATGAATATGATGCTGTAACTTGGTATCAGCTATTACTGGCATTAACATTGGAAAATTTGTTTCGTGCTGGATTAACATATGATGATGCTGTAATTTGGGATTATCAGCTAAGCTCCGCTTGATAAGATGATGTCGGTAGTGAGAGACCAAATGTTGTATTTACATATGCCTTTCAGTTTTGGACTTTGGGGGATTCAAACCTCCGATGAGCAAACTTGAAGTTCTGTTTACTTACAATCAGGCATTTTTTGTTGAAGACAAACAGCCTATCTATATGGTACCTAGTGTTCATATATTAATTTATGTAACATATAGACCAGTTAGTTAGCTAGCTCTAGCTCTTACCACAGATCTTTTTATTGAACTAGTATTCTTAAAAAATATTAGATTTCTTTATTTACTTATGGTCTACAGCCAGTTTTTGCCTTTGCGTTTGTTTTAAGATCCATTTGTTGATCAAACATTTGTACAAAGCTGAAAACCCGAGATGCATTCCCGATTCTGAAACGAACCTTGTCATTTTTCACATTGTCTTCATTCTTAGTGCTGCTACCTGCCTCATGCTCAGCACCGCCAATCTCTCCATCATAGACATCAAAACCCATGGTGAGCCCCTCTCTGTCTCAATCTCTCTCCCTCTCTATAAATTTTGGTACTTTTATCTGTCTCAGCTTGTGTTTCAAGGTAGTCTATTGGATTGGTAGGTTTTCTTTCTCCCTTCTGTTTCTCTTTCACCGTTTTGGCTTTGAGGAGTTATGGGTGGTTTCGTGATTCAAGCTTTGTCGTGATGGAGATTCTCTCTAGTATCTATTGGGTTGGTTTGATGGGTTTGTTTGATTTTCATTTCCCCCCCTAATTTATCTATCTTGCTGTGAATTTTTCATCGAGAAGATTTTCTGACTCTGTATATGATTGAAGTGCCAATTTGTCTATGAAACTATGTCATGTGATTTATTTGGAGAAATTGTGATTGAAGTGCCAATCTTCTTGGTGTCATGTGAACTATGTCACCTAGAAGCTTTTTTGTGTTTAGATGCCCCTATATTTAAAAAATAAAAAAAAAGGGCTGGGAAAAAATCAAACGCCTCGAATCGGTTTGGAGAAATTTCCAGTCGGCTTTGTGGACCTATTGGGTCCTAAAACCAGGGCAAAACCTAACCGATACAAAATTTTTTTGATCGGTAAAAAATTATATTGATCAAAAGGAGACAAATGCCCAAGTATACGAGACATATACAAGAGCAACGCCTAGGCGTTCTAATTTAGAGATACAAGGAATTCGTGAAAAGACATGCCATGGAAATCAATTACAATCGACCAATGAGCCAAGGTAATGAAAAACAAATTTCTAAGCTCTTCTATTGATCGCTCTTGATCTTCAAAGCTTCTTGCATTCCGCTCCCTCCAAATGCACCACCATAGACATAGAGGTATCATCTTCATTACGGATGCAATTTGAGAGTTGCCCTGAATACCTCTCCAAGAGGCTAGAAAGTCACATACCCTTTCCGGCATCACCTAAGCTAAATCCAATCGAGCAAAAACATCATTCCACTAGGTCATAGCAACCTCACAATGTAGTAATAGATGGTCAATGGACTCGCCACTCTTCTTGCACATATGACACCAGTCCATAACTATGATGCCACGTTTCTTCAAGTTGTCTATAGTTAGAATCTTCCCCAAAGAGGCTGTCCAAACAAAAAAGGCTGCCTTTGGAGGTGCCTTTGTCCTCCAGATGCTCTTTCATGGGAAAAAATTTGAGTTTTGCATGGTCAAAGAATGATAGAAAGAACGTTCTGTGAAACTCCCTTCTTAGAAGGGCGCCAATAAATCTTGTCTTCACTTATCCCGGGCACCCGAGTGGAGTACACCTGGTCAAGAAACACCAAAAATTCATCCATTTCCCAGTCTTGTGCATCTCGATGGAAGGAAATGCTCCATTGAGGAATGCCATTGGAGATGATAACTAGATCCGCTATTGATGCCTCTTTCCATCTAGCTATGCCATAGACTTGAGGAAAAACTTCCTTGAGTGCCCAATCACCACACCATAAATCATGCCAAAATTTTAACTTTACTCCATTTCCAACTTTGAAGCAAGTATGTGTGGCATATGTGTCCCAACCTTTTCTAATATTTTTCCAAAGCCCAAATCCATGAGGCCCACTCACCTCATTGGAACACCAACCTCCCAATGATTCTCCGTGCTTCAAAGCAATGACGGTTCGCCGAAGGCCTCTCATTCATGGTGATATCTCCATTACCATTTGCCCAAGAAAGCATTATTGAAAGATTTCAGATTCCGGATTCCCAAGCCTCCTTCTTTAATGGGAGAACAAATTGTGGCCCATTTCACCAAGTGGAATTTAAACTCGTCCTTTAACCCTCCCCATAGGAAATCACGTTGAAGCTTCTCCATGCGAAGAGCCACCTTGGCGGGAAACGGGAATAATGAGAGGAAGTACGTTGGTAAGTTAGAAAGAGTGCTCTTGATGAGCGTCACCAGCCCCCTTTGGATAAGTACATCCACTTCCAGCCGGCTAATTTCCTCTCCATTTTTTCTAGCACCTCATCCCAAATGGATTTTGACTTAAAAGCCGCACCCAATGGAAGGCCAAGATAATTCATGGGCAGTTGAGATATCTTGTAGTCTAAAATGGACGCCAAACTCTCCACATCAGGTATAAGCCTTAGTGGCACTACCTCAGATTTGGCCATATTCACCTTCAACCCTGACACCGCCTCGAAGCATAATAAGAGAGCCCTCAAAGCTCGAATTTGCTCATGTCTGGCCTCACAAAAAATGAGAATATCATTAGCAAACAATAAATGAGAGATGTTGAGCAAACCTGAGGCTACCTCACCCATTGAGAATCCTGATAGGAATCCACCCGCCACTGCCCCTGAAATCATCTTACTAAAGGCTTCCATCACAAAAACAAAGTGAAGTGAAGAAAGGGGATCCCCTTGTCGTAGACCTCGGTAGCTTTTGAAAAAGCCTTTTGACGTGCCATTCATCAGTACATAAAAATGAACTGTAGAGATACAATGATGGATCCAAGTACGCCATTTTGTACCAAAGCCACATCTCTCAAGTATATACAGTAAGAATCCCTAATTGATGTGATCATAAGCTTTCTCCATATCCAACTTGCATAGAAGTCTCGGCTCTCCTGACTTAATTCGACTATCTAGGCATTCATTGGCAATAAGAACCGAGTCAAGGATTTGCCTACCTTGAACAAAGGCATTTTGAGACTTCAAAATCAAGCTTGCCATCACCTTGCTCAACCTATTCACCAATACTTTGGATAAAATTTTGTATAACCCACTCACCAAGCTAATGGGATGAAAATCTAACCTCTACTGCGCCAGGCTTTTTAGGAGTGAGTGCTAAAAAGGTTGCATTGAGACTTTTCTCGAATCGTCCACTTTCATGAAATTCATGGAAAACCCCCATGATATCTGCTTTAAGTACATCCCAACAACTCTGAAAAAAGGCCATGGAAAAGACATCACGGCCTAGAGCTTTGTCACCGACCATACCTTAAACTACCAATCTAACCTCTACCTTCTCAAACGGCCTTTGACGTTGTTCCAAATCCTACGGATCATGAACATCAAAAACCAACCCATCAAGTTTCGGCCTCCACAAAAAATGTTCCAAAAACAACTTATCATAGTAATTAACAATGTGGTCTGAGATTTCGGTTTGGTTGGATGAGGCCACCCCGTCTATCATCGAAGTTTCTATAGCATTGTTCCGCCATTGCGAGTTCGCCACCTGGTGGAAGAACTTAGTGCTCCTATCCCCTCTCTTCGACCAAAAAGCTCGTGATTTTTGTCGCCAAGATATTTCTTCCAAAAGAGAGATCCGTTCAATAACTGCAATCACTTGAGTTTTATGAGCCCGCTCAGTTTCAGATAGTACCCTCTCCTCTTCCACACCCTCCAAACCCTCAAGCTCCTCCAAGAGGACAAATTTTTGGCTTTCAACATTACCAAACTCTTGCGCATTCCACTCCTTCAAATCTTTTTTCAAATACTTTAATTTACAAGCCAGAAAATAACTAGAACTGCCTTGAAAATGGTAAGATGACCACCATTGTCATATTCTGTCCTCAAAGCCATCACTCTTCAGCCACATGTTCTCAAATTTGAAGTACCTTGGACCCTTTCAAATGCCTCCGCAATTCAAAAGGATGGGAAAGTGATTTGAACATAGCCTAGGTAATCTCTTCAGAATGAGGTTCGGATAATAAACCTCCTAATCCGGTGAGATTAGAAATCTGTCTAGCCTAAACCAAGATGGACGATCTCGGTTTGTAGACCAAGTGAAAGAGCCACCTACAAGAAGAATATCCTGTAAATTTTCTTCAAAGATGAAATTAGAGAAATCTACCATAGGTGGGTTGAAGCCCAAACCACCCGATCTCTCACTCGGAAAATGAGTGACGTTCAAGTTACCTCCGATACACCAAGGTAGGTCCCAGAAGCTGCCAATACTAGCCAACTCATCCCATTGTAAACTTCTAGACTAGACCGATCAAGATTAGGCCCATAAACTTCGGTGAAAGCCCACTGATACCCATCCATGACATTCTTAAACGAACATGCCGCTATGTAATCACCCAAAAAATCTTCCATTTTCTCCACCACTCTTGTCCCACATTACTAAAATTCCCCCGGAAGCTCCAATGGATGGTAAATAATGCCATCCCACTTGACTACAACCCCACAAACTTCTAATGATACCAAGGGAAATAATCGCCAATTTTGTTTCTTGCAAACATAAAATATCGACCTTCCATATAAGAAGCTGATTTCTAACTATAAAGAGTTTATCTTTTTCATTCAACCCCCTTACGTTCCAAGAAATAATCTTTGGTTTCATAAATCCACGTCCTTTGCCCTTCCCCTTGATCTTCCTCGGTTAGAGCTCATTCCACTTGCTCCATCATCTACTATCTAGTCAAGTCTTTTGAGTTCTCTTGCTCGCTTCTTAGCAGAAGTGAACTCCCTAGGTGATCCCAAACTGTTCTTTCCAGGTTCTATAGCTACGAAAAGGGCAATGAGCTTGTCCTCAAAACCCTCGCAAGAAATCTCCACACTGACTTGCATCTCCTTTGCCTTGTTCAGGACCCAGTTCGAAGCTTGAGGATTACTATTCTTGAAAGAATGTAGAGAAACCAGTGGGGATGGATCTTCCCAACAGCAGACATCTCCCCCACCAAGGGGATTGCATCTACTATCCCCATGCTATCTAACTCTCCTTCAGTTCGATAGACATCAAAAGGAACCAATGCCAAAGGGCTTCCCACTGCCTCCGTGTCGGCCTCACCATCCCTCTTCTCTATAGGATCCTTTTCAACCGCCAGAACTGTCTTGAGTAGTTCTATGACTATTGGACCAAAAATCATCGGCATTTTCTTCCTCGAAATCCACCCCAATTTCATTAGAGACTAATGGCAGCGCCGCTGTTGCCTCCCCCTCTTCCGGGAGAGTCACCACCTATTCGTCTGCCCCCATCAACCAAGTCTGCGGTGGCCCCGTGTGGTGAGTGTTAGTTGCTGGTGGAGAAACGCCCGACGATGACCCAAACTCGAATGATGATAGGCCTAAGAATTTGGCTTTCCGTTTCCAGGCCTGTTTCTCGGGCCTTCCAAACCCTTGCTGGCCAGGCTTGGCCCCATAAGATGGCCCTGCATGCTTCCTGGCCCATTTCATGCTGGCTCTCCCCCGAGACTTGCCTGAGACCTCAACTCCCCCTGTGTCCTTCTGCAGGCCCCATGGGCTTAGCCCAGCCACTTGCTTGCCCAAAGCCTCAGGTGCAACACGGGCTATTTCTGGCCCCTAATCCATGCCTAGATCCAAATCAATGCTAGCAATTAACCTCATGAGCCTCTCCCTCTCAGCTATAAGTTCTTCCTTTATTCTAAGTAAGGAAGTCTTTTCAGCTACTCCTCCCTTGATCAGAGAGCCTCCATCCATTTTAGTGAAAGCTTCTCTGACTGGCCTTTCTACTCTGCTCTTCTCCTTCGAAATTCCATCCCTATCCTTTAATTCAAACTCAGTTCCACCAATTGCTCCTCTAATGGCTAGAACAACTCTGCCAACAACCTCTATATATGACTTAGCAATGGTGGTAGTTTGCACAGATCGATGATTGAGGACCTCACCTCTCCCATACTTCTTTCTCCCCTGCAGCATTCACCCCTGTAGCATTCACCCCACCACCACACATCTCATGAAGCTCCAAAGCCAACTTTTTCCAACCATGACCTCCAACATCTTCTAGGACAATGATGATGCTTCTCCTACCACCACCTCTGTATTCCACAATGGCCAAGTGTCTACCAAAATCATTGGAAGACCTTTGAGCAATATATGCACTGTCGCCATAGCTGAAAGATTTGAAGAAATCCTTCTTGGCATACACTCGAACACATCCTTCCAAGGATTGTGCAACCATTTCGCAGCAATGAAACTGATAAATAAATATTTGGTCACCTTCCTTCCCCTCTCAATGATGCGTACTACGCTACCTCCTGCATACTTAATCTCAAACACCTTCATTTCTATAAGGACTATCTTTCTATACCCCATCCTCCACACCTATATGTCCTAAAAACTATGTAAAAACAACCTACTACTAGATCTCCATGGAAGTAAGAACTCAAAAAAGCACATGTACGAAGAGAAAATCACCTAGGCTTCCTCTGATGGAAAGCCCAAGAAAAAATGGAGATAAAAAATGATAGCTATTGATACAAAATTATGGATAACTTGCAACCCTGTTATTGTGTAGTTCTTTTATTTCTTTGACGGGATCCACAATGTTCTTGAGGCTTCTTAGCCGAGAGAGTCCCATCCACTTCTTTTTCATGAAAACGCTCCAGCTCCTGGAATAGAGTGTTTCGCTGGTCATTAATGTTCTCGGAGACTTCCATATTTCATTTTCTCAAGTCAATTTTCAAGGCTTTAACTTTCCCAACTAAAGCAAAACTAGGAGTGCCCGGGAATTGATATGAAGACTACCATGATCTAACCTTGTCCATAAACCCATTGACCTTCAGCCACATGTTCTTGAATTTAAAGTATCTCCATCCCTCATGGAGATCCCCACAGTCTGATAAGAGGGGAAAATGATCAGAGCAAAGCCTAGGGGGATGCTTTTGGCATAGGTTGGGGAAGTGGGCCCCCCAAGAAGGAGAGACAATAAATCTGTTCAACCTAGACCAAGCCCTCCCATTAGACCAAGTGACATATCCCCCAGCTAAAGGTAGATCAACCAAATACAGCTCAAAAACTAAAGCTGAGAAGTCAGCCATGGTTGAACTTGTGCTAGAGTCGCCCAACCTTTCACTCGGAAACCGAGTGATGTTGAAGTCCCCTCTAATACACCATGGGCTGTCTCACCAATTGCACAAACCAGCGATCTCATCCCAAAGAAACTTTCTATTGCTGTCGTCGTTAGGCCCGTAGACTCCTGTGAACCCCCACCCAAAACCATCTTCCACATTCATGAAAGAACAAGCTACTAAAAATTCGCCAACATACTCCTCCACTAAATAAACTACTCTCTTATCCCACATCACTATAATTCCCCCCTGAAGCACCCTTAGAAGCAAGGGAGGCCCATTTTGCATAAGAGCAACTCCACAGCAGTGGAGGATTGTATCTTCCTGGGAAGGATAGAGTGGAGTTTAGACCTCCAGAGAGGAAATATCTTTTAGGTCAAAAACTTGAACGGTGCAAAACTGCAAGTGCACAGTATCGTAGTTTTATAATAAAGTGATAAGAAAAGTATCGTCCTCAGGGATTGGTACCTTACTTTTGCCAAATACCAAAATTATACTAATCTCGATTTTATCTAGAGGAATCACTAAGATTTTTGTAGTTGCAATTTAAACTAAAATCGACTCAAAGAGAAATACGCAAAGGAAATAAAACTGACGTTCGAAGATCAAATTAATGGGAAAGAAAACTTCTAGGAAATCGATTTCACCTAATTCTTCACTATGCTTTTCTCATCCAACTAATTTAATTTAATTCTTTTTGTCTATTAGCAAATTTCTAATTCATCCAAAAGCCTCTTTCGATAGTCAATTGGAATTTATTCTTGTTCATCAATTCACACAAGAATATGCAAATTAAATAATCAAGAAAGCAATAAGACCAATGATTTAATTACTACATAGGTTCATACAAGTCTTTCGATCTCTATACTTACCTATGCTGAAATATTCAAGATCTACCCTATGATTCCCTCTTTCGATAGCAAATCACAAGATTAAATATCATCTAATCAATGTCCAGTTAATTAGAAGCAATAAATTCAGAATAAATCAGATAAACAAAGAGAGAATTGCCTTAAATTAGCATAGATAGTCAAGCATAGTTCGGAACTAGGTTACATCGTTTTCCTAGAATAAAAGAAATTTAGCTCATGCTAGAAATGGAATTCAACATAAACGAATTCACCATAATTGTTCTGAGAATATTGGAAGAAAATAAATGCTGAAAAATACTCCTTGCAGCCGCAATTCGTCTTCAAAAACTCAAGGAAATGATTCAATGCTTTTCTCCCGTCTGTGCTCGTGTATGATTCCAACGTACGTGCAATATTTGGAATTCTTTCTCCAAAACAGATGATTTGAATCCTCCTAGCTGTGTTTTTCTGTCCCAAAAAGTGTTCTCCAGTCAAAAGGTACGGCCATAAAGTGAAAAATCACTTTTATATGGTGTGACGGCGGAAAACCCTAGATCTGTCAAAATACGATGTTCGCTCAAGCGAGGTGTCGAGTGAGAATCGATCAGTCGACTCTGCCTGAATTCGCTCGAGCGGCTTGTTGAATCTGCCTGAGTTCGCTCAAGCGGCCAAAATCCTCCGCTCGAGCGATCTTGTAAAATCTGCAATACAAAATTTTGCAAGTCATCAGCACCTAATTTGCAAATATATGATAATGTACAATGTAATCACTAATTTTTTTTACATATTTCCTATCAGTCTCGAGTTAGAGAATCCTAGTGCTTTTCTTCCACCGATATTAATTGGAACTATACTTACACGATCGATAGGCAAAAGTTGTTGTTTGTTACACTAATTGTAATTTACTACATAACAGGGTTAGATGTTCTTGATATTGCAAAACGAGCAGTCTACATTGATGGTGGATTCAAGGCCCCAAGAGAAAGAGCTGCTTTTGTTTTGGCATCTTTAGGGGAAGAGGAGAAATTTTGAATCCTCTGGATTAGATGAAGTTGGAAGTAATGTAAACAACGGTAGATCCAATCGTGCTAGTAGGAACTATCATGAATCAAATGCAAGCAAAGTCGGTAGAACTTTGTTTTTATATTCTCTTTTTTCTTTACTACTGATATCAACCAGGCATTTTACCCTTGTAAAGTTATGCGAACATGATTAGCTTGCAGTCTAAGTTATTATATGTTGTAGTATCTTCTTTATTTCTAACACAATATGGTTATATAGATGATAAAGTAAATTTTTCCCGAAATTGAGGTCTTGAAATTTTCATTCTTGATATACTACCCAACAATAATTATTAGTAATTTGTTTCTTTGGGTTGCCGTTTAGTTAAAAGGCATTGCCTCTTATGCTTTAGGAAGGTGTTTTCAGTAGTATGTGTTATGATAATATTTTAGGAGTTGGCTCAAGTGGTAAAGGCCTTGGTCTTGGTAGTATGCTTCTTCTAGGTCTAAAGTTCAAAACCTATCGGGTACAAACAGTTTCTAGGGGCCATTAGACTAGGGAAACTTCCCCTTGAATTATACTAGGTGCACTTGCAAGGAACTCCTTGCCGAGCCCCTGTGCACCCCTGGGATTATTCGGTGCCAAGAAAAGAAATGTGTTATGATAATATTTTAGAGAACAAGGTAATGCATGCACTTGACATCATCACTTACCAGTTCTAGATTTAAGATGAATTTTACTTGAGGAGAGAAACAATAGTTGATTACTGTTGGATATTGTCTTTAGAAGAGATATCTACGGGATTGCATCAAATCCTACATTTAAAAGTATACTTCTCCAACTCTCTGTTACCAAAACTTCTTTCCAAAATGATAGTGACCCATGTAAAGGTTTACTCGTGCCATAAGTATGAAAATTGTTGAAGGTAAATGTTTTAACACTTTCTAGCTCCTAATTTGTTGCTAGGTGTTCTCTGTTGTATACATCTTGTTTACTTGGGCTATGCCTATTTATTTATTTCAATAAAATTTTATTTTACTTATTAATAAAAGTATGAAAATTGCATTTCTCGTACAAACATGTATTTGATGTGCTTTTGATTCATCAATTGCATACATTATGTATCACTTTATTCAGTGTGTGGAAACGGTTATATTCCTTTTTGTTTTCCTTTTCTATTTTTATTGAGCCAAAACTATGTATTCTTTGTACTACAAGAAGTATAGTAACTCAAGAAGAACAAGTTAATGATACACCTTGGTCGCATCACTCGAGTGAATCTATGTCTTCAGATGTAAGTTCATATTATATCATTTTATCCCATTTGTATTGAAATGATCACTGGCTAGTCTAAAAGTTGAAAAGAAGCAGTACTAAGTGATATGAGGCAAACTTCCATGCATATTATTCCTCACTAGAATACCAGTTACTCTCGAATCTTTGGATGCTAAGAACAAACATAAATTAGCCATAGCTCTACATGCACCCAACCTTCCACGAGGGAACTAAGTAACATCAAAGCCTCTATTGTTGCACTAACCAACTTATTAATACAGCCAACTCCATCCCATGGAAATCGTGGCCTTAATTAGGTTCGTAGACTCCTGTTACTGCCCATAGAGTTTGATATTATTACTTGTGAAAAAAAGTCCTTTTGAAGCACTAGTTAGCCAATATAAAAGCCTTTTAGTCTCAAGTTCTATCCTTGGAGCCATTGAAACATCTAACTACAAGAATATGAGCATGACAACGATATCAGCGATATCAATGCACTACGTATAGGATTCAAGTTAACACATCTTACTTGCCTCTTGTTCTTGAAAGCTTTTGTTTATTTCTAGTAGCCTTTGCAATTCTATGTACTTGTTCCTAAGTTTATTGTCAAAATTATTTAATTGAATCATTGGTGGTAGGGGAAATTTTTGTCAATGGACAGCAAAAGCTGTCCATAATTATTCTTCTTTTCTTATTTTCACCTTTCTTAATATACTTAGGCTTGTACAATTAGCATAGAATTCTTTTCTGGTAGTCATTCAGGGAATTACATTCTTTCCATGTATAGAATTCTTGTAAAGCTTATATAATCTACAGATTACTCAAGGCCAATTAATTCGGCCATTCACACAATACTTTGACATGGTATCAAGAGCCTCTCGAAATAGTGCCCTGTGCCTTTCAAAACAATAGTCTCATAACAGTACTTGTGAACAGTATTTTCAGAACAGTAGTCTACAGGTCTTGGCTTTCATTTATTTTTTTTCTTCTCATGTTTCAGTTTTGTGGGTATTTTCTGGTGATGTTTACTTCTCGGCAATTTTTTTTAGTTATTTCTTGTCTCAGTGTTTCATTTATTTACGATGGACTATGCACCTGTGCGCACTATGTTTACGGGCAAAAATTACTCCACGTGGGATATTCAATCTGAACTTTTCCTCAAGGGAAAAGATCTTTGGGGCCATATTGATGGCACTGATTGTGCACCCAATTCTGATAAATCCAAGGATTCAGCGTCTTCTCCTTCATGGGTTATGATTGATGCTCAGATTATGTCTTGGATTCTTGGCTTGATTAAGCGATATATTGTCCCCAACTTGCGACCTCATCGCACCGCTCAATCCATGTGGACTAACTTAATGAAAGTCATCAAGATAATGGTGCCCACTGTTTTCAGTTAGAGCATGCGACTGCCATGTTTCAAAATGACAATCGTTCCATCCAGGACTATTATTCTACGTTTCTGACCCTTTAGAATGAATGTTCTGATCATGTTACCGCAGATGTTCCTATTGCCTCTCTTTCCATTATTCAACGTTTTCACAAGACTCGTCGTCGTGATCAGTTTCTTATGAAACTCTGCCCTGAGTATGAATTTCTTCACTCTAGTTTGCTGAATCACTCTCCTGTTCCTTCTCTTGATGTTTATTTTGGTGAGTTACTTCGTGAAGAACAACGGCTTAGTACTTAAGTTACTCTGGAGCAATCTCATGGTAGTTCAAGGTCCGTCCCTATGGCTTATGCTGCTCAACGACGAGTACTACCTGCACATTTTAGCACCTTGCAATGTTTTTACTGCAAGGAATTTAGGCATATCACTACTAATTGTTCCAAGAAATATTACTCTTATTGCAAGAAGAATGGTCACATTATCAAAGATTGTCGTATCCGCCCCTAGAATCGTCAAGCCCAGGCATTTCAGACTTATATTATTGTACCCCCTGCAATGAATTCTATGGCCCCAGGCTCTTCTTTAGGTGACTCCTCTGTTCCTACACCTCTTGTAGCGAGTTACTACACACCCAAAATGGTGCAACAGATGCTAATTTCAACATTATCAGCAATGGGGTTCCAAGGTAGCAATTCTACTAAACTCTGGTACGTAGACTCGGGTGCCTCTAATCACATGACAAATAATCCCACTACTATGGGTCATGTTCGGCCCTAGGTTAGTCAATCTGCTATTTAGACTACCAATGGCAGTTCTTTGCCAATAGCTGATGTCGGAGATGCCTCTTGTATGTTCACTGATGTGTTTCTTGCTCCTCAGCTTTCCACGAATCTTATTTCTATTGGTCAATTAGTTGATAACAATTGTGCTGTTAATTTTTCTGGTGAAGGTTGTGTTGTGCAGCACCAGGTAACGAGGGAGCCGATCGCGTAGGGACCTAAAGTGGGGCACTTGTTTCCACTACTTTTGCCTGTTCCAACACTTTCTTCAGTTTCTTCTACTAAGTCTTTTGCTTGTAATAATGTTTTAGATCTTAGTATGGTATGGCATTGTCGTTTAGGTCATCTCAATACTCAGATCTTATCTCATGTATTGAACTTTGGTTTACTTGGTAATAAAGAACTTTCTTCTTTATCTCTTGAGTGTGCTTCTTGCAAAGTTGGTAAAAACAAAACTCTTCCCTTCCCTTTGCATGGTGGTAGTGCCTCTCATTGTTTTGATCTTTTTCATAGTGATGTTCGGGGACCTTCCCCGATTAGTTTACATGAAAAATTTAAATGCTATTTGACTTTCATTGATGATCATAGCAGATTTACTTGAGTCTACTTTCTTCGCTCCAAATCTGATGTTTTCCGTACTTTCACTGAGTTTTTAGCGTATGTGGACAATTAATTTTCTACTTCTATTAAGACATTACTTACAGATTCCGGTGGTGAATATTTGTCTACTAAGTTTCAATCATTCTTGGCTTCTAAAGATAGTATTCATCAACGTTCATGTCCCGCTACTCCTCAACATAGTGGAGTAGCCGAACGCAAAAATCGTCATCTCCTAGATGTGTTACGTACTCTCTTGTTAGAATCCTCTGTTCCATCCATGTTCTGGGTTGAAGCTCTAAAAAATGCTACTCATTTGATTAACCGTTTACCTTCTCAATTCCTACTCATGAAGTCTCTCTATTTCCGTTTATTTGCTAAGCAACCTAGTTATGATAACCTCTATACCTTTGGTTGTGTCTGTTTTGTTCATTAACTTCCTCATGAGCGACATAAATTACCTGCTCAATCTGTTCAATGTGCATTCTTACGATATAATGTGTGTTAAAAGGGATTTGTTTGCTATGATCTTACATTACATTGTACACGTATTTCTAGAAATATTATTTTCTTTGAAAATCAACATTTCTTTATTGTGTCCTATGTGCCCTCCTCTTCTATTGTGGTTATCCCCTCCTTTGAGCAGCAGTTCTTGGATCTTCCTCAAGTCAGTTCTCACTGTAAACCAGGTTTTGTGTATACGAGATGTACCAACCCACAGTCTCTTCAGATGGCTCATCCGATATCTGATCTTACCACGCTCCAGATTCAGTCAGTTGTAGCACCTCCAGAGCTTTTGGTACGTTGCTCTTCTCGAGTGTTTGTACCCTCTGATAGGTATGGGTTTCCCTCTTCCTGTTCTGGCAATTTTATTTCAGCTCTTACCACTACATTGTCCAATTTTGATATTCCTACATCCTACTTATATGCTGCCAAGCATGATTGTTGGCGACAAGCTATATAGGAAGAAATTTTTGCTCTAGAAGCCAATCACACCTGGGACATTGAGCTTTGTCCTCCCACCATTGTTCCTCCAGATTGCAAATGGGTTTACTCAGTCAAGATCTGATCTAATGGAAGTTTGGATCATTATAAAGTTCGCCTTGTTGCAGTTGGGAATAACTAGGAATATGGTGTTAAGCGCAGGTTCTACCAATTCTCCCTGGGACCATGTCTCTCCCTCTCTAGTTCCAATACGTGCTTTTGGATCCTCCATGAGATCCTCAAATTCTAGACATGGTGGAAGGTCCCATCAACATAATTTTTCTATGGAAAACTCAGAAGTACGAATGTTCACCCGACCCGACCCGACAATGTATAGTTCAGAACCGACCCATTTTAAGCAACTTCCATTAACCGATTGGCCGAACAAACTAGGAAAATCGGTTTCCGACCCGACTCAAAAATTTAAATTTAAAAAAAAAACATTCATTAATAGGAGTGATTAATACTTTTTCTTACCAGAATGCTCTAGTACTTGAGTAGTTGAGTTTGCTTTAAGCTTTAAGTCACCTCATCCATTAATGCAAGTCTTTTACAAATCTACATTTTTTTTTTTTGTCTTGTTCTTTCATTTTATACTCTCTCTTTCAAGTGGGTTATTGCAGGATCTTCAAGAAGGTCTTTCATGTTTGTGTGATCGAAGTCCCTCTCAAGTCTCATCAACTCCGACAGCAGATCTCATCCTCTCTCTCTCTCTATATATATATAAATATATATAGCTAAGACTGATAAGGCTAGCCATGGCAAAAACTAGTCTTATCATCTACAAGGTCTTTCTATGCTTCTTCTTTGGCTTTGTAGTTCTCACCCAATCTGCCCCACAGACTGCTCTTCACTGAAACTCCCCCTTCCAAACACTACAAGATGAGTTTGGAGAACAAGATCTGAAATACAAATAAAGTCTAACCTATTGTTTGCTTCTCTTTTCTTCATCATCATTGATAACTGCTTCTTTATCTTCCGGTTGGCAGAGAACATGATCTTGGAATCTGTCTTGGAAGACAATGTATGAAGAAATTGAAGTTGAGGATCGAATCCAGATCTGTCTTGTAAGACCACAAGGCATGCGGGGTCCCTTGTTTCTTTCTTTTTCTTTGAATCCTAATCTGTCTCTTTCTTTCTCTTTGAATGAATCTGGTTTTGGGATCCCTTCCCGAGTCCAATACCCAAATGAAAAATCCCAGAAACAAAAGCCCAGACAAAGAAGACAACGGGTAAAAATGGAAATCGGTTAATAACCCGATTCCGAACCCATTTTTTGGAACAGTTACGGAAGATTCCAAATTCCGAACTAATTATTTTCGGATTGGTTAATTCGGGTCGGATCAGATCAGATTTTCGGTGAAAATCGGTTACAGGTTATTTTGTTCACCCCTACTCAGAAGCATTTGAGATATTATGCTTGTGGTCAAGGAAGTTTTCTCCTCTTCCTTTCATTTATTCTGGGGAATAAGAGTCATGCATGTTAAACTCTATTTCAAGAAAGTATGTTTTTTGAATAATGGTGATGGTTGTGGATTTCCTTGCCTCATTAATTCACATGCTTTCAATCTACTGGATTTTTCATTATTAACATATGTGCAGGATGGAGGTGCAGATAAGTCTGATGTGTCTGAAGAAAACAAGTACGAGATTACTGAAAGTATGCTTCTGTAGACGGAATACAATTCAGACCGTGCATGGTAATTAGTTAGTGAATCTTTTTTAGTTGATAAGATTTGACTTTTTGGTATTTACTGCATGACCACATCTAGACACTGATTGCCGTAAAAGGATACCGGCATGATAACATGAAGCTGCGGACATCATTTTGCTGCCTTGAATTTTTTCAATTTGCAATTCCTGCTCATAATATTTTGGAATCTTTTAGTTAACAAAAATTATAAAGTTTGGAATCTTTGACCAAGTAGTAAATTTAATTGGCTTCTTGTTTTCTCTTGAATTCTTCCTTTGTACTTGATTTACGCCTTTTTATTGATTCAATAAAGCTTTATTTTTACAAAAAAAATTAACTGTCTTCTTCGATCTAGAACTAACTTGTCTATGACCCATTTAGAGATTTAGTTTTATTAGTAGGGCTGTACAGAAACTGATAGGACCGACCATCGCAGATGCGGACCAGCCGCTGGAGTCTGGAACCTGTAGAGAACTAGTCGGCCAGGGGTATAAATTTAATGAAATCGAAACCAGCCGGTTCAGTCTCGGTTTGAACCAAACCCAAATTGCCGAACCGGATGATAATATGTATTGTACATATCTCGTTTCGCTTAAGTGAGTGAAACGGCATTGTTTTACACCTACTGTTTACACAAAAAAAGTACAATAAAATAAAATAAAACGATGCCGTTTGACTTTATCTCCCCTCCCATCCCCTCTCCTTCTTCTTCTCCCTCGCGTTGTTTGGCTTTAGGGTTCGAGGCCTCTCTCTCACCTCTCTCACGCATAGTTTCAAGCTTCTTTGCCTCTCAAATTAGTATTTATTAAAATGTAGCTCAATCTCTACAGTTTCAAGCCTCTTTGCCTCTCAAATTAGTGCAAATATGACTAACATGGGATAGTTAAGATATGTTGCAATAAAGGGTGAGCAAGGGAGTTAATTGCTGTACATTGCATTGTTCCAAGAGATCATAAATTAAGGACTCGATTAAAGAGGATCAATGGGTTAAATGAAGAGACAGATGACCGGTGACATATAATTTCCCTTCATAAATATCATCACTATTTCCAGACAACCTGAGTCAAAGGAATTAATTTGAGCCATGGTCAGGGAATTAAATAGTCTAATAAATGACTGTAGAACTCTCAACAAGTCAAACAAAAGTAAACATAACCATGTTATTGGATTCCAACCAAACTCCTAATACAGACAAAAGCCAAAGCCTCATATAATAAAGACACCAAATAAAATTTAAAATAAAAACAAAAAGAAACAGTGTGAACGCTAACGAGCATCTAGCTCAGAAATTGAGACATTATTTATTGATGCTTGGACATGGCCGTTTCTAGCTTGATCTGAACATTCAGACGGCATGTTCATAAGAAACGGAGGTCTTCCGGGTACTGCTAAAGTAATAGAGTGGCTATTAAGCATGAGAAGGACTGAAGCTGCTGTTGGTCTATCAGCTATATTTTCTTGAACACAGAGTAACCCAATATGGATGCATCTCATTAAGTGAACAGTTGAATTAACCCTCATCGTAGGATCTACAAGATTTAAAGGTGTCCCCTTCCTCCACATTTTCCATGCCTACAAATTAAGATAATTTAATTTGAGACTATATTATTTTATTTTGCCAATATCATATGCATGATTAGTAGTCATGACCAACTGAGATGGAAATAAAGGTTTACAAGGAGAATTGTACATACATAGCCTATAAGGACTTCTCCAAATTGTTCAATGGGGAAAGAACTGTTGCTTTGCCCACTCACTATATCCAAAAGTAACACACCAAAACTAAAAATATCAGACTTCGTGGAAAAGTTGCCCTGAATAGCATACTCTGGAGGCATATATCCACTACATTTGTACAACAATAGTATTAGTATTGTTTGAATGATAACATGCACTATAATACTTATATGTATAGATGATGATGCAATGTTATGGTTAATTATCTCTAGTCCAAATCTATGTACTTACTAGGTTCCAATGATTCTCTTTGTATTGCCTTGAGTTTGATCTAACAATCTTGCTATGCCAAAATCAGAAATTTTCGGATTCATATGCTCATCTAACAAAACATTGCTGGCTTTGAGATCGCGATGAATAATACGTAGCTGAGAATCTTCGTGAAGATAAACGAGCCCTCGGGCAATGCCCTCTATAATTTTGTAGCGCCTTTCCCAATCCAATTGGATACGCTTCGTTGGATCTTCATGTTATGCAACAATTGATTTTGTTAAACAAATACATGTCGAACACAAACAAAATAAATAAATAAATAAATAAAGTTGAGTAGAACCGGAAAGTGAAGGGCATAGGTGTAACCATACAAAATATGAATCGATCCAGGCTTGCATTAGGAACGAACTCATAGATTACAAGCCTTTCCTTTCCTTCCAAACAGAATCCTAAGGGTCTTACCAAAATTCGATGTTGAAGCCTCGCTACTAAGAGAACTTCATTCTCAAACTCTTTATCTCGGCCTTGTCCGGAATCTATAGATGGCCTTTTTACAGCTATTTCTTGTCCATTTTCTAGTATACCCTGAAAAATGAAAATTTGTCATGATGTAGAATATATACAATACTCTGTAGCTCAAAAGAATTGGATTTAAACTCCAATGGCAAAGAATTCTTAGATGCTTTTCATCTCAGTAATGTCATCACCTTGTAAACAGCACCAAATCCACCTTCTCCAAGTTTATTTTCATCAGAAAAGTTATCTGTAGCCATTGTAATTGTGCCAAAGTCGAACCGCAATGATTCTACAGTACTCATGTCATGCGTTGCTTCAAATAAGGAACAAGATAATACATTGAAATGTTATTCTTCATTGCTAGTCATTCAATTAATATAATGTGCATATAGTAGTAAGAAATCTGGATGGATCAATTTTATTAAAAGTCGCCCAAAACACTTAATTTTTCAGCTTGTTAACTTGATTTCAAGAAAATATCCATTTAATTTGTTTAGTCCTAAGCAAGACCTAAGTTACATCTGGGCTCATATTCTAGAAGGACTAGTGAATGGCGTGATTGGGATTATTGAACTTACTTTTAACTCTCTCTCCTGTTTTCCTGATCACCCTTGAATAGAAGATGAAGATTCCGATTATAATCAGTACTAGAGAACCAATAGCTGACACAACTATAGCGATTGTAGTTCGAGATGGGTTACCTTCGTTTCCTGCAAACACCAGAAGTTTGCTTTCAATAAAACATTCGAGATTCAGGAAATAAGCATATCTAAACTTCTGGTGTATATTGATCACATAAAATATGGGGTAAAACCAAATTACCTAAATACAAAATTATAAATATATATATATATAGTTAGCTGTGTAACAATACAAAATCATTGATGGTAGTCCACTTATTTTATTTGATCTACAGGTTAAAACTTTTCATCAAGCAGTTCGTTGTGGTTTACGCCAAATGGCACAGGTGCAATCTATTCAACTTGAGTTTCCACTTGTGATTAAATTAAGATCCCCATAATTAAGAATTAACATAACGCTCCAAGCATATGAGTCCTGATTAACAGAATTTTGGAAAGAATGATTAGACTATAAAATATATTCGATATTTGATACCAAGAAGAGAAATAATATTTATAGTTTTCGAGTGTTCGTACTCCATTTGAAAAAGATTAATAAATTTGGAATTCACGTAAAAAAATTATTTTTTAAACGGTGGCCCATTTTTTTGGAAGGGAATATGCAGGAGACTCTAACTATAATGTATTTGCAATATTTTCTTCTGCGTTTAGTAGGTTTCAAAGGTGGTCTCGCACCCTTTCCAGGTGCTAGCTAGAACAAGTAAGCCGTAACAACAAAAATAAAGTAATTTCTGTTTTCTAAAATGATCAACCAATCCAGTGGAATGAACATCTCTTTATAGTAATATCCAAAGTTCCTAATAATTCAACAAGTTATCCATCCTCTGTTTTCTGAAGTTTCTTTTTGATGCTGTATGAAAAAACCCGGATCAAATCCTGCGTTTGCAAGCCTAAGTTCTTCTGTGTATGGGAACGTTATGATAGGAGTACTAAACTTGTTAGGCGCAGTCTTTGGAAAAACATCACAAAAAGAAAAGATGATATCATGTACTTCTGTCAGGCATGCACGTAGTATTAGACCATACCTTCTGTCGGAGGGGATGATGGCTGCAGTAGCGAAGGCGGTGGTGCCTCAGCTATGGGGTCGTAGAAAGTGTTAAGTCTCGTACCTTAAATCACAGCTGGGTGATATATATCTCCCTCCCTGCTTTCCATAACAGCATGAAAGTACCTCTCCCCTAGTCTGCTCCAGGCAGCTCTTGCAATCGAGTTCATCCAAATCAGGGGTGCACATAAGAAGTGCATGTATTGTTTGGGAATCTTGGGCAGTCTCGTTTGCCACAGCAAATTTGCGAGTAGAACTTCCTGCTGCGGCGAGGTTTGTTAGCCTCTCTAACAAGGGCCCTAGAACCTGTGTGAACGCATCTACATCCGAGGCGTTTCGTGTGTTGTAGAAGGAATACAAGGGGTTGGCTTCCAAAACACCAAATATTGATCTGTTTGAGTATCGCACCATACATTTCGTGTACCATATGATCGCCTCCTTCTGGTTTGGACAATACTGCAATAGATCATGACTCGACGCATTTACACAACTTCGGCATTCGTCTGTCCCAATGTCTCCTCTACAAAGTGCAATCGCGTTTACTTGGTCGGAATTTTCTCCGACGGATAAATTATAAAACCCGTAGCTGACTTTGGTATTGGAAGACATAGACGCCAGGACGGTGTTGAGATTTACTCTGTATGTACTGTTACTGGTGTAGTTACCCTTATCGGAGCAGACATAGGGATCTTGCGCTAACGTGACAGCAAACAGATGCATGATCAGATTTAGGCAGGAGAAGAAAAGTAGTCTTGAACAGCACATTTTCGCTGTTTCTCTCTTTAGTCTTCAAGTTGATATACCGTGCATGATAAACAGTATAAACAGTAATAATAAACAGTAAATATAAACAGTAAAACTCTCATTCCATTTTTGTGTTTAATAAACAGTAATAAACAGTAAGAGAGGAGAAGAAAGAAGGGACGAATTAATCGTGGGTCCCTCATACAGTAATAGATGCACAGTAATATAATAATTCGATTCTTGCACAGTAAATATAATAAAAAATGATTCATGCACAGTAAAGATAATAATAAAAAATTCAAAATATACAGTAAATATAATAAAAAATTCTATAAATCGTCGAAAATTTCCGTGACTACACAGTAACGATGCACAGTAATATAATAATTCGTAAAGATAATAATAAAAAATTCAAAATGCACAGTAAATATAATAAAAAATTCTATAAATCGTTGAAAATTTCCGTGACTACACAGTAATTATGCACAGTAATATAATAATTCGATTCCTGTACAGTAAAAATAATAATAAAAAATTCAAAATGCACAATAAATATAATAAAAAATTCTATAAATCGTCGAAAATTTCCGTGACTACATAGTAATTATGCACAGTAATATAATAATTCGATTCCTGCACAGTAACGATAATAAAAAATTCTAAATGTACAGTAAAGATAATTATTTCTTCTTCTTTCTTTCTTTTCTTTTCCCCTACGTTTTTCTTTTCTCTCCCGTTCTTCTTTCTTCTTTTCTCTCTCTCCCCGTTCTCTCCCCTTCTCTTTTCTCCTTCCCGTCGCCCCTACTTCGGCCAGCCATTGCACCCCCGTCCGGTGGAGGTGTCGTACACCACCCACCTAGTTTTCTTCACCTCTCACCGGTGAACATTCCCACCAAGTTTCGCCTCCATCCGAGCCACCGTTAGCCACCTACAGCCCATCTAAGCCGCATAGTTTTGAGCCGTTTCCGGCGTCGTCGCACCACCTCCGCCCACCATCTCTTCACAACTTCTTCCCTACAAACAGGTCTGAACACATCTACAAAGATATGAAGAGATCTGTTTTTGATTGATTTTCTTGCGTTTATTTCATATCTATTTGTAAAAAATTTATTCAAGTTTCTTTTTTCCTTTCGTTTGATTTCTATTTTTCAGATCCACAAAACAAATTTTTTTTCTATCTGTGTTCATATGTTTTTTTTTTCTTTTTGATTCAAGTTTTTTTTTCTTTCAGACTTTCATATTCACTTTCTCTTTCCTCTTCTCTCCGAAAGTAAACTTTTTCTCTCTCTTCTTTTCTTTTGTTCATGTTGAGGATCGAGAACAAGATCAACACGCAGGTGACCTTTGCTAAGCGGAGGAAAGCTGTACGAGTTTTGCTGCAATTCAAGGTATTCACCAGAACAACAAAACCACTTTTGCACCCTCTAAACCACAAAAGGCAAAGCAAAACCATCAAAACTGCTTCCTTCTATTTTTATTTTTCTATTTTCTAAGTCATCTTTCTTTTATTTTCATCTCCGAGTTGATTTTTTGAAAGAGAAAAAAAAATTGATTTTTTTGGATGTTAGACATGTATTTTTGTTGTGTATTGACAGATCTATATCTATTCCTTCAGATCTATTAGTTTTCACTTTAACTTTAAACGTAGAAGTGAATGCAACCCTCATCTGCGCAGAATATGATTTTATCTACCAAAAATAAAATAGAGCACACAGAATATCTACCAGAAGATAAATACACAATATAAATATTTGTGAGATATTATTTTATTATCTCGAAACAAAATTACAGAAATTTGAGGCTCTTCGCCTCATTCTTCAAACGATCTTGCTCCTCTAAAATTTGCGTGGCATCTCTGTCTAAAGGAGTAGGCAATCTAAAAGAAGAATTAAGCAAGGATTTTAATTTCCTATTTTCTTGCTTTATTGCTTCTATCTTCATGTGAGACTCCTGAAGAAGTCGCTGAAGGATAGAAATTTTCTCATTGAGTTTGTCCAAATCATAAGGTTTGGATTGTAGTCGCTGAGAAAATGCATAAATAGCTGAAGAGTAATGGGTACCGAGATTTACAAGCTCGTAGATAGCTTCAACATCTGACTTATTAGCCAGATCATTATTGTATTGTACTATAGAACCTACAGCAGAAGCAGAAACAACTGGTGAAAATGGTGTAGAATACCTCACGTATTGGTTACGAGAAGATTGCTGGGCCATTGTAGAGTAAGAATGCAGAGAGAGATTGCAGAGTAAGAATGCAAACTAATTACAGAAAAGTGAAGAAGATGGGATGCGAATGAAGATGAGCTGAATATTTCTTTTATAGAGAAAATTATGAAAGGAAGGACGAAGCATCTCTATTGCTTCACGGCTTCCCTCGTGAAGCGTCTCTCTACAAGAGACAAGAAGATGTAACATCATAGCCTTTCGGCGCCTGACAACTCCAGAAGAGCTATAAAAATAATGTGGTGCTTGTCCGGTGTAAAAACGTGGCTACCGTTTTTGTTGAATATGGAGGTTGGCGAATTAATATTGATGACTTCTCTTCACATTCTTTTCTTCTCTCCTATACTCATCTTCTCTCTTCTTCATTTTCTCTCTCCAATTTTCTTTCTTCATACTGGGTTTTTTTTTTTTCCTTTCATTTGGTTGAAGCGGATATTTTTTCCTTTCATTTGGTTGATGTGTTTTTTTTTTCCTTTTGGCTGCAGGCACTGCCGCCACACTGCTACTAATCTATCTGCAGGTAATGGGTAAGGTAAGAATTAATCAAATTCTCTGATGGATTATGTGAAGTTTCATCTTTTGATTTGACTTGATCCAACGACTCCCTCTTCATCATCTTCACCCTCCAGACTTGATCCAACTACTCAGCGCCCTGATTCCATTTTTTGAAACCCTACTGAAGAGCATGGAAACTAGATGCAGTGGAAAACTTTCCACACCTGTTGAAGAAAAAGCAGTTATGCCAGTTTCATTTCTGGGTTTTTTAGCCAAGTTTGATGAATTTTTATTTCAATTCTGGTTGGAAAGAGACCCATTTTGATTTTGTTCAATTTTTTATTTCCTTACCTGCTCTGTAAATGGTGGAGAGGATGCCTGCAATGGCAAGTGGAGGAGAAGAGCTTTTATCTTCATTTACAAGAACTCCAGAATCGCACAACCACGGTATATATGTTTCCTTCATATTTTGATTTATAACTTCTGATATAACAATTTCCTCATATGAATAGATCATTAAAATTGACAATTCTACTTTTATTTGTTCCAGTTGTCGAGCCTATGTTGAGATAGATGATAATACAGGACGATTGACAGCTGTTTTATTTGGAGCAATTGCAGAAAACGATGTTCTATTTGGAACAATTGCAGAAAACGTCCCTTGGACGTTTTGCTTCTACTAGTATATATATATATACATATATACTAGTAACGGGGCAATGTCCAAGGGATGTTCGCCAAGCGTAGAAAATATATATGATAATTATTTATATATATATATAGTTGCATTAAAAAAAAAAACAGCATTATGTATCAAATACTGGCTCACTCGTCCAGCGTGCATGTTGAAATCCCTCGGATGATACCGAACATTAAGGACCCGCTTGGTACTTCATCTTACAAGATTTGTTTATAAATTATATGGTATTCTCTACTTCACGTGCCTCCTTCATTTCTCTTTACTCAATTCTCACAAAAATCAGTGTTAATTCATAGGTTTAGGGGCTCATGCATTCCTTTTTTTCTTTCTAAAAAGCAAGTAAGGATTGCTCCTAAATATATTATTATTGTTTTACCCCACCGACCACCAAGTCCAAAAAGATTTAAAAAAAAAAAAAAAAAACCCACTACCCGGCAATACCCCATTGGCCTTATATATCTATACTTATATATAAAGTGCGAATCCTTTTTCTACAGTATTTTTGTCTAACTTTTTCATTTCCCATTTTACCCTTAGTTATATTCTTAAATTACGTCTTCAGTGTTTTTATTCTTCTTTTGCTAATTATTAATTGTCTTTTCGCGAAATTGTCATTCCGTCATTTTACATTTTTGAGCTGCCGACCTCTTTCCACTTTTATCCCTGATTTTGCATCCAAATTCGGTCACTTTTATTTCTTGTTTTCTTCACCACCTTACTATTATTGTGTAACGCCCGTCCTTATGGTGGGTCCTTCTCATATCGATTTTTTTTTTTTAAAACAAAATCAACGGGAATTACTATTCATTTTCTATTCTTTTCTATTCATGCCAGGATACAAAAGACTTCCATGCTATAAAAATTTCATTTTTTTCTTTATTAAAAGATTTAGCGCAAAACATTAACTTTAATAATTTAAGTTTTCATATAAAAAGATTTTGCCTAAGCCTTCGTGCTCTTTCCCCTTTTTGATGTGTCTGTCCTAACCTATCATGCTCATCTTGTGCCTGGGAGGGCATACATAAAAACTAAAATGAGTCGATGACTCGTAAGCATTACTTCATACAGTTAAAATATAACAACATAGATTTTCAGTCATGCATTCGTCATTTCCGTACATACATATCGTACATAGCATGCATACGTCTTTCTTTTCTTTTCAAAACGTTGCGAGGTGAGGGTTTTCTTCTTTTAAAATGTGCTTACTTCTTTAAAACAGTTCCCCCCTCTTCGCTGCTTTCATTTCTTAAAGAACATTTTCATGCATTCGTTCTTTTTACATACATACATCCATGCATACATGCGTTCATTTCTTAACATACATACCTTCCTTTCTTTTCACTTTCATGCAGCCCATAGCACACTGTTACGCCCCGTGTGCTGGGGTTAGCGGTCTTTTGGACCTGATTCCGCCCGTGGCCGCGGGTTTGGGAATCCATTTCAGTCAGGGTGCAGCACTGGGTGCACTACCAGTACTACTTACCCGGCATTATAATCTGCCCCTTTTCATTTGGTACCATTTCAGTCCATGTGGCCGTTATGTATTTTCATACATCATCCATTCAGTCCAGTCCATTCTTTCATTTCAGTTCTTATAATTCTTACGTTTTCTTCAGTTCTTACTTTTCTTCAATTTATTACAATTCATAAGGTTTTAATTAAGAAAATGGTTTTCTCTCTTTTGTTTTGTAAAAGACATTTTAAAAGAAGTCTCTTCATGATAAAAATATTTTCTTTCTTTTATTTGAAAAAGAGACTGTTTAAAAGAGTCTGAAAAGAATCATTTTTTGGAAAAGAGAGTTACATTAGGAAAATCTTGTTTTCTTTTCTTTCTTTTATTACAGTTTAAATCCTTGCATTCTTAAAAATTCTTACGTCTTTTAAAGCTTCATTTCGTTTTCTTTTCATGAACATACATACAATACGTACTACATATAGCATCCATTCACATACATACACGTACATACTTTGGGTACAAAAAGAGGGGCTGCCAAGGAAAGGCCAGTACATACTTATACTTGAAAATTTAAGTTTCGTTTTCGATTTCCTTTTATAGAAAGGCTTTCGTCTTTTTTTTTTTTTTTTCTTCTTTTCTATACTTAAAAACTCTAAAAGAGTATGAATGTAATACTTACTTGGACTTCATGCCATACTCATTCCATGCAGTCCATTCATGTGCTTGTCAGATGGCAACCTACATGCATACACATAACCTTACATCATCATCTATTTAAATGCATAAGTAACTATTCTAAACATAGAATTACGCCTCACTTAAAACATTCTCCATCCATTCCTAGGCTCTCATGTACCATGTAACCATGATCAAGACAGATTATCCATTACATATGGTAACCCTGTCCGGTACACGTGTCTTGCCAGAGACACCTGTATTTCATCCCCTTTTATCACCTAAGAGCAACTTATAACTCAAGTTAACGTTGCTTGTATAACCAAGCTCCAACTTCAACACCAACTTGCTCAGACCTGGTTGATAGGATTCTTCCTACTTCCCGGCTCTGTACAAGTTCATCCCAACACTTGATAGGAGAAGACTGCATCCACAAATGTACCTCTATTACGTCACGCAGCTCAAGACTAAGCTCGAGTCACGTCACGATACCCATCATGCTTCCGCTGTGTGCTCTGATACTTCTCCATCACTTCCTTATACTCTCAGTCACAAGTCAGTCTCAAGGCAATACCTGTTACCTTGGACTATAGGCCACATTACGACTACCTCGGGACACTGTTATATAATTTCCCGACGCTACACCATACACTCCACACTTCTCTGTTACGCCATCCAACCCTTCGTGACACACCATCCGGTGTATCACGACTTAGTACAGAGTACACTCACGTGAACTCTCTTCCATCCACACTACAACACACATCTCAACGGTACACATCTCACGGTGCATCGCTACGCGACACGGAGTACGCACCACGCGTATTCCTTTCGCACTACCCGCCGTATCACAACTACGACATCCATATCACGCCCATACTTCACAGCACAATCCACAAAACTACACAATCAAACCCAACACCTCACAACCACACTTCGCTTCACAACTACGCAGCGAACTCCACAAATACAACTACACAAACCACAAACCAACCAACTAACTATTTTAAACGTAAAATAACTAGAGATAGAAGGTTATACCATCGACGGGATAACCCGTGCGTCGCTCGCTGCTCGTCACGAACATGTGTCGGAGGAACGTACGTGGTGGTAACACCGCGTACGGTGGCTGTCCACCACATAAAGTGGTAGTTTGGGGCTGAGAAAAACTAGACGTGGCCTTGGAAGACTCACGGTCGCCTTGTGGTGGTCAAAGGTGGCGGAGCACAGCGGCATCATGCCGTGAACAGTAAATCCGAACGGTGGAAGGAAACGCGAGGTAGCAAAATTCCATAGAACTTCATGGCAAGCTAGGGAGAGGTAGATGAACATGTGGTGGAGCTGTGGTGGCAAGGTGGTGGTCGTACGGCAGCTAACGACGACGGATCGGCCGTTTGAATCCATTTTTGGCCTTGGAGAGTGCGGGAGAGTGAGAGCTCTACGAAGCTCCGTTGGTCATGAAATTTCTTGGGGAGGTTCATGATGATGAGAGGAACAAGTTGGGGGTGGTGAAACACCATGGTGGCCGTGTACGGCGGCGCATGGTGGTGAAACCGAATGTGTATTTTGAGAAACCCATATGAGAAAAAGTGAGAGTTAGGGAAAAAGAAAGACATGGGAAGGAAGCCCTTGATGAGGTAAGTCCATTGGTGGTGCTTGGTGGCTGATTTGGCCGTGTATGGTGGTCCAAAAAAGTGAAAAACCCTTAGAGACCCATATCTTTGAAGAGAGAAAGAGAGAGAAAGAGTGGCCGGTTTAGCACACCACCGGTGTGGTTGTGCTCGCCGGAGGGAGGGGGTGAGGCCGGTGAGGGAGGTGGGGTCCGGCAGCCGGAGGTGGCGCCGTCTGGGAGCTCCATCCGAACGGCCATGGAGGAGAGGGAACCAAGTGCACGGTTTGGACGTGCGTGAGGAAGAAGGAGAGAAAAGAGAAAAAGAAAAAAAAGAAAAAAGAAAAAGTGAAGGAAAAAGGGTAGGGGCCTGGGTATATCGCTTCAATCCTACGTTTCGGGATCCTCAAATAATCCAACGGTGAGTTAAAACACTGATTTGAAAATGCGTAAGTGTTTTATTTTAAATAAAACACTTTAAATAAAACACTACGAAGAATTAAGGTAGAATATTATTTTATAAACTAAAATTTATAAAATAATATTTCTTCATCATTATATAAAATGATAAAGTACCGTTAATTAATGGAAGAGGATAAAATCATTTAAATTAATAAAACACTTAATTACAACACTGAGAAGAATTAAGATAGAATATTATTTTATAAACTAAGGTTTAAAAAATAATATTTTCTTCATCATTATATAAAATGATAAAGTATCATTAATTAATCAAAGTGCATAAAACACTTGAATAAACACTGAGAGGAATTAAGATAGATTATTATTTTATAAACTAAGGTTTATAAAATAATATTTCTTCATCATCATAAAAATGATAAAGTATCTTTAATCACTCAAAGAGGATAAAACCATTTAATTTAAATAAGAGTTTTCAACGTAAAATTAAACCTCTTAATATCTTAAAACAACTAAAATATTTAATCTAAGTAATTATCCACAATTATAATATTTTCAGAGCTCATTAAATTATTATAATTGTGCTACTTTAAAAAAACAAGCTTATCTAATATTTTGAAATTCGATGGATAAGATCTGGAAAACGCCATCGAGGTACAACGCTTAAGATAAAACTGTTCATGATTTTACAGTTGTCGGTGAAGAACAAATAACGTGATTTATGAGAAAATATAAATTATGCGCGTGATTCCAGATGAGGGTAGAGACGAGAGAGATGGTGATTGCTGTCGGAAAAGAATCCAAAACTGATTGCCTTGCCGTCTACTATGTGCGAAAAGAAAGAAAGAAAATGGTGAAGAGATAAGAATTAGCGGGCTGTTACATATTGTCATTTTACATTTGGATCGTATCACTTCCTCTGACAATCTCTTAATATTTTCCTTCCGTTTGTATTATGTTTCTGTCCACTCTCGCGTTCTTGCAAAAAATAAAAAATCTGTGTTTTCAAATTGCTCCTCCTCCTAAATCTCGGCAGTCTTGGTATGGTTCTTCTTCCTCCATTCTCTCAGTGTTGCATGAGTGAATTTCTTACACTATAATCACATCATGCGCATATAATTGCAACAACAACAAAAAAAAAACCAAACAGATTATATGCATATGCATGAGAGAAAATCATACCCAAATACAATCTGTAACTTGTTGAAATTTTCACAACTTGAGTGAAAAAAAAATCATACGCATATATACAAACCAAACCAAATTAAAAAAAAGTGTAATACATGTGTACATCCCACCAAATAAGAACATCAGCCCAGCCGTGCTCGGAACACCAAAACCCATCGCCATCAAATAACTAGATTTAAGGAATCTGTTCAGATCTACAACGACACCAACCAAAAACACTCAAATCTATCATGATACCCACCACACACAAATCTTCTGAAAATTTTGAAAAAAAAAATCTGACCTTTGAGAAGCATGGTAGTGGTGGGGTGGTTCATGCCATGAGGGAGAGGGCACGTCAAGGAGAGAGAAAATTCAGGGGAAGGAGGGTATGGCCGAGTGATGGAGGTCTAGTGTGCACGTGGGTGACGATGAGCGGCCGTTGATGGCGGATCTGAGGGAGGAAATAGAGAAAAGAGATGTAAAGAGAGAGGTCGTCTGTGCTAGGGAAGAGAAAGGGGCTACGGGCCTCGAATTGGGGAAGGAGGAAAGGCTCGCTGGTGGGAGAGATGAGCGAATGAAGACGGAGAGATCGGCGTGAAGGAGAACTGCTCACCGAGGGAAATAAATGCGACGGAGGCTCGGCCTGAGGATGGCGCGACTGAACGCGGCAAAGAAGCACTAAGGAAGAAACGTCAAGTGGCCTCCATTCAAGGCAGTGGCTTGTTGGGCAAGTTTGGCTCACAGTGGGGTGTCTCAACAGCGAGGAGTATGGAGGAGAGCAAGGGGATCATGGCCTCGGCGAGGCTGTGACGAGTGGATTACGGTGGGCTGGTTGGCGACGACAGATCTAGGTAGACGGGGACACACACACACACACACACAGAATTGGGAAAAATATCTTGGGACGGTGGACTTGAATTTCTCATCTAAATGAAGCTGTAAATTTTCATAAGAAAATTACGAAACTCATTATATGTAATTAGCGAGCTAATTGGAAAATACGCCATTTAAATTCATCAGTGCTTATATCATTGAAATTCATCAGTGCTTATATTTTTAGAATCGCGAATAAATTTGAGAATATATAGATGGATAAATATCATGTTATTATCTTTTTAAGAATAAAATAATCATAAAGCCTATTTTTACATCTGTTTGATTAAATATGCTGAAGTACAATAGTAAATTCAAGTTTGTTGTGGGGCAATGGATTAATAGTGAATTAATTCTTTTTTGTATCATAAGCTTTTTCCCTGCTAACTTAATGTCATAAGTCTCCTACATCGTATCAATCACTTTTCCATTAATATTAAATAAAGTAATCAATCATATTTACTAAGATTAAAGAAACTAACTAACAAGGTGGTGATTGAATTTACTGTTCCACTTGAGGATATTTAGTAAATTGAAATATAGAAGAAAATACGAAAAAACAAAAAATAGTTTAAAAAAAATTTGAACATTAGATATTATTACAAATTATTAGGGTATACAAAAATGTTAGGCGAAAATATTTTTCCTCTAATATTTGCATTTGTTTATTTCGCTGTTAGTGCATAGTTCATTTCATTTTTTCCACTCAATGAATTTTACACAAAATTCTATTAAGAATTTAAAATATAAAAAAATAAAACTTAAAATGCTGTAAAATTTTTTTTTATTTTAATTTTTTTTTTGAAACAAAAAGAACATCGTATTCATTCATTGATAATCTCTTCATTACATTGCTTTTCCTGTTCTATACAATCATAAATGCATGCTGGAACATCTTCCATCCAAATTAATTCTGTATCCAATTGAAGAGCTTTCTTAGCTAGCCTGTGTGCTACTTCATTCGATTCTCTGTGTACAAACTGCACCTTCCACCCTTGCTGTACCTGGAGCATCTTTTTGACATCCTGGATCACACTGCCATATAAAGGATAATCGGATCTCTCTTCATTAAAGCCTTCACAATTAGCTGAGCATCACCCTAAAAAATGACCCTGCCAAAGCCAAGATCTCTACATAACTCCATTGCTCTCCACAAAGCTAAACATTCTGCAGTTGCTGGACTTAAAATGTTATTTTTCTGGCCACAACATACAGTTAGAGCTTCCCCCTTCTCATCTCTTATAGCAATCCCAAAACCACCTCTTTTCTGTTTTTCATCGAATCCTGCATCCCAGTTTGCCTTCACATACCTCTTAGAGGTTTTATCCATTTTTGTTGCCTCATGCTTTCCCTTTCTTGATTATTCTGCTTTACCACCTTTTGAGCCATCTGAAATTGTCTAAGCTGTTCCCCCGCTTCAGTTCTGAGTTGACTTGGAGGGATAAAAGTATTTTCAAATACCAGCTGGTTTCTTCTGTACCAGATGCTCCTCATGATCATTGCCACCTCTTCCATTTCCTCCTTAGTAAGAGCCAGTGACAAATTTCCAATCAACTCCATTAAACTAGATTCAGATGTTCTCCATTTTTGCACTTTTGAGCATGATTCTGCCCATAATCAGTAGATGCAGCACATTGCCACAACACATGGATAACCGATTCCTGTTGAACCTTGCAAACTGGACACATATCACTTTCTACTATTGTTTTGGTTTTCAGGTTGTTTCTTTTAGCTAGAAAGTTATTCCCTGCTCTCCATAGGAAGATCTTCACTTTCTCTGGGATGTTTAGTTCCCAAATCTTGCCCCACCTCTTATCAGAAGAAAACTCAGCAGATGTCTCTCCTCTACTCCTCCTTCTCCTATCCATCTCCATGAAATAAGCACTCCTGACTGAAAATAGGCCCTTATTGGAAGGACCCCAAACCATCTTGTCTTCACTCCCCATTTTGCTCAAAGTAGACTAAGAATTTGTTCCACCTCACTCTCTACAAAAATCTCTCGGATTAATTCCTCATTCCATGTCTTCTCTTCTTTCACAATAAGCTCTTCCACCCTTGCTTCCTTATGCAATCTCGTTATTGGTGACTGAACTCGAAAGCTAGTTGGTGCATTGAGCCATTTATCCTCCCAAATCTTGATACTCACCCCATTTCCTACTCTCCATCTCAATCCTTCTTTAATAAGCTCAGAGGCCTTCCATATGCTTTTCCAAATATAAGAACGACTGCTGCCCAGTTTTGCTTCCAAGAAGGATGAGCCTTTAAAATATTTCTGCTTGTAAATCTGAGTCACTAAGCTTATGGGGTTTGAAAGGATTCTCCACCCTTGCTTAGCAAGCAAGGCCAAGTTAAAACACTCTATGTTCCTGAAGCCAATACCTCCATCTTGTTTCTGCTGCCCCAATCTATCCCAACTGCCCCAGTGCATCCCTTTTCCATTTTTCTGATTGCCCCACCAGAATTTAGCTAAAAGCCCATTTAATTCATAGCAGAGTCTTTTTGGAAACAAGAAAACACTCATAGTATAAGTTGGGACTGCTTGTAACACAGCCTTGATGAGAATCTCTTTCCCTGCTGCAGAGAGGAAGGAATTTTTCCAGTTTGTCACCTTCCTCCAAACTCTCTCCTTTATGCCCCTAAACGTGTAGTATTTGGATTTGCCCACAACTGAAGGCAATCCCAAATATTTCTCATAAGATCCCACCATCACAGAACCTCCAGTATTTCTTACGAGGGTTTGATCACTCATTTTAGTGTTGGAACTAAAGAAAAGTGCTGATTTTTCCTTGTTAAGAACCTGGCCAGAAGCTTTTTCATAGGTTTGTAACAGAGCCTGTATTCTCTTCCATTCCTCTACCATTGCCTTGCCAAAAAGCACACAATCATCAGCAAACAAGAGATGATTGATTCTACACCCTCCTCTGGCCACATTAACACCCCTTATTACCCCATTCACCTCAGAAAAATTAAGAAGAGATGAAAGACCTTCAGCACATAGTAAGAAAAGGTAAGGAGACAATGGGTCTCCTTGTCGTAATCCTCTTGATGGATAAAACCTCGGCCCTGGCTGACCATTAACCATAACAGAGTAGGAGACAGTTGTTACACACCTCATAATGATCTCAATCCATTTTGAGCAGAACCCCAACTTCACCATAACAGCCTTTAAGAACACCCATTCTACTCGATCATAAGCTTTCGACATGTCTAACTTAATAGCCATGGTTCCTACTTTCCCCTTCTTCCTAGCTTTCATAGAATGCAAGAGTTCATATGCTATCATGATGTTGTCAGTTATCAACCTTCCCGGAATGAAAGCACTTTGATTTTGAGAAATGATAACATTCAGGAATTTCTTCATCCTATTTGCCACTACTTTGGCCATGATTTTATAAGCCACATTACACAAACTAATGGGCCTGTATTCACTTACATAAGTAGGACTCTTAACCTTAGGAATTAGAACAATAAAAGTATGATTAAGGGAAGGATCAAAAGAGTTACCATTTAGCCAGGAGAGCACTGCCTTACTGACTTCATCACCAACCACATGCCAGTGTTTTTGGTAGAAACAGGCCCCAAATCCATCAGGTCCCGGGGATTTGAAGGGTGCCATTTGATTAATAGCTTCCTCGACCTCCATTCTAGTAAATTCCCTTGACAAGCCTTCATTCATATGGTTGGTAACCCGTGGTTCCATATGAGCAATACAATAATCAATGTCTTCAGCACTTGGATATGAAGAGGTAAAGACCTTCCCAAAATAATGGTTAAAGGCTGACTCAATCCCTTCTTGATTTGACCAGCATCTATCATCTTCCCCCCTTACTTCCACTATTTTATTTTTTGCTTGTCTTTGAGTGGCACAGCAATGAAAAAATCTTGTGTTTCTGTCCCCAAGCTGATACCAATTCTGCTTTGCTCGTTGCCTCCATTTCATATCTTTTTATTCTAATAGCTTTTCCAACTCTTTCTGCAGACTCTTGATTTCTGCTATATTGCCTCTACTTTCATTCATTTGTAGTAACCTCAGCTCCTTTGTTCTGTCTTGAATTTCCTTCTCTGAGTCAGAAACCTTGGTTCTGTTCCACTTCAGCAAAGTTACTTTACTGCTCTCAAGTTTTGATAGAAGATTGGATTCCCCCTCCTGCTTCCATACTCTTTTTAGAACTTCATTACATTCCTCTTCCATGGCCCAACTGGCTTCATATCTAAATACTCTTCTCCTCCTTATACCATTGTTTCTGGTCTGATACATGCACCATAATAATGGTCTATGGTCAGAGCACCTAGCTGCCAAAACCTCAACCCAGTTTTCCTGAAAGAAAGCCTTCCATTTTGCATTGACTACAGCTCTATCTAGTCTCTCTTTGGTGAAGGTTTCATCTGCATGCTTGTTACTCCACGTGAACTTATCACCCCTCCACCCCAAGTCATACAAACCACCATCTTCCAAAGCCTCTCTAAAATCTGTCATTTGGTTCTCCAGTCTTTGTCTTCCTCCCACTTTCTCATCTTGAGATACCACCTCATTAAAGTCACCAATTACTCCCCAGCCTATGTTTCTCTCAGGTTTAAGCAAAGTAAAAAATTTCCAGGAATCACTTCTCTTTCTCCCTTCTGGTTCTCCATAATAACCAGTCAATAACCATTTTTCCTTCCCTTTCTCATCATAAATCCACAAGCTAATGTGTCGGTGTGAATAGTTTGCCATCTCAGCTGTGACATTTTGATCCCACCACATTATTAGGCCTCCCTTTTTTCCCACTGGTTCCACTACAAAGAAACCTGCCCCTTTCAAACTCCTTTTTACTTTTTCTGCTTTTTTCGAATTCATCTTAGTTTCCATTAAGAAAACTAAATTGGGTTTCTTCTCCTTCACCTATTGGTAAAGCTCTTGAACTGTCCAAGGGTTCCCAAGCCCTTGACAGTTCCAACTAAGTGTTTTCATTGGTATGGGTGGGGCTGCTCTGCAGCCTCCACCTCTTGTAAAGATAAGTTGACTTCCACCTCACCTTTCTGCCCCTCCTCATTTTTCCTCACTTTTTTCTCCCTTCCCTTTTTCTCATAATTACATTTTCTTTTTCTCTCCTGTGGACCAGAGATTTGAATGATCCCTTCATTGCCTATTCCCCTAGCTTTCCTTTTCCAAGATCCCCTTCCCTCATTATCAAACACCTCCACTGCAGAGACCTCAACTATAGATACCTCTCCTGCAGGTTTTTGCCCATTTTGTGTTTTATTAGCTGATACCTCGCCCTCCTGGACTAATACTTCAATTAGCCCCTCCCCCACCTCCTGAACTACCCCTTTCTTAATCTCAACCCCTTTCCTCATCTCTTTAGCAGCTGGGTCCTCCCTTTCTTCTCTCACTTCATGAGTATCATTTTCAGTTTGTACCACATTCATCACCACCATCTTATTCCTTCTACCTTCCCCTATTTCCTTATCTTTATAATTTTTTGATAACCCCATCCTTGACCCGGCTCGAAGCCAGACTCCAAATTGATCTCCACTACCCACAGTTTTTTCCACACAAGCCCCCTTGCTATGAATTATATATCCACACTGAAAACATAGATGAGGAAGTTTTTCATACCTTAGAGGTATCCAGTATTTGATACCCTTCACTGAGATGGTTCTTCCCCTTGCTATTGGTTTAGACAGATCCATTACTAACAGGACCCTTAGAAAGCAACCCCATCCCCTACCATCAACTTGTGTCTCCACCTCAATCACATCCCCTATAGTGTTTCCAATCCTTTTTCCTTCCCCTTCGTTCATACCTACTAAAGGCATCTCAAGCAATTGAACCCACATCCTTTCCTTCGTGAAATCCATCCGCTGAGGTGGTATATCCCCATTCATTGGCATTAAGACAAACATATAATTGTCAAAGAGCCACGGCCTCCCATCCATGACCCTCATTTTATTTGCCTCGTTAGCAAACTGTATAACAAATATATTGATCCCTACCTCTTGAAATCTTGCTTTCTGGCTTATCCTACATACCCTCCCCATAGTATTTTCTACCACCGTAGCACTCACCCTCCTTTCCATCCATATTTTCCCAACTATACTGCACTCTACTTTGTGCCGTAGCTCCTTTGGAACTTCTTCCCCCACTACTATATCGCACGGCTCCTCCTCTGTTAAACGCAGCTTCCTCCATTGTTCCTCTATCTCGTTCATATCTCCACCTTAACCACCATGAAAATTCGGTTGAATTCTCACCGGGATAGTTTTTTCTAGCCTCTGTAACCGTTTCTCACCTCTCACCACCCCGCTACGTACCCACACTCCACCACCCACTATGCAATTCAGTTAGAATCGTGAGTGGACCCACACTCCACCTCTTTTTCCTAGAGAGAAAAGGAGATGAGACTTTTTTCTAATGACTATATGCAAATAACCTTGTTTTAATTTATACAATAATAACTATTGCAAGTTTAATAATAATGTTTAAAAACAATTCATTACTTTTTAAATTCATACATTAATAATTATTGGAAATTTAATGATAATGTTTTAAAAAAATCATTACTTAGCTACTAGCACATAATTCATTTGTAAAATTTTATTTATTTTAATTTATACATTAATAATTATTGCAAATTTAATAAAAATATTTATAAAACATTTTCAATTTAGCGATGTACTATGGAAAAATATAAAAAATGATGCGTTGCTTGGGGTTGGCTGTGCGGTAGGGAAAAATGGGAAAAAAAAATTCATAACTAGGCTAAATTGAAATGCAAAATAAAATTAAAAAAAAATTTTAAAAAAAATTTAACATTAGATATTATTACAAATAATTAGGGCATACAAAAATGTTAGACGATAATATTGTTCCTCTAATATTTGCATTTGTCTATAGAGTAAATATTTTTATTATATTTTCTTTTTTATATAATAAAAATATAATAAAATTTTAAACATTAGTTTATGCCAACTTGTAAGATAATATTATTATATTTGATTGAGAATAGCCTCATGGAAATTTTGAGAGTTCTCATACTGTTGACTATGTACTCGATTTGCAATAGCCTACATGAAAGTTTTGTGTTTTACAAATATTGAATTTATCTTTATCATTTCTTATTATTGTTAAAATATTTTTTCTGATGTATTTTTTGTTTATTTAAATTTGTTGCTTTTGCTTTATTGTTCATCAATTTGGTTGTTATTAATTTCCTATATTCGCACTGTTATTCTGTTTCTCCTCTAGTTCTTGGTATGTTCTTTTCTATATCATTTAAAAAAAATACTATTCATATTCATATAAATGTACTTGTGATTAAGATTAATTATTGATTTATATCTTTGTTGTATCAATATTTACTTTTCTCATTATATTAATTTCTTTTAATATATTTGTTTTATTTTAAAATCTACTATCTTGTTTGATATATATATATATAATTAGCATATATATTATGCCCCCACTAGGCAAACATCCAAGGGACGTTTCCTCTACTAGTATATATATATATATATATAGGTGCATTATAAGATCATTATTTATCAAATACTGGTCCACTCGTCCCGCGTACACGTTAAAATCCCTCTGATGATACCGAAGACCAAGAACCCACTTGGTACTTCGTCTTACAAGATTTGTTGATAAATTTTATGATATACTCTACTTTCCGCGCGTACTTCATTCATTTCTCTTTACTCGATTCACAGAAATAAGTGTTAATTCATATGTCTAAGTCTCTGCATTCCTTTTTTCTTTCTAAAAGACAAGTAAGGATTACTTCTAAATATATTATTATTGTTTTCCCCCACCAAGTCTACAATGATTAAAGTTCCCGAACCAGAAACTTGGGCTGCTTCTGCGTTGAATATTCAAGCGCCCAAAACTCACATAATTGAATATAAAACAAGAAGTGAAGACTGAAGATTGGAAAGATCATCAAACTAATTCAAGACAAGGAAAATTAGCTGCAATTTGCGGTGTGAATACTGGCTTAGCAAAGGATATTGCGAGTTATATTATTGTGTGCTTAGAAATATGATTATTAATTTATTACGATGACTTTTGACCAACACCTCATTTTTATGACTTGACCAGATCAACCATCTTAATAAGAAATCATATTATATATGATAATGGCCAAACGATAAAAATTAATCACAGATTTGTTTTCATAAATGAGATGAAATGAACTGAGTTAAGATAAAAATTAAAAATTAAATGAAATATTGTTAGAATATATTTTTTAATATTATTATTATTTTAAATTAAAAAATTAAATTATTTATTTTATTTTATATAAAAATTTGAAAAAATTATAATATTATACGATATAAAATTAGAATAGTTGCGAACAAAAAGACAGTTAATTTTCTTGTGGCTTCTCTCCCTTCCTCACCTGCGCCGACACAATCAGCATCTCTCACAAAGGTCTCTCTCTTCCAAACCTCTCTCTTTCTCTCTCCGTTCCTGGTCAAGTTCCAAAGCATGAAGACCACAAAGGAAGCTCCCTAAAGCCATAATAGTTTCAACGAAGTTGTATTTTTTTTTTTTTTCCTGTTTTTGCCTTCATTTCTGTTTCCGCTGGGTTGAAGTAATAAACACCATGAATAAATACTCTCATGTCTTGTTTCCTTCCCCGTAGCAAAACGGAGCTTAGGATTCAAAATTTCCCACGTTACCCCCATCAGAGCACAAGAATCACAAAAAATAAAACCATTAATATCTAGATTTTTTGAGACCGCCATTGCCATTCAAAGAAACTTCCGGCCTTCCTCTTTTGCGGCCAGCGACAAACTCCATTTTAGTTCAGCAAATACTAGGATCCCGGAGAACCACACACGAAGGGGACGAGCGCGAAAAACAAAAAGAATTCGCAAGAAAGTGCGAGAAGATAACTGAGAGAACACTCAGAGAAGGGGGAAAATATAGAGAAAGAGAGAGAGAAGAGTCACTATGAGGTGAAAGGAGGCTGACAAAATTGTAAAATGAAAAATAGAAAAAGTGAAGCAACATGTGGATTTGCTGAGAAAACAAGGGATAAAATCGTCGGTTAAAGTCAAACGAAAAACATTATTGCTTTTTCGATTCACGCTTTCGTATATCTTTCTTCATATATAAGTATAGATATATACACATATACACACTAGTCAGGGGGAACGGGCAGTGCACGTTTGCCCGATAAATTTTGTCTATATTTTTTAAACTTTTTTCCAGCTCACAACACACACTATATGTACGACCTGCATAATGTTTATAACTATAATTATAACTATAATTATTGTCCAGAATTGTCAATGATGTTTAAATATATTTCAGCCTTTAATAATGTGGTCTTATCAGTTGACATTAAGTTATGAAAGGTATATATAGAGAGAAACAATGCATAACAAATATTATCAACATTTATAGCTAAAGCAAAAGAAGAAAATAATTAATTCTAAATAATTTCATATAAATTATATTAAACGAACCAAATAAGATAATACATCTTATAATAGAAGGAATCTATTAAAAGAAATTAATAAGAAAACGAAATATTCATATAATAAACATATAAAGTCAACAATTTATTTTGGCTAAGGTGCATACATATAAACATAAAAAAAAAACTAAATAATATTTTATCAGATTAGATAGAAGAGAACGTACCAAAAAGTAGAGGATAAGTAAAAGAATAAAAGAATAGTGAAAATAAGGAAATTGACAACAACCTGATCAAACATCAGTAAAGTAGTAGATATTAGAATATAACAAATTTATTAAAAAAAATCAATATCATGTCCAAACAAAATATTCATACAACAAACATACAATGTCAACAATTTATCTTGACTACAGGTACATTTATATAAAATATAAAAAAATTGAATAACATTTTTTCAAATGAAATAAAAGAGAAAAAAGTAGATGACAAATAAAAACAGCAAATCTGTAAAAAAAAAAATACATTAGAAAAAATATTCTAACACTAATAACAGATGAAATAAATAAATAATTCAGTATTTATAGAAAATAAATTTGGAAGGAAACTAATAATACATTAAATGAAATTTATTACCAATACTATTTTTAATAAAACATACAAGAGAAAGAAAATAAAAGACTGTAAAACAATCACAAAAATGAAAAATATTGTAAACACTATTTTTTTTTTTTTTGGATCTCATTATAGTCTTTGCACTAATAAGCTACTATTTATCAAGCCTTCGGAATTTTGCCACCAAAGTTTGGAAACCATGGCACTAGTACCGGACCCATGCACTTATAAAAAAAGTCAAAAATAAAAGTACTGGACCATGTATGCAAAAAAATATGTTTTTAAGTCTACGTTGACCTTTGCTTATTTATTACTAAAAGTTATTAATTAAAGCAGCTTGTACGCAATCATTAATTAATATTGCACTTACAACGCTTTGGACCAAAACCATAAATTTATATATCATTTTTCTTGGAAAACTGAACGCAAAGATTTCAACGATCGTGATGGACACAAATAAAACAAAGATATAATCCACAGATATGTTTTAAAAAATATAAAAAATAAAATATAATAAAAATATCTACTATATCTATAAATGTGAATATTAGAAAACAATATTTTTGTCAATTATTTTTGTATGTCCTAATTATTTGTAATAACATCTAATGTTCAACATTTTTTTAAAATTAATTTTTTTTTTAATTTTCTTCTATATTCCAATTTAGTCCATTTGTAATTTTTTATTTTCCCATTTTCCCCTATCGCGTGCCCAGCCCCAAGTACTGACGCATCATCTTTTATATCTTTCGATAAGACAATAGTTAATTCAAATTTTTTTTATAAACATTATTATTAAATTTACAATAATTATTAATATATAAATTAAGACAAAGAAAATTTTACAACAATGAAAATTTTATTTTTTTATATTTTAAATTCTTAATACAATTTTATGTAGAATTCATATACTAAATGAAAAAATTTAAATGAACTATGTGATTCAAATTGGTGGTAACGAGACTGCCATCACTCGTGCGTTGTACGGTAGGCCCTTGTTGACTAGTAGTTGGTCTACTAAGGACATACTGCCCATTTTCCTCAATACCTCCTCGTACTTTCCTTGGAGGTTACGTAAGTCCTGTTGCATGCGTTTTCTTTCATCTTGGGTGTTTTCGCCCTCCTCCTCTTTCCTTGAATGGTATTCGCTAACACTGGGCTCGTCCTAGTGTACCAAGTCGCGGAAGTTATCCTTCAGGGCCTGGTCTTCCTCTCGAAGGTCATTCACTTCATTATTGAGCCTTTCTATGTGCTGCTCCATAGCAGCCAACCTTGCTTCCATGCTGCTTACCATGCCTTCATCCTGCTCCCATGCCAACTGAGAATGGGTCCTCGCAGCCATACGAAAGACACGCTTGACTATAAGATTAGTCGGATCTCATAGACGGTGCTAAATGTTAACGTCGTGTTTCGTATGCCCTTGGGCTGGGTTGCTCAGTGGCGCAGGTCTTCACTCGCTGTGGATCTTGAGGCAGGAGAGGGGTGGCCCAAGGAACCTCCGATGCCAAAGTTAGTATAGAGAAGAGATAAAAATGCTTTTTAAAGAAGAAGATAATAGTTGTGTATAATTGATAATAGACTTGAATTCGTCCCCTCACCTCACAGTTCCGGGCGACCTTTTATATTGGGTCCTCTAGGTTAGGAGGGCCCTGTCTTGTGTTCTGAGGCAGAGGGACACCTCTCCCTAGAGTCTCCACCTCCACTACATTTAATGCAGCGTGGTCTCCTTAGTGTCAGTCATTTAATGTGGTGTGAGTCTCTAACAGAATTGCCGGATGCCATCTCTTCCATTTTCCCTAATTATGATTTCCCGCACCCTTCTACAATGTCTCATCTCAATGTTAATGATTACCTTCGACTCGCACGGGTCTGGAGCCAACCCGACCCCCATGGATCTAGGACCCACCTTGGGCTACCAAGGGAGGCCCTTTCGAGCTCTGGCCGGTATTCCTAGTGCTCATGGGGCCTGGAGCGGTATCATGGGCTTTAGGCCTTGACGAGAAGCAGCACACCTCAAGAGAATGTCACTCCACCACCCACCATCGAACCACTTCCCACAACATTGAGGAGTGCTGATCACCTCCAACAGGCTACCGTCCACCGCTGTATCCACCCTTCCCACAAGAATGTAGCTGTGAAGTGAACGCTCTAGTGAAAGGAGTCCCCCCCGAGAGTACTGACAAAGGAGATAGGAGAGCTCGAGAAGAAGAGACACGCAATGTGAACCGCCCCCACCCTCTCAACAAGTGTACCAGACAATTCCCCATGTAGGGGAGATTGGCACCATTGTGGGAGGTTTTGTTAGTGGAGGCCAACTACTTCCTAGAGAAAAGCTAATACCAGAGATGCTCGATAGCAAGAAGTTTACTCAGCCTTCTACCGACCTACAAAGCACCTCCAAACCGAGTCTGCTCCCATAATCTCCTTTGGGGAAGCTAATGAGGAGGGGGTATTCTATCTGCACGACGATGCACTGGCGGTAACCATGCAGATCGCCAACTTTACAACTAGAAGAATCCTCATCGACAACGGCATTTCGGTGCACATCTTATTCTGGGATGCATTCATCCTCATGGGAATAGACATTGCTCGGCTCCAACCAGCCCCAATGCCGCTCAAAAGCTTTTTGAGAGAAGCGGTCCAGCCGGCAGGGACCATCGCCCTGTCAATTTTGGTAGGCAACTCACCCTGCATCGCCTCGGTTATGGTAGACTTTCTGGTAGTGAAGGGTCCTTCCTCCTACAATGCCATCATCGGCCGCCCAACACTTAACCATTTGTGAGCCATCACCTCCACCTACCACCTAAAAATCAAGTTCCCCACAGTTCAGGGAATCGGTGAGATCCGAGGAGAGGAGGCCTTAGTGTGGGAATGCTTTATGTAGGAGCTGAAACCCACTAGGGGAAGGTGACAAGCTACGCAGGCATGCACCAATCTTGAAGTTGTGAAAAGCTTCCATCAAGACGTAATCTATCCCAACTAAGAGGGTGGAGGAGGGAATGATGAACTTATGGTAAATTAATGAAAATGCTAGATCTCTTTCAGGAAACTGGCGAAACCAATCCCAAACTAAAAATGACTACAATTCTTAGTCAAAGAACGAAAGCTTCCCTGAGGAAAAGACAAACCTCCCCTGAGGCCACATACCTCGTGCGGGAAAGCTCCCCAGTGGGAATGCTCCACTGAGGGAATGAATTAAGGCTCCCCTGAGGGAAGGAATGAACCTCTCCCAAGGAAATACTCATTGCGTGAAAAAGCTCCATCGAAGGAATGCTCCCCAGAGAGGATGACGATCCTCTGCTGAGGGGAAAACTTCCAGGTGCGGGAAAGCTTACACAAAGGAATGAATGAAGGCTCCCCTAAGGGAATCACAGACCTCCCCCAAAGAGCTACCTTGCACAGGAAAGGTCCCCTGAGGGAATGAATGAACACTCCCTTGAGGATATACCTCGCGCGAGAAAGCTCCCCCGAGGGAATGCTCCCCTGAGGAAATGAACGAAGGCTACCCCAAGGATATACCTCGCGTGGGAAAGCTGACCCAAGGGAATGCTTCCTTGAGGGAATGAATGAAGGCTCCCTTGAGGAAATGATGGACCTCCCCTGAGGAACCACCTTGTGTGGGAAAACTCCCCTGAGGGAACAAACGAAGGCTCTCCTGAGGATACACCTCACCCAAGAAAGCTCCCACGAGGGAATTCTCCCGTGAGGGAATGACGAAAGCTCCTCTGAGAGAATGAATGGAGGCTCCCATGAGGGAATAATAAACCTCCCCCAAGTAAACACCTCACGCAGGAAAGCTCTCCTGAGGGAATGATGAACCTTCCCTGAGGCCACGCACCTCGCACGGGAAAGCTCACATGAGGGAATGCTCCCTTGAGGAAATGATGAACCTTCCCCAAGGCCACGTACCTCGCACGGGAAAAGCTCCCCTAAGGGAAGAAATGAACCTCCCCTAAGGAAACACTCCTTGCATGGGAAACCTCTCGAGCATGGGAAAGCTCTTGTTAAGGAAAGCTCCCGTAAGAGGATGACGATCCTCTCCTAGGGGGAATGCTCCTGGGTGTGAGAAAGCTCCCATAAGGGAATGAACGATGGCTCTCCTGAGGGAACGGCGGACCTCGCCTAAGGAAATCACCTCGCACGGGTAAGCTCCCATAAGGGAATGAATGAAGGCTCCTCGACAAGGGAAAGTTCCCCGAGGGAGAGAACGTGCCCCTCCCTCGGAGGAATGCGTTAAGTATGGAGATCAACTTAAGCCCGCAGAGCCCTGAAGTCCTACCATGCCTAATTGGCAAGACAGGTAGGTAATGGTCAAGTTAAATTACATATATACACCTGCACACTGACTTTTGTAGCAAACTTGGTCAGGTTTTGCTTATGTGCCGCTTGGCCATCTATTGAAAAAATGCCAAGACAGCGAATCGAGGGAATTTCCATTGCGGCCCCAACTACGCAATGTCATTCAAGCAAGATAGGGACCTTATGTGCAAGATCGCAAGCAAGTTACACTACAAATAGCCTCAGGGGTTGGCAAGGGTAGAAGGTCAGTTATGCCCAGTAGAGTACCAGGAGGATAATCATCAACTCACTACGACGTGAGCAAATGAACATTGCATCGTTGCCGTGAGGCGTGTGTAATGAAAAACATCGCAAGTAAAAGCATCAAAAGTAAAGACAACTAAACAGGAAGACATAAAGAGGAGAAATTGTATTCATCAACTACCGAGACAATTAAAACCAAGGAATACGACACAACAACGAGAAACCAGTCAAAGAGATACAAAAGAAAAAAAAAAACAGTTTGAAAGTCCAAGTTGGGTCCGGTGGGTACAGCGCCATAGGCAAAAAGGAACAATGGCTCCCGAGGTTCAACCCGGCCAAGGAAGGAAGCCCCACTCTTCCTGGATGCAAGGGCCACCCGGGATTTAAGGAAGAACCATGAACTGCACGAGGAGTTCTAAGGTAGGAAATCCACTAAACAGTCGTCCCGCAAAGCTGGGGACATGTAATCTTTTCAAAACATCTCCCGGTAATGAAGAACAACATAACTTTGAGAGGACATCCGTGGGAGCCTAAGGGAGGCCACCACACGCATGTCTCCAAAAGAACTCATCGCAGTATGTGGCCATCGAAGTTAAGAGCAACCTGTATGAGTGCAAGGGGGAAGGAAAGAAAGCAGGATTTTAGAACATTTGAGGAAGCAAGAGGGAAGACTTGGTGGAAGGCATCGAAGGGGGAAAGGCCTAAATATAGGCTGGGAATGACGGTTCACATTATGAGGTTCAGAGTATATGCACATCGAAGGGCTCCATCAGATCATACATGAATCTCACGAAAACCTCCAGAACAAATATCATGGCATGCATGGGGAAACGGCAACCACACCGTAAAGGTAGGACAACCAACGAATGAGCAATAAATGATTGGCTGTTCAAAATCCTTCCAGATTCGTAGAAGAAATGCCAGCCATTACCTCATTCCCTCGGGAAGGCTAAAGGGTAGATTTAGTAATAAGGACAGAAGAGCAGAATTCAAAGCCTCACCTAAGAAAGGAAAATGCTACCAATAAATAGCAGCAAACAGTGAGAGAGGATAAGTCAGAGCATGAGAAGGGAGTTAGGGCATAAGAAAAAGATACGTGTCTTTTTTTATTATCTTTCTACAATTTACAAAGGGACACGTGGAATTTACTACCAACACGACCCCAAGAAAGTAAACAACAAGGAAAAGGACTATGACCGTAGAGGAGGGTCAGGACCAGGAAGCTTTAGGCCATCCTATGGATCAAGAGAGCCCATCTCGACAGGGTTTTGCTCAAGTTTGGTTCTAACTAAGGGGTCTTCAAAGTCCCCTCCCCTTGTGCCAGCTGCAGAAGTACTTGCAGGGAGGAAGTCGCCGGGGTCGTCATCTTCCGGTTGGGCAGCGGGGTTGCGCCCCAGCTCGCCAACATGATTAAGGGCAGTGGCGTTAGGGTCGAGGATCTTGAAGTCTAGGGCCCGCAAATGCACCTCCAGAGCCTCAGAACTACGTTAAGAGTTGAGGATGATGTAGTCACGCATCCCGTCCAAGCCCTCCAAGTACCTGTGAGACCACGCCTCGTTGCAGATAGAAAGAACCTTCCCCAGCTGCTTACTTGATCACGTAGCTACCTCTTGCACCTACGATAAGTCGCTGCGCAGATCTCGGATAACCACATCCTGACCGGCAATCCTTTCACAAGTGGCAGCCAAGTCGGCTAGCGCCAACAAAGTCTTGTGATCCTCTACAATGGCCGACAAGTCAGAATGCTCCCCTTCCAGCATCTAGATCCGATGTAAGTGGAACTCTCGCAGGCCCCTCAACTCCTCATTCTCCATTCAGTGAAGGTCCTGCAATTCCTGAAGCTTACTCAGAGACTCATGGGCATTCAAAACCCAATCCTGGGCCACGGCCAGCTCTGCCTCCAAGCATCACTGCTATTCCCTCCCTTGTTCCAGTACAGATTGCAGGCTCCATATCTCATCCTCAACAATGCTTTGTGATAGCATTCTAATTCCCTGCATAGACTCGAAGGTTAGACAACAGACTCAGGACAAAGAAATTTGAAAAGGAATGCAGAATGTGAGAAGTACCTTGGAGAGAAGTTTTTGCAGTTGCTCCACTTCGTGGCCTATGGTAGAGTCCTCCCGCACAGACTCATTCAAAGGATCAATAGGAACTACTATGTCTGCGATCTCAGGCACACCTCTGCCAGGTCAGGTCAGAGCACCCTCATTTACCAACAAAACAAGGGGAGCCACCATAGAAGGGCCACTCTCATCCCCATGCTAGTGACCGTCACCCCCACAGGGACCTACTGCCCCTGTCACCAATTTGCCACGACTCGACGGGGTGAGGACTAAAGACACATCCAGCATATTCCTTCCAAGGCTCGGCAGAGTGGAAGAGTCTCGCACATCTGCTGGTCTCCCTTCTCCAGACCCACCAGAGCCTCTACCAACCACTGACCCCGCCTGAGTGGCAGCAGCCGGGCTCTCGCCCCCAGCACAGACTCGTCCAGGATCATAAACACATTCATCATCGGGATCAACTCGGAGGGGGTCCGAAGTCTCATCGAGATCAAAGGCTTCAATCAAGGACCGAGCAGTGGACGATGGAGTGGGAGACATCTTAACATTCAACTCCGGAAGGGGTGCCACCATCTGAGTTTGCTGAGGTGCCCTATCCAGAAGAGCACTCCAGAAGTACATGTTGACCACTGCCACCCTTCGCGAAGTGCCAGATGCATCCATCAAGGTACATAGGTTCCTACGGATGGGATCCTTCACAGGGACAGAAAGAGGAAGAGACTTGGAAGTTGCACCCAGGCCCGGAAACTCCCCGGCCCACCGTTACTGGGAGGCCATTATAGAAGGAGGGCCAACCATCTTTGCGAAGATGGGATGAGTTGCACTAATCATCCGGGGAGCCAAGACATTTGAAGACATTTAGACCTCCCCCTTTGGCTCCGAACAGAACTTCTTCCCCTTGTCCTTGGGAAAGGATTCAACGGCCTATTTTCTCGAAGAGTGGGGCAAAGAATTAGCCACCACACCTTGAGCAGAGGAAACGACATGAACCGATGGGAGAAGGAATGCAGCCAGACTGTCTCCCTAAAGGAGGACCTTGGAGTGAACCAGGAGAGGGTGCCGAGCTGCCTAGTCTCGCATGATCGCGATGCGATACACCTCATCTAACATGGGCATGGGGCGCATCGCCTTGTCGCCCGGCACGACTCCTCGGGACACCTTTATCGAGAACTCAGCCGGGGAAACTTGCCCCACTGGGAATTACCATCCTTGGCCACCCACAAAGAAGAATCCGCCAAACCAGTCCGAGACTTTGCCGTATCTCGGCTCCAGCATAACCAACACAAGCGTCAGTCCCCTAAAGCTACAGATCTCTCCAGTTCCTCTTTCTACATGGTGAGTCAAGAAGAACTCACGGTAAGTAAGATCAGCATGTTTTGGGTTAGACTTTAGTAAAGCCCGCCACCATTACATGCAGTAGCACACCAGAATTCGCTGAGCATTCGGATGAAGCTGAGCAGGTGCCAGCCCCAAGCACCATAGGACCGAGAAAGGGCAGTCTTAGCTAGCAGGAAAACAAGTTGGTAAAAAGAGCAACCCGCATTGCCAAGCCATCTGCATTCACAGCCCCTTCTCGAGGCCGAGGAACTTCCAGAGTAACTGAATCCAAAATGTGGTAGGTTAGCACCAGGGATTGAAGAAAGGCCGAGGTGGCCCCAGAGTGCCAGTGGTGACCCAAGAACCCAGGCCTTGATGAGCTGGCCTTAGAGTGGTGCACAGAGCCAGTCAGGTTGGTGGATTTCTGGGAAGCCATCAGGGCTAAGAAAGCTAAGTTAAGTAAGAAAGGGTTAAAGTTGCAGAAAAGGGGGTAGTGGGCACAACAGAGATACAAGAGGCAGAATAAAGGTAGCAACGCGGTTGGAAGGGAGAGGAAATTTAAAGGCATGGTCTCACAGTAGCAAGAAAAAGGGGAAGTGTCTGACGGCCTAACTTGCAGGTTATGTGAAGCGATGGGAACCGTATAGGCGCCTCGGTTACAGTGTGTGAGGAATCAACATCAGACATTTGGAACAACCAATAACCATGCCACCGTTCGATGATAAGAAGAGTGATCAACTGTGATAAACAAGAAGCTATGAAAATTCCCATCAGGTCAACCCGATGAGAATTGGCAGGGTAACTGTTAGGAGGTATTTTCGTCAGGGCCTAAAGCCCATGATACTGCCCCAGGCCCATTATTTCACCAAGCCCTATGAGCTCCAGGAATGCCGGCCAGAGCCCAGAAGGGCCCCCATTGGTAGCTCGGGGCGGGTCCTAGACCCGTGTGGGTCAGGCAGGCTCTAAACCCATTCGAGTCGAAAGTAATTATCAACATTGAGATGTGACGTTACAGAAGGGTGCAAGAAACCATGATCGGGGAAAAGGGAAGAGACGACATCCAGCAATTCTGCTAGAGACCCACGCCACATTAAATGAATGACAGCAAGGAAACCACGCTACATTGAATTCAGTATGGAGGTGGAGATTCTGGAGGAGAGGCGTCCCTTTGCCCCATAACACAAGACTTGGCCTGCCTAACCTAGAGGACCCAATATAAAAGGTCACCCAGAACTGTGAGGTGATGGGACAAATTCAAGTATATTATCTATTATACATAACCGTTGTCTTCTTCTTTAAAAATCATTTTTATCGATCAATAATTGAATAAAATTGAATAATAAACACGAGAGAATGATAGCTCAAGGGTCCTTCAGTCTCTGCTCGAAGGAGTAGAACTGTAAGGCTGAGTTTCTTTGCTCTTTGATTCAAAGAACTCTGTCTCTCAGTTTTTAGCTGAGAGTGTATAGCTTTTTTCTATTTGTTTTTTATTTTTTTGCTTGGATCAATCTTGTTCTAAGGATTGGACCAAAACTATAGCACCAAAAGGGAGACTAAGCTGGGGTAGTGAAACTTTCGAGGTCCCAAGACTCCACACAACTTCCTATAAGCAGACCTTGGGTATTTACTAATGTAACATGGCGGGAGAGGACTTGTCCAAGCTTTGGGAAGGTCTCAACCTAACTAAGGAAGAAGAAGATCTAGTCAAGGTCTCAGACCAGGATATCAAGGTGGCGGTTCAAAGAGGCACCAACTACTTACTAGCAAAAGTCATCACGAACAGAAACTTCAGCAAGTAGGCCTTTTGCTCAACCATGCAACAGGTATGGAGAGTGGAGGCAGATATGACATTCACGGACTTAGGAACACAATAGTTTCCATCTTGGAGTTTGGCAAAGTCATAGACAAGGGAAAAATCCTTCAAGGAAGGCCCTAGACCTTCGACAAGAACCTTATTGGCATACAAAATATCGACAGTAGTCTCCCCCCCCAGTGCAATAACCTTCTCCCATGAACCCTTTTGGGTTCAACTCCATAACATTCCTTTTGCAGGAATGACAGGAGAATATGGCAAGCAAATTGCTTCAGCAATAGGGAAAGTCCTCAAGGTGGAGATGGATAAAGAGGCCAAGAATGGGGGCAATGTCTGTGAGTGTTAGTGGAGGTTGACCTTACTAAACCTCTGGTTAGAGGAAGGTGGGTGCAGGTAGAGGAAAAGAAAGTTTGGGTTGCTTTCAAGTATGAGCGGCTGCAGAAGTTCTATTTTAGTTGTGGTACCATTATGCACCAAGGCAAGAATTGCAGCTACCAGAGAAACCAAGGAGATCAAATGTCCCAATATGGACCTTGGCTTCAAGCTAGCACAACAAGGAATGAACAAGTGTTTACCAAAACCTATGGAGGAAGCTCACCTCCAAGAAGCCAGCACCCAAAGGGGCAGAAACCAGACATGGCGGGGAAGGGTGGCGACACCATGCCAGGTAGAACCGTACCTAAGGGAAGAGGCCAGACGCAATGTTAGACAACTCAGAGGGAGAAATGCATGCTGGTGCAAGTCTCAATGGAGGATGTCCCTGCAAAGCTGGTATCCCAGATAAAAAAGTCAACAAAGTCTGCATACAAGTGACCCTCCTCTCTCTCTTATAGTAGCTAAAAGACACTTTCCCCCTTTAGATGGAACCTGTAAACCTGACTTCCTCACAGTGTCAACTTCAAAGGCTCCTCTCTATGGAATAACTACAGATGTTGACATGGTCCAAAGTCCTATAGGTACAGAAGCCAGGGCCAAGTCTATCGTACCCAATCCCCTCACCAAAAATCCGAGAAGGCGGGATAGAGGTACCCCTTCCCACCAACCCCCTGCAGAGTATCCAATAAAGACCAGAAAGGTCACATGGAAAAGAAAAGCTCGAGCCTCCTCCCCACCAAACCCAGAAAAACCTGATGTCCAACTAGAAACCACCAAAAAAAGAACCAGTAATAAAATCTTGGAAGACATCTCCAATGTCCATGGACCAAAAAGAATTAAACTTCAATCCCCATGTACTGAGCCCCACCAAGAAAACAAGGATGTTGTCCAAATATCAAAGGTAGTGGCTGCAAGACAACCCTGCCAGAACCAATGAACCTTATCAGTTGGAACTACCGAGGGCTTGGGAACCCTCAGACAGTCAACTTCCTTAACCTCCTAGTTAAGGACAAGAGCCCTTCCATGATCTTTCTCATGGAAACCAAATGTGCTAGAATAAGACTAGTGGAAGAAGTTAGTAAAATTCTGAAGTTTGATGCATGCCTGGCTGTTGAGAGTAGAGGCTCTAGTGGGGGTCTTGCACTTAAGTTGAAAAACAAAGAAAATGTTGTCATCTATAACTACTCTAGGTGGCAGATTAATGCTCATGTCTCGAACAACCAAAACACACAATCCTGGCTCTTCACTGGTTTTTATGGGCATCTTGAGATTTCTAAGAGGAGTAGCAACTGGGAATTTTTAGAATCTCTCAAGCCTGTTAACTCATCCCTATGGCTCTGTTGTGGTGATTTCAACGAAATAACATGTCAGGATGAGAAGATGGGTGGTCCCCCTAGGCCTCATAAGCAAATGGAGATCTTTAAGAATGCACTTGACTCGTGCTCTCCAAACCAAGTGATGACTGTTGGACCTAAATGCACTTGGGCAAATAATAAACGTGGCCAAAATTTTACAAAATAACTTTTAGATCTAGCTCTAGCCAATCCTCTCTGGTTGCAATTATTCAAAGAAGCCTCCTACTCAGTCACCCCTGTTTTGAAATCAGACGACTCCCCTTTGCCCATCTCCTTAGGTGACCAGAGGTACCAAAACAGAATCCTTTCAAAACCCTTCAAATTTGAGGCAGCCTGGTCAATAAATGAGGGTTTTGCTACTATCATAAAGGAGGCATGGGGAAAGTTGTCCCAGGTGTGAATAATACCTCAGTGGTAACAAAAAAGTTAAGTAATTGCAACATAGCCCTTAGAAGGTGGAACAAAACTGAAAACATAACCTCACCTTTTGAGATCAAAAGATAAAATGAAGAGGCACAGTGAGTTACATGAAAAGGACAGAGGTGACCACGTGAGTTCTATCCTAGAACTGCAAAATGAGATTGAAAGACAACTAGTGGAGGAGGACTTGAAATGGAAGCAAAGGGCTAAACAACATTGGTTGAAGGTGGGAGATAAAAATACAAAGTTCTATCATCTACATGCCACTCAAAGGAGAAAAACAAATAGAATTTCTCAAATCATAGATGAAAGGGAATTACCAGTTAATGAAAAGCAGAACATTGTATCAATTTTCTCTACCTTCTTTCAAGACCTTTTCACAACTTCTAACCCCTCTAGAATTGCAGAATGCCTAGAGGATACCCCAGAAGGTGACCTGTGAGATGAATGAGTACCTGGAAAAGGAGTACACAGAAGAGGAAATAAAGGTAGCTATGTTTCAGATGAATGGCCTAGGCTCTCCAGGACCAGATGGTTATCCAGCCTCTTTCTACCAAACAAACTGGGATCTGATTGGGGAAGAAGTCAGCAACTTTGCCTTGAATATTCTGAACAAGGGTGGGCCTTTAGAGGGGGTTAATGACACATACATTAACCTAATCCCAAAAATCAAAGAATCAAAGAGAGTTACTGACTTTAGGCCCATTAGTCTTTGCAATGTGTTATACAAAATTGTAGCGAAAGTGATCTCAAATAGACTTAAAACTATTTTGCCTAACATCATTTCCCCAAGTCAAAGTGTCTTTGTTCCAAGTAGGACTATTGCAGACAACATAATGGTGGCATATGAAGTCCTACACACAATGACAACCAAATTTTAAGGCAAAGCAGGCTATATGGCTTTCAAACTTGACATGAGCAAGGCATACGATCGAGTGGAGTGGGAATTCTTAACCTTAGTCATGAGTAAATTGGGTTTTGAAAACAACTTGATAGACCTGGTAACAAGGTGCATCTCCTCAGTCTTCTATTCAATCTTGCTCAATGGTGAACCTCAACCCTTTTTCAAGCCGACCCGAGGTCTGAGGCAAGGGAATCCCCTATCCCCTTACCTTTTCATCCTATGTGCTGAAGCATTATCATGGTTCCTCTACAAGGCAAAGAAGAAAGGGAGTATTTCTAGTGTTCCTATGGGTAAAGGCCCTACCCGGGTCAACCACCTTTTCTTTGCTGATGACAGCTTAATTTTCTACAAGGCCAATTCCCTTGAATGGAGTAGGTTGATGGAGATCCTGAACCAATATGAGTGTGCCTCTGGACAAGTTCTTAACAAGGAAAAGTCTTCTATTTACTTCAACAAGAACACACCAGATGAAAACAAGAGGACTATACTGTAGATAGCTGGGGTCAAGGCCACGGGAACTTTTGAAAGATATCTTGGCCTTCCTGCCATGGTGGGTAGGAAGAAAAATGCTGCTTTCCATGGTCTCATTGATAGGGTATGGAGTAGAGTAACCAACTGGAAGAAAAATTGCCTTTCAGTAGCTGGCAAAGAGGTACTTATCAAATCTGTCTTGCAAGCTATTCCCACCTATACCATGGGCATTTTCCTCCTTCCTAAATCCATTACAGACAGGTTGGACAAACTACTAAGAAAATTATGGTGGGGCTCCAATGAGGACCATACCAAAATCCAATAGGTCAAGTGGGATAGGCTTAGCAAAACAAAAGATCAGGGTGGACTAGGTTTTAGAAACTTCAGAAGCTTCAACTTGGCTCTCCTAGCTAAACAAGGCTGGCAAGTCCTCACATGACCTGACTCTCTCCCTGCTCTAATACTAAAACAAAAGTATTTTGCCAATTGAGAGTTCTTAGATGCAAAACTGGGGCTAAGACCTTCTCTAGCTTGGAGAAGCCTCAAAGCTGGAATGAGCCTATTGAAAGAAGGACTCCAATGGAGAATTGGCAATGGCCTTAAAGTCAGAATATGGGAGGACAGGTGGCTGCCCAGAGCTCACTTCCTCATCCCATGCCAAGACAGTAATGCAGAACCAGGAATAGCTCAGGTGTCTGACCTGGTAGACCATGAACTTAGGAGATGGGATGGCAACCTACTCAACAAGCTATTCCCTCAAGAAGTGGTGGACATCATCAGGTCAATCCCTATCAGTTTGGGAAATAGAGAGGATTGATTAGGCTGGGGAGGCACTCCTAATGGCAAATTTACTGTTAAAAGTGCATACCACCTACATAGGGAACTACAAACCAATTTAAAAGGTGCCACCTCTTGCAAATCTTCTCAAGAAGGCTCTTGGAAGACAATGTGGAAGATGGAAGTTCCCAATGGAGTTAGGATGTTCCTATGGAGGACCTGTATTGAACCATTACCCACATTCAGCAATCTGTTTAGAAGAAAGATTAGAGAGTCCAACCTGTGCCCAGTATGTCAACTGGAGGAGGAGACATCAGGCCATGTCCTGTGGACCTGCGAAGTAGCTAGAGATGTTTGGGGCCAAGCTAGTATACGGTTACAAAAATTGGCCTTAAATGAGACTGACTTCAAGGAAATTTGGTACAAAATGACAGAAAGGCTACCTAGACACGAATTGGAAGAAGCAGGTATGATAGCTCAATTAATCTGGACAAGGAGAAATGACTTCATTCATGACAAAGGTTTAAGGCATCCAAACTCTGTCATTCACAAAGCTGTTAGTGACTTGAGATTATTTAAGGCAACCAAAACTAACAATCTTGAGGAGACCTCCAATAGTAGTACTGAGGCTGCAAGATGGAGGAAACCTACAGAGGGAAAACACAAACTCAACTGGGATGCCTCTATTAATGACTCAAGAGGACCAATAGGCATTGGAGCTATAATCCGAGATAGCAATGGGAGAGTTCTTGGTACACTCAGAGCTAGACAAAATATGAAGCTCTCACCCTTTGCAGTAGAAGCATATGCCTTAATGGTTGCAGTCCTATTCAGTAAAGAAGCTGGGTTTCGTGAGGTACATCTAGAGGGTGATTCCCTTAAAGTGGTGGAGAAGCTGAAGAAACTAGCTGAGGATTGGAGTCTAGGAGGCCTAATGATTGAAGAAACAAAGAATGTCCTTCGATCTTTTGAATTATGGACTGTTTGTCACACTAGAAGGGATGCTAATATGGCAACTCACTTGCTAGCCAAGGATACCCTTTTGAGTGAATTTGATCACTATGATCTAGAGGAGATCCCTGATTGTATCAAGCAAATAGTTATTTCTGAAGCTATGTAATCTATTTGCTTATATAAAAAAGTTCTTCTCATTTCAAAATAAAAAATAAAAAGCATTTTTATCTCTTCCCTATTCTAACTTTGGCATCAGAGGTTCCTAGGGCCACCCCTCCCTCCTCAGGACCCGCTACTGGTGAAGACCCGCGCTGTTGAGCAACCCAACCCAAGAGTGTACGAAACATGACGTTAACAAGGGCTTAGGTCAAATATCTCCTCATAGGACTGTTCACTCGAGTTCTGGACCGGGTACCTGAATATACCCGGCTCGAAATCCAGATTTCAAACCCTGGCCAGGTATACTCGGGTTATGACCCAGGCTAGAACTATACATGTTTTTACAACTCAAAAATTGAGGTTTCGAGCCATACTCGGGTTGCTCTTGTTTTTTTCTTTTTGTTTTTAAACAAAAGCCTATATTATTAAATCTTTTTCAAGAAAAATATAATGTTGAAAAACATATATATATATATATATATTATCTAAAAGTCTATATTCTTTTACAATTTTTTCAGGAAAAAATGTTGAAAAACATATTTTTTTTAATATATAAACAACTAACAATATTTTTAAGTAAATGAATTTGAAAAAAAGAAATTCAATATATATCATGTAAAATGTATGCAACATATAATGCAATTCACTACATATTACATTATTTGGTATTTATACATTATATTACAAAACACATAATTACAATATATGAAAATTACATATCAAAAGTGGATTACAGAGAGTCAATGGTTGCTCTATCTTTAAACGCTTAGAATGGGTCTGCTTTATTCAATCAATGCAATCGTCCACAGCTCTAGAGGAATGGGAAAGTTGCCATGCAAATTGTTTTTCTTGCTGCCATTTTTAATGAATCAATTAGAGTTTCTACCAATTTAGAATCAATCAATTAGAGTTTCTCTGCCTCTTCCTTATGGCTAAACCCATTCATCATGAGGAAGGGGAAATGATAGTAGTAGTAATAATAACAATGACTAACCCTGTTAGCCACTCCCTAACAAGTGGTCCTCTAGCTTTAACTCCAAAACACTCATAATACCCTTCCCATTCAGCAATGGTTTTACATCCTGCACTTTCTCAAGACCTACACTAAAATAAGTAAATAAATAAAAAGAATTGCCAATAACCTTACCCAAGACTTGACTATGGGTTGGTGGGAACTCATGCATTGAAAAACCTTGCATTCAAATTTCAATGATCAAACTTTTGAGCCGGACTGCTAGATGCAAGCTGTTAAAAGACCACTTTGTATCCCCATATATTAAATACACCATAGAAGATCGTATAAGCATCTATACCCTGTTGTACGAGTTCCAGTGTATCTAATAAGATCATATTGAGATTAAAGTTCTTACCATTTCTTGGAGTGCCTTATTACCAGTTATTGTATTGTATAAATTTTATTTTGTATTTTACTCACATTAAGTTTAGTATACCCTAGATGTGTTCTGGTTTATATTCCCATGTACAGTTCATTTCTCAATAATATTCTAGAATACTCTTTGATTTGTTCTCTTCGATTCCCATCTCCTCGTTTCCCTCTTATCATAATATCTGATGAAACCCTAACCCAAACTCACTGAAGTGCCATCATGCCCATCCCTACCGATGAATCATCTTCTTCTTTCACTCTCCTCACTCATTCCTACGTGGATTACTCAAATCCATATTTTCTTCAAAGTGGTGATCATCTGGGAGCCATGCTTGTCTCCCAACCACTAATCAGAGATTATTACCTCACATGGAATCGGTCCATGTCTATGGTTCTCATCGCAAAAACAAACTTTCTTTTGTTGATGGTGCTTTGTCATTGCCTGCTGAGAACGATATGATGTATCATGCTTGGATTCGTTGAAATATTGTTGTTCTTTATTGGTTACTCAATGGTTTGTCAAAAGAAATCGCCTTCTATGTCATTTACATCGATTATGCGGAAGTGATGTGAAATGATTTGAAGGAGTAATTTGCTCAAAGCAATTGCCCTTGTATTTTCCAAATCTGGAAAGCTATTGCATCTTAGTTTCAAGAAAACACCTTTGCAAGTTCCTATTTTACTCGTTTGAAAAGTTTATGGAAAGAAATGGATCATTTTTTACCTTTGCCTCCCTATTCTTTTGGAGCTATCAAATGGATTGTTGAATATCAACAAGAGGATTATGTCTTGCAATCTTGATAGGGCTGCATGAGTCTTAGCTCATTTACGAACTCGAATACTACTTTCAGACCCGTTTCCTTCGATTAATAAGGTGTTTTCTCTTATTCTTTAAGAAGAAAAATAGAGAGAGATTGTGTCTGATTCTTTATGTTCTAATGATGTTGTTGCCATGTTGACTAATCGCGATTCTCGCAATATGAAAAGTTCTGTTGGGACTCGAAATGGCAAACAATCAATGAATCGTAAGAAATCACCTTATTGTACTCACTGTGGTTTATCAGGCCATACGATTGATAAATGCTATAAGATCCATGGGTATCCAACTGGGTACAAAGCAAAGATCAGAAACCCTAATGGTAATCATGTCACTACTAGGCAATCTATTTGAAATTTGGTTATGGTTCCAAATTTCCTATTTTCTCAAGAGCAATGTCAATAGCTCCTTACATTTCTACAAAATAATTAAACTAACCCTTCTTCTCTGAATCAAGCAGGTAAAGTTCCATCTACTTCTCTACCTGCACCTTTACCCTCGCTTGCACCACCTTTTTCAGGTATTTCCATTATGGATTCTTATCAGTCTTTTGATTTATCTATTGTTGATATAGTTGCATTTAATCAACAGTATTGGATTCTTGATTCTAGAGCCACTAACCATACAATTGGTTCATTTTCTCTTTTTACGTCATTACCAACCCTTGTCAATATATCTATGAAATTGTCTCATGGTTCTTGTATTCAAGTTATACATATGGGCACGGTTAGCCTTTCTAATTCCCTAATTCTAACTATTGTTCTATATGTTCCCACATTTACCTTTAATCTAATTTCCATTAGCAAGTTAACTTCACAGTCTTGTTTCCTATTATTTTTACGTGGTTTTTGTTACATTCAGGACCTCTTCAATTGGATGATGATTGGCGTAGCTAAACATTCTCAAGGTTTATACCACTTACTACAAGTTTCAGGCACCTCTATTTCTTGTAATTCAAATACTTTTTTACTTTGTAATTATGTCAAAAATAGTTCTCACATTTGGTATTGTCGTATTGGACATATTTCTAATTCTAGACTACGTAATGTGTCTTCTGATATTTTTTGCTATAAAATTCCAAATAATAGTCATTGTGATGTTTACCCCCTTGCTAAACAGAAAAGACTTCATTTTCCTTTAAGTTCATAAACTTCTAGTTCTATATTTGAATTCATTCATTGTGATGTTCAGAGACCTTTTTCAATTACTTCATATGATGGTTTTCAATTTTTTTCTCACTATAGTAGATGATTACAGTCGATGTACTTAGATATATTTGCTCAAATCTAAGTCTGAGACATGTTCATATCTACAATCTTTTTTGTTCTTGTGGAAACTCAGTTTAATTGTAAAATCAAAACCATTCATACTGACAATGCTTTAGAGTTTGAAATGAAGCCTTTCTTTGCTAGCAAAGGAGTTGTACACCAACACAGTTGTGTTTACACTCCTCAACAAAATTCTATTGTTGAAAGAAAATATCAACATATTCTTAATGTTGCTAGATCTCTTCATTTTTAATCAAATATTTCTGAACAATTTTGGAGTGATTGTGTTTTCACTGTTGTTTATCTTATAAATAGAATAACCACACCTATTTTGGCACACGAATCACCATATGAAGTGTTATTTTCTGTTAAACCTCAATACAAACATCTAAAAAATTTTGGTTGCCTTTGATATGCATCCTGTATTTCTTCTTCTACCTAGTTTTCTTCTCTGGCTCAAGTCTGTGTATTCTTAGGATATCCTACTGGTATCAAAGGGTACAAATTGTATAATCTTCACACTCATAAAATTATTATTTCTAAAGATATCATATTTCATGAACATCTTTTTCCCTTCAAAGCAGATTCACCTTATCACCATCTCATTCCTAGAGAATTCTTCCTCATGTCCAAATGTTGTTCTACCAGTTCGTCTTTCAGATGCTTCTATCTCTCATTCTTCAAACACTTCTCCACCCATTCAATCTAATATATCCTAGAATTCACCACCACCAATTCCTATTCGTAAGTCCACAAGAAATAGAAAACCCCCTAATTACTTGCAACACTATCATTGTTCCACGATATCAAATAATAAAGTTACTACTTCTCCCCTAGTTGATGGTTCTTCAGCTTCAGGTACTCCTTAACCCATTTCTTCATATTTGTCATATTCTAAATTCTCACCCTCCTATAAGCATTTTTGCTTCTCTGTAGAATCCCTTTATCAACCCAAATTCTTTCATCAAGCCATAAAATATCCTTATTGGAGGGATGCAATGGTAGCTGAAATCAATGCTCTTGAAGCTAATAAAACTTGGATCCTAATTGCCTTACCTCCTGGCAAGTAGCCTATACTCTTTTGTGGCATTATTGGTATATGTGGATAATATTGTTATTGCTCAAATTATTCACAAGCTGTTATTGACCTTAAAGCTTTCTTAAGTCTTCATTTCAAGCTGAAAGATCTTGGAGTTTTGAGGTATTTTTTACCAATTAAGGTCGCAAGATTTGCTACAGGTATCTCTCTTTCTCAAAGAAAAGATGCTCTTGAAATAGTTTCCGATTCTGGTTTATTGGACGCTAAACCTTCTAGTTGTCCAATGAATCAAAACTTAAGGCTTTCCAAAACAGAATCTGGGGTCAAGTCCTTTACTTGATGATCCAGCCTCTTACAGAATTTTAATTGGTCACCTTCTTTATTTGCCTCCTCGACTTAACTTGTCTTTTTCTATTACTATTTTGAGTCAATTTTTGGACTAGCCTCGACAAGCACACTACGATGCAGCTATTAAAGTGGTCAAATACATCAAAACTACTGTAGGCCAATGATTGTTTTTCCCCAGCAGCTCTTCCTTGCAACTTAGAGGTTTTTGTGATTTTGATTGGGCCACCTGCCTTAATTCCAGAAGATCAGTTATTGGTTTTTGCCTTTTTCTTGGTGATTCCTTAATTTCATGGAAATCCAAGAAACAAGTTACTGTCTCTAGATCCTCTATTGAAGTTGAGTACGGCTTTATGGATTCCACATGTTGTGAAATCAAATGGCTTATTTCACTCTTTGCTGATTTTGGAATCTCATTTACTTCTCCATTTGTTCTCTGTCGTGATAATCAAGAAGTCATTCATATTGTTACTAATCCAGTCTTTCATGAAAGGACTAAGCATATTGAAATAGATTGTCATTTAGTTAGAGATATGGTTAACAATGGTACAATTGTAACTCTTCATGTTTCCTCTGAACATCGATTAGCATATTTTTTTACTAAACCTTTAGCTTCTGATAGGTTTTATACGATTCTCAGCAAGCTGGGTGTTCTTAATTTACACATTCTAGCTTGAGGAGGGCTATTACTGGTTATTGTATTGTATAAATTTTATTTTACAATTTACTCACATGTACTCACGTGCACAGTAAGTTTAGTGTACCCTAGGTGTGTTCTACTTAATACTCCCATGTAAAGTTCATTTCTCAATAATATTCTATAATACTCTTTCATTTGTTCACTTCAATTCATGTCTCCTCATTTCCCTCTTATCATGCCAACCTGCTGTTTCAGCTGCTTGCTGAAGGACTTGGCTGCCATGAAAACATTTTCAGGTCTTTACCAGCCTCCTCCAAATACACCATACCCTTCTTACAGCTAAGGTTGAATTAGGAACTCCAATACTGCCAATTCTTCTCTATTTACCCAATGGATGCAGTTGACAGGGCATGAATCAACATATACCTCCAAGTTTTGGAGTCCTCCCCAGGTGCAAAACCATTATAGCAGGATTCACACCATGATATGACTTGGTTTACCTCAATATTTTGGTCATCATTGCCATATTATACTTTGACTCTGGCACACTCAAGAGCTTCATCCATTTCGAATGTGTTACTTGCATAGTGTATTCATTTTCTACACCCCGCCAACAGTTCAATTGCATGTTTAGAGAAAACATTTCCATGATTGGAAAATTATGACAGACAAAATATCCAAATTTTGAGTAGGAAGTTACCTATGCAAGCATTTTCATCGACAAATAGAGCGTGGGGTCTCAAGGGTCCTTTCCATGACCAAACTGCGCATTCTAATCAATCTGCAAAATGTTCCAGCTTGAAGCTTTGTCCCAATTGATAATACCACCTTTAAACCACCCAATCATTAGTCATTGAATATAAACAAATATTCATATAATTTTATGACAAGTTTCTACAGGAAGTATTCACACCCAAACCATAGAATACGATCCTGAAAAGGATAACATTAGATCAATTACATCAATGTTAACTTTGAGTGTGAAAAATGAAAATTACTTGATATGGTTCAAGAAAAACAAATCCATTGCCAAAATTAAAAAAGAATTCACAAATCTCTTACCTTCTGAGAATCTGAATATATTCTCTCAGAACAGGTTTTAAATTTTTCAGCATGAATGGAAAGAGAGTCTCATAATAACCTCAGTTGAAGATGAAGCTAGATAATCATCTAAAACAATATTCAATATTAAAAACTAAGATAGATATATAATAAATTGAGTTAGATAGACCTTAAAAAAATATCAACTTTCAAACTTACCTTCAAGGTCTATCAACTATACATATTCTTCAACCTCCCAAATGTCGACAAGTTTGGTCCTTAACCAATTTTGGGTGCATACGAAGGCTTCGACAGTTTTGGGAGACAATGAACTCCTAAAAGGATGCAATATGCCTTCTCCAATACTAGATGCGGACTTCGATGCAACAATAGAAATGAGGGTGGCTAACACATCATGTGTTACCTCAGTAAGGACAAGATAATTTGCGGCATTAACTCTCCACTAATCTAAGATATCAAAACTGAATGAGTATTTTAGACACGGCTCAAACAATTACTTCTCTAGCTCTGATCTAAACTCCATAACACCCTACTCCTAAAGGTATTTGGTGAACATGATTCGAAATTTTGTCAGAGGCGGTGCTGGCTCATTACCAATGTTTTTATTAGTAGTACTTGGCCTCTTTTGAGCCACATAAGAACTCCCCCCACTAGACACATGTTTATTTATGCCTATAGTACTAGTGATAATATCATTATTCAAGCACATATCATTTAATGTATCGTCAATTGTGTAAAGTTGCTCAAAATAAACATTAGTCATCACATACAAAGGACAAAAAATGTTCAATCATAAAAAGTTTTCAACAACTCTACAAAAATCCGTACATTTTTCCAATCATTACTAAAGGGGTTCACAAATTGTTCATCCACAAACACATTATTCAAAGGCTTGTTTATATTTTTCTGCAGTACTCAACATCAAATATGTGGAGTTCTATCTAGTAGGAACATCTAATCAAATCACCTTCCACTTATATTTTCTTTTGCCGCACAAGCTTTAAACTTGACAAATCTTGACGTCGAAGATTTCATATACCTGACGGCATCTCTAATTTTTCTTACAAATTCATAAACATCCTTCAACCTGTCCATAACAATCAGATTCTATATATACGCAGAACACTACATGTGAAGAAATTCACCACCCAATATAGTACAATCATTGTCTTTTATTCTCCTCCTCATGTAACCAACAACAACATCATTTAAGGAGACATTATCAACTGTGATGGTCAAAATTTTATTAACATCACATTCATGTAATCCCAAGTCTAACACCATACTAATAGTTTTACCCCTATGGTCAGGAATTTGGCAAAACTTATGTATTTTTTATGCAATCTCCAATTGCAATCAATAAAATGGCGATATAATACACATGTAGTTCATATTTTACATTGGTGTCCAGGTGTCAATGGTAAAAGAGATTCTTTGACCATCCAACAATTTCTTTAGCTGTATCTTCTTTTCGTTATACAACTTAATACAATCATTTTTCAAGTGACTCGAGATGACAAAATAAATTGAGACTCTAAATCAACCATGAACTTAGTAAACCTTTCATACTCCACTAGCATAAAAGGCAATTAACACCTAATAAAAAACTTAGCAGTTGACACTCCAAAGTTTTTCTACATCATACTTCACTAGACCTTGTGAGCTACACATTTTTTCCTCCGCATCCCTCTTAAAACTAGATGATTGACTTTTTCAAACTCCTTTAACTCGAAGAAGGGAAGTTTCACATGCATTCTAGAAGTGTTGTATTATAGATGAAGTATCATTCTTATAGTGGTAACTGAATAGCTTAGCGTAATAATTGTACTAAGTTTTTGGGATATCATGGTCAATAGATTACATTTTAGTAAAGTGTTTCCAAGCCACCGATTATTTACTAAGTGTTTTTTTAGATTTCTTAAATAAAGGTGAGCTAGAATGAGTAGAGTGTTATGTATATGTATGTGGATGAATGGTGTTAGAAGACTCTCATGCTCCTCCACATTCACTAGAATATAAGTGGAGTCACTACTAACCCCCTGGGTTATACCAACATTACAACTTACAAAATCTTATTCCATCTATTAAAGTTACAAAAGAAAAAAGGCAATAAAAATACAAGCATGACAAATTGACCATCACCATAAATATTATGGCAAATAATAATTAAAAAAAAAACATACAAATAATAAGTAAATCATTTCTCTTTGCAACTAAACACTACTTAAGTGCAAGGTAATCATCTCTAGTCGTGCAAGGTAAATATAATAAACATACTTCAACATAGTGATGGTCAATACTCGGAGAGAATATAATGTAGTTTATGGTCTCAAAAGTGGCCTCTCTCTCTCTCTCTCTCTCTCTCTCTCTCTCTCTCTCGCACGCATACAACCTTATTCACTCCAATTTATATCTAGCTAAATTATTACTTAAAATATCAATATAATGGATAATATCGGATAATATTAAATGTTGTAAGTCTAACATAATACAGAAAATTTTTCTTAAAAATTATGTCAAATTTTTTCTTAAAGTTGCTAGGACTAAAGATCTCTATTTTTTTTTTATTATCATTTGATTTGTACTTTTACGTGTCTTGCTTTGCCTTTCAGGACTAATTTTTTACTGTTCATTTGATAACCAAAAAATGTTTAAATTTATCTGCAATTACATAAAGTAGTAGTGATAATGTTTACATTGCTTGGTTATTTGGAAGAAAGACATATATATATATATATAAGCACTGTGAGGCAAACCAGATTGTTGATTCTCTCGCTAATTAAATTTTTTTTTAATGTAAGTATTCTCTTGCAAATTAATGGAATGTTTGAAATTATTGCATATAAACCCAAAAACAGAGAATAAGTCAATGAACCAAAATGCCATGGGCCATGACTATGCAATCTTTAATGTAATTTCATTGTTTGCCTTCTTTGTTTGCCATATTTAGTTAATCAAATTGTAATTTCCTTGTTTGCTTTGGGTCAAGCTCACAGCTAGTTCGACAACTACTCATTTTGCACAGTACACTGTTTTCAATTCAAGTTCCCATAAAACATTGACATTTGTACGTATCCAAATACCATCTTAAACCCAATAAAACCAACATATTCAAATAAGTTATTCATGTCTTGATTTCATCTAAGTCTACGTCATATATTATGCATGTTTTGAGAAAACAGAGCAGCAAGAACATGAGAGTGAAAGCTCAAACCCCAATCTATAACATTGAATTTTTTTTCCTCTTTATTACAAGGTCCTTATGCTTGTGCTTTGTAATACAAAAAGTTTAAGTCTTTTTTTTTAAAATGAAAAACGTATTATGCCTCCAAAAGAAAATGGCCCAAAAAGATAAGTGTCATGTGCAACATGTCATTCCCAACATGCAATATCACGGGCAATTTCTGTGCATGTGTGATTTTATCTGGGTAGCTGAGACTTTGACCTGAGATCGAGAGTAGGTGAGTTTTGTAGGAGGTGAGTGAGGTTGGCATAACATAAATGCAAAATATATGCAGTTACTGTTTAGGTAAGGAGGAATTTAATGCTAATATTTCATCTACTAGCAGCTACAAAAGAATTGTAACACCTCCTTGCATTGATGCAAAAGAGAGACATAATTTTGGAACCTAAAGTTTGGACTAGAGTCATTTATTTTGGGATGGGCATGCTTCTGTGCATAGAAACTTCTGTTACTCCCTTTGCAGCTACAATATTAATGTACAGTACATGCAGGGTAAAATCAAACACTACCAGTCGAGAAAAAATCAACCCAACATCTACCATGCAGTGGACATAGAGTAGATACAGGGTACAAAAAAAAAAAACTTTTAGTGAGAGAATAAAATTAGGATTCGTGAAGTTTTTATTCAATTTTTAGAATTTAGAGTTGATTTATCGTATAAAAATAATTTGAAACTGTAAAGGCAAAAGTTGTCTAGGATTAGATGACTAAATGAATAGAAGCTGAACAGAAATCAGTCACTACAGAAGAGAGTTATCGCAAAATGTTAGCAATTCGTCAGGAGACGTCATCGCGACAGATTCTATCTGTCAATAGCATCCTACTTCAACTCGAACTCTTTCCAGATTATTTATTTAAGAGATCTTATTGGTTAGGATCAGTAGAGATTCGAATCTACATATTTTCTAGAGCACTTTCTAGTACATATTTTGGTGAGAAAATTCCTTAGTGAATTTTCATATTTGTGATCTCTCATTGTGTGTGATCGTGCTTCAAGTGTGAATGATCATTGATTAGATTTCAGCCACTAGAGTTTCAGGAGAGAAGTCAATAGTTTGAAAATCGCCAGAAGTTCTAGTTACTACTGCAGTAGAAGACAAATGGGTCATTTTTCTGGACAAGTAAGATAGTCAAGTTACAAAAACTTTGTAATTGAGAATTACTTGTAATTGATTTTTATACAATAAAATTAACTTTCCTAGGTTTGGCTGCCCCATATGGTTTTATCTTTAAAGAATTTTTTAAAGGGTTTTCCTTCATAACCAATCGTTATGTCTTGCAAGTTTGATTATTTATTTTAAGTATTTGATTCGTTATATAATCTTGATAATTGAGATCTAACCAATTTGTTCAAGGAAATTGGTAGACAATTTCTTGATTTTACCGATGTATGTTGGGATTTTTTCAATTGGCATTAGAGCTTGGTTTGCTCATTTGAGTGTGATCCGTACCCTTATAGATCATGTCGATGTTATTATATGTCCCGCCACATTTTGATGATGATATAGATCTCATTGTAAGGAAATTTAGAAAATTCTTGCTTTACAAGAAAGCTAATGGAATACAAAAGCGAGGTAAGGAATTTTCTGCAAAGATAAATGAGTCTAAAATTTGGAATAAAGATAAATTTGAGAAAAATGACAAAGTTAAGTGCCATGAATGCTTAGGATATGGTCACATAAAAGTTGAATGTCCACACTTAAAAAAAAATAAAGGAAAAGTATTGAATGTCACACTTAGTGACAGTTCAGATTCTGAAAGTTCAACCTCATCATCTAATGATGAAAAATCTTTTATAGTTTTTCCTACTATTGTGAATGATTTTCCTGATATTGTACTAACAAAATCTGAAAGTGGTTGTGAATAAAGTGATTCAGATGTATCACTTGTTGCTGCTAACCAAAAATTAAGTTTACAGGAAGCATACAATAATGTGTTTGAAGAAGTGATCAAATTAAAGAAACTCAACAAGAAAAAGTACAATAGATTTACTGCTATGGAGAATGAGAAAAATAATTTTTTTGAGGCATTAAAAATTTCTGGTGTTGAAGTATCAATATTAAAATATCAAAAGGCTGCATTAGAAAAAGAATTGGAAAAGTTTCAGGAGTGCAAGCAAAAAAACTGCAACATAGAAATTAGAAGAGATGTTGACTTTTCAAAAATCTAGTTGTGATTGCACGGGTTTGGGGTATATGACTTCCCAAGGTATGGAACTTAAAGGCTCATCATCCGCTGCTACTTCATCAAAAGATATCATTTTTATTAAAATAAGTCAAGATGAGGAAGCTCTAAAGAAGGCCGTGTCTAAAACTCATGTTCCAAGAGCCTCACATGATAGATCAATGACAAAGAAACCCAATCAAGGTAAGTTTGAATGTAAGTTTACTCATACTTGTCATTTTTGTGGTATTCATGGCCATATCAAGCCACATTGTTTTAACTTGAGAAAAATACAGAAAAAAGAAGGAAAAATAAAATACACAATGAAAGAAAAGAATTTAGAAAATAAGGTTAAAGAGTTGAGTCATCAAATAACCTCCATAAGAGTTAAGCTTGGTGAACTAGCAGAATTTTATTTTCAAAATAAAGAAAAGATCATACAAAGTAGTGTTGATGAAAAGAATAGACCAAAATTTAAAGCAAAGTGGGTGGTCAAAGAAGATGTCATAACACATTAATTGATAGGACTACTTGCATGCTCTTGCATTTTTTATATTATTGTATTAGTCTAGGACATGCATTTTATTTTTCTATTTTACTTTTCCGTTTATGTTTTTTAGTTTTAAATAAGAAAAATATAATATAAAAGTTTTCTGGTTTGATTCAAAGTTTTTCTTTAAGGAAAGTGCATGCTTGATATGTCAAAATTTGAACACTTATGTTCTCACTTAATAAATTCCTGAACCTATGCATCTCTCTACTTTGTGCAATTCACTTTGTGCATACTAACCCTATGGATTATCTTAGCAAAGTTCATTTACAAAGCACTGTGAGGAACTTATATATATGTATATAATAATTAAAGTTTATATTATTTAATGAGATGCTCATCATAAAGGGAGTTCATGCCTTGAATTGACTAATATTAGTTTAACCTAGTACATTAATAAAGAGTTCTCCCATTGCCAAACACAAAAAATTGATCTATATAGAAAAATTCGGTGTTAAATCATTGCAAAAAAAGACTAACATTCTACACAGATCTATCTCCTTAAGTCCTTATAGAAAGAATCGTTGCTCAAATCATTATGGAAAAAGATAAGCAACAAAAATGGGTATAAAAAAAAGGAAGTTGGGCAAACTAGTGTTCGGAGGAGATGCTCATGTATCTAGACCCTAGCATAAAATTTGACTTTTGAGGTGAGTGACAATCTCTTGGGAGCATCTATAAGAGGAAAATACTCGTAAATAATATTATAAAAATATATTGAAGAAAAAAATAAAATAAAGAGTTTCTACCTTATATAAGTTTGCTCACTCATACACTCACATGAACTTTGACTTTGATGATCTTATGAGGAGTGAACATCCATAGTAATTGTTGCAAATAAGAGGGTGTACTCTATTACATTTGTTTTGTGAGTTACACTATGTTTTAACTAAGATGCATCTAAGCATGTTACTTGCTTCTTTGTTTATATAAAATAATAATAAAAATAATAATTTTTATTTTTTTATTTTTTTTGAGTGATAAAATATATATATATATATATATATTATCAGTGTTAGGCACTTATGGTTCTGGAGTAAAATTTTTTATATTGGTTTAAAATTTGGATTTGATTTCTGATATATTGATATAAGTCTTAGTGGCACTCTGTGACTTAACAAGTGAAATGGGTCAGTTTCAGTAGGGACTTAATTGTAAGAAAGGAAGGCCCGTGCCCAACACGTTGGCCACTTAAGAGTCTTAAGTTGCATTCTATGAAGACTTCCTCACGACATTGTCGTATGCAATAACCCCATTCCCCTTTCCAAAAATCTCTCGAGACAGAGCCTCCCGCTAATCTCGAATGCAAGCCATAGTCATTCCATTATTTTCGCATCACTCTTGTTAAAGCCTTGGTTCCGAGCTTTTTGAATCACTAATCCATCATGGTAAGATTCGGATTTGATTCATATTTGTTTCCATTGCAATGTCTAGGGCTCGGAATGTATTTATGTGATATAATTTGCGAATGATTCTACGAAGTGTTGGGTTGAATTTGTGTTTGGGATGAATAGACAGTGACTAGATCATTCCCTCATAATACTTTCTGCATGTATTTAGGAGTTTTTTTAGAGGTTACATGATTATACATCTCAGTTTTCTTTGAGCGCACACCAAGTGTTTGTTTTTATGTCTCAACCAAACTAATTCATTCGTTTTGTCATGTTTTTACTTGTACTCATGCCCATACATCAAGTGCATTTAATCAATGAAAAGTTGAGACACATGAAAGTTATTCATCATGTATTTATTAGTGTCTTCACCTCGGCACACATAAGTGATATTTATCTTTTTTGTGTCTTGTTAGATTAGTGACAAAAAGGGGGAGTATTGGAAGAGCAATTTGAAATATGTTGAAATATTTTGGTGTTGTAAAACTTAGGGAGAGTTTCAGTAAGTGTGTTGTTGAGTGGGAGTTTAATGAATTTTCTTAAATGAATTTGTTGAGAGGGAGTTGAATGATATTGAGGGGGAGAAAGTTTATTTTTACTGGACATAAGTTTTTATTCTTGATTATTTGCTTGGAATTTCTACTCGGTTTCTTGGTTTGCTGTTTGTTCTTTTGATAGGTTTTATATTATATTTATCAAGTTGGTTTTGTCACCAATCCGCCAAAGGGGGAGATTGTAAAGGTAAAAGTTGGCTAGGATTAGATGACTAAATGATAAGGTTTATCTTATCATTATATTTGTAATTCTTGGATGAATGTAAAATAATTATCAACTTTATCTCTAAATAATATTGAGTTTATTTAGAAGTCTTAGAGGTTGTTTAGATAAGTTATTGAGGTAAAAATCGAGTCCATGATGATCTGCTTTTATTTAGAATAGAAGCTGAGCAGAAATCAGTCACTGTAGAAGAGAGTTATCGCGAAATATTAGCAATTCGTCAGGAGACATCCTCACGACAAATTCTATCCGTCAGCAGCATCCTACTTCAACTGGAACTCTTTCCAGATTATTTATTTAAGAGATCCTATTGGTTAATATCAGTAAAGATTCAGATCTACATATTTTCTATAGCACTTTCTAATGCCTTTTTGGTGAGAAAATTCTTTAGTGAATTTTCATATTTGTAACCTCTCATTGTGTGTGATCGTGCTTCAAGTGTGAATGATCATTGATTGGATTTCAGCTACTAGAGTTCCAGGAGGGAAGTCAATAGTTTGAATATTACCAGAGGTTTCGGCTCTCACTACGGGAGAAGACAAATGGGTCATTTGTCTGGACAAGAGAGTCAAGTTACAAAGGTTTTGTAATTGAGAATTACTTGTAATTGATTTTTAAACAATAAGATTGACTTTCCTGGATTTGGCTACCCAGTAGGCTTTTACCTTTAAAGAGTTTTTTAAAGGATTTCCCTTCATAACCAATCGTTGTATCTTACAAGTTTGGTTATTTATTTTAAGTATTTGATTCGCTATATAATCTTGATAATTGAGATCTAACCAATTTGTTCAAGGAAATTGGTAGACAATTTTGTGATTTTATAGGGGTACGTTGGAATTTTTCAGAAACAAACAATGTGGTTATTGAAAAATATGCATGCATGAACTCTAAAAAAGTGTCCGTTAGAAGGAAGGAAAAAAACATTATAATCCCATGGAAGGAGACCATCCCAAAGAATGTTTCAACTTTTACAAATATTCATATTCCATTCAATTTCTGAAACACTAACATGAATATGATGCTGTAACTTGGGATTATCAACTATTACTGGCATTAACATTTGAAAATCTATTTCGTGCTGGATTAACATATGATGATGCTGTAACTTGGGATTATCAGCTAAGCTCACTACAAAAAAAGACAGCATTGCCGACGTTGGCTATGTGCCGGTAACTGTCCCAAAAAACGTCGCTAATTAATTTGCAGCGGTTTTCTACCGGCATAACCGACCGCCGTTACTGGAGGGTCGCTAATTCCCCGATTCTGGCATTTGCGCAACCTCCGGTATTGGTATATCTCATTAGCAGCGTTTGTATGTAATTTAGTGGCATTTCATGAAACGCCGCCACATTATCTACATTAACAGCGTTTCACAAAACGCCGCCACTTTATTGTTGTCATTACCTGCCATATAATAGCGGCCTTTATTTAAATGCCACTAATAGTACATTGGAAGCAACGCATTAAATTTTTTAACGGCATTTTTCTGACCACTGCCACTTTTTAAAATAGCAGCGTTACGATATATGCCGCTACTAAGAATTTGCCGGCGCATCATATAAATTGGTGGCATTCGTATAAATGCCACTAATAGTACATTGGCGGCGGCACCTTAAATAATTTAATGACGTTTATCGAAACGTCGCCAATGTCCTAATTTAACAGCGATTAGCTAAACGCTGCCACTAGTACAATGCCGACTCATCATACAATTTGGCGGCATTTATTTAAATGCCACTAACAGTATTTTAGCAAATTTATTAATGGCATTTATCTAAACGACGGTATTTTTAAAATAACTGCGTTAACATAGACGCCGCCGCATTACTTTGCCAGCACATCATACAAATTAGCGGCTTTTATTTAAATGTCAGTAATAGTACATTGGCGACACCTTGAATTTATTAACAGCGTTTATCTAAACGTCACCATGAGTTTGTTTTTTTCTGCATTGAAGCTTATTGTAAACGCTGCCACTAATTTGTTGCCAGCATATTTTTTAAAATTAACGACATTAATATAAAAACTGCAATAAATATATTACTGGCGCATTGTATTAATTAACAGTATTTACTAACGTACCAATAATATGATATCCCACAATAAAAAAATATAATATATCAATTAATAATAAATATGATATAATGGGTAATTATTCATATAATAAAAAGAAAAATTACAAATCAAAGCACATTAAATTTCTTCGTGAATAATTCTTCGTCTTCACATTGTGTTTGTCATTAGCTTTAAGACCATTTCTTTCATGGGTACTTGTTCTTCACATTTATCCAAAAGTTTTTTGGAAAATGTCATGCAATCGTTGAGCCTGGAACAGATCAAAAAAGTTATACTAAATTAATAGAGAGTAACCATAAATCAATAGCTTAAACTTCTAATTGAAAACCAAGAAAGTTTTGCAATTGTTGAGCTCTTAAAATGTTTCTTTGGGTCATATTCAATATCATACAATCCTCAAGCTGGAGAGCTTCTAATCTAGTAGCTGAAAGCATAATAGTCCAGATTCAAACAATGTATAAGATTCAAATGATCTGCTCGTTTATATATCCTACTCAAAATACCAAAAAACAGAGTATACCTTGGGCACAGCATCTAAAAAATGATCTACACGGCATCTGAAAAATGTAAATCTTGTTAAGTACATAGAACTAGATCAACTTTTCATATATTTCATAAAACATAGAGATTAAAAATGTAAACTATTTTGTAAATGCAAGAGACCTCCAAAGCCAATGCAAAAACATAGAGATTGAAAATCTGGTTAATTACAAGGGACCTCTAATGTAAATGCAAAAACATATATAATCAATGCAATCTAATAATAAATGTACATAGGATTTGCTTTATGAACTCAAGCTATTCTACAAGGCTCTTCAACCCCCACCCCACCCCACCCCCTTCTCCCCCACTTGCATTATTATCCCTCTCAATAAACATATTGTTGGCCGGTTTGTGGCAAGCACGGCTTCTTCTTCTTCTTCTTCTTCTTCTTCTTCTTCTTCTTTATATCCTAGGTCATGCAACACAATCCAGAAACAGCAGAAATGACCTCTCTGCATATCTCATCTTAGATTTTTCATCACCTGTTTTGGTTTCTAGAGAAACAAATTCTAACAAAACACTTTGCATGTTAAGTTCAGAACTCTTAAAATTTCTAATCACTTTAGAATGAGACAATTTTGGTACCACCATAAGCTCAAAGCTACTGACATTCAATGGGGGAAAATATAATTGGGCTCTAGAACCACCAGGGTAAGAGGCATACCCACAGTACAACCAACTGGTAAAAACGTGGCATAAATGTAAGCATTTAAGTGAATTCATCATAAGTTCTAGTAGCCATACCAAGAGAGTAATACCGCCATTTGCCTCTTCCGGCTTCAATATTTTCTTTCCCTTACTCGCCACAATTTTGGCTTTACTGATTCGAGAATGACCAACACTTTTCCCAGATCTGTTGACAACTTTCTTGCTTCTCTTGATAGTCTTCAGTGCTAACGATCTCAGTGGAACTGTTATGTCCAAGGGCAGAAGCACCTCTTCCAACTCATGCCAGTCAAGATCTTCAAAGTCACAATCTTCATATACCACTCTGTACTACCCTGACTCTTTGTCAAACTCAATAACCATACCAGAATAATATTGCTACCCGAACAACTTTTGAACAGTCCGCCCTTCCAACCAGTCACCGAAAACTGTATTCCCATTCAATTCGGCATTATTTACTGTGTTAGAAAGAACAGGAGTGCTGTTATTCAGGGGCATGTGGGGCACCCCATTAATAACTATCGCAGGTTCTCCAAGTAACTTGAAAACCCCTCTCGATGAAGACTCTGTTTCCTGCTCTGTGTCTATGTTTTCCATTTCCAGCACACCTTCTCAAAAAGTTGATTAAACGAGAGTCCAAATCTGTAAGCATGCTGGAAAGAAAGCCCAAATCTATCAAGATTGAAAGCATAGGTAGAAGATAACAACACTCCCGCTTTTCGATTCCCAGAAATTTTGTTTTATCATCCATCAGAATTAGGAAAAAGCTCATCATCTATTTCCCAACATAGCCAAAAATGGATACATTTTCATCTCTCCTCTCTTTCTTTCTTAAAGCGTGTTCATAATCTATTTTCTTCGTATAGCATAAGAAAAGATAGAATGCTCCTCTCCTTTGCTCTCAATACCAACTGAGTTCATGGTAGAAGTCACCGATCCCCAAGAACTCATGCAGGGGAGAGGAATTTGAAAATTTAAGGAGAGGGGTGAACCTACCAACTTGAACTTGAAGATGACACCACCCAATTCTCCGAAAGAAAATCACAGCAGTGAAAAATAGAGAGAAATTAAAATCTGTTTCAATCGGGATGAGAAGGAACCCCTACCTTCGTACAATGATGTCACTAATAATGGCTTCAACGGCCACCCGTTCCCTCGACTTACAAACAAAGCACCCATGAAATCTGGAACGGTGCGAGGGGGAAACTACATGAAATAAGGAATGAAATTGCAAGAGAGAGAAAGAGAAAAATAGGGAAAACTTCTTACCAAAGTGTGGAGTGGAAGACAAAACCGTAATCTAGAAGCTTTCCAAATTCGCAACACCCATAGATCACAGGGGAAACGAAGGGTGTGAGAAACGAAGGGTGTGAGAGAGGGAGAAAGTCAGCCGAGAATGAAAATGAGAGTTAGAAACAGTTTGGAGAAGAAAAAGGAAGGGAGTGAGAGGGAGAGGGAGAGAGAGAGAGAGAGAGAGAGAGAGAGAGAGAGAGAGAGAGAGAGAATGGAAAAGGGGCGGTAGCGTTAGAGTAGAGTCTGTAGAGATCGAAATGGTAGCCGTGAGAGGGAAATTTGAATTTTCTGAAATTTTGAGGCAGCATATGGAGGCGCGAACTTAACTTTTCACTAGTTTTTGTTTTGATAACAATATTTTGAGAGAAATTACAGAATATTCGTGTATGTACACCTTAATGTAAAATTACCTTTTATCCACCTTTTTTTTTCTAATTTCTTGATTAATTTTAACTCTTTCAATATTCCAATCCTATCTGTAATTGAAATGTTAATATAATATTTTTTTCATATTATATATAATTATATTATATAATATATATAATAATATATTATTATATATTATATATAAGATAATGTTATTACAATGTTATGTTAATATTAAAAATATATATAATAATGTTATTATAATCTTAAACATGAATATTTAATTGATCATATGCTTTAAATATATACATTAACTACATTTTATCGCTTAATAAATTCTCAAAATATTCATTTTGATAATTATATTAGTAAATTAGTAATACTAGTTTATATTAGTATATAATGTATATTAATTATAATTTATACTTTATGGTCTTATACTAACACTCTAATACTATTAGTAATATACTTTAAGTCTATATATAAATTATTATAGAAATCACTATAGTATTAGTTATACTATACTATATATATCACAATTGCTGCGACTAATAACAACCAATCGAATAGGTAGGTATTTCAAGCGATACACCAAATCGACGGAAAATCGTAGGATGTTTTGTAATTGGTGCTATTTGGGACCAAAATTCGCCCCCAGGCAAAAACAAAATGCAACAATTACTCTTATATATATGTTGTAGTGGGCGGCTTGGGTTGATATGACTAAATAAATCATTCACAATTAACCCGGTTTTGTTATGCATCAGTTTAATTAAGTTTTTAGGATAAATGGAAATTTCACATGGTTATATAACTGTGATTCCATTTGATACGGAGTTTGACTCTACACTTTATTGTAATCAATGAAATATTTCCCGTGTGGAGCTTGCTTATTAAGGAGGGTGTCTGGTGCACTAGTGAGGGGATTAGTATAAAGTCACTCTACACTTTATTGATATGTGATTAGTATTATTTAGTATAGTGATTTATATACTATATAGATATTAGTATTAATTATAGTGATTTGAATAACTAATGTATTTGTTGATTGTTATAGTGAGTTTAGTTTATTATAACTGTATTATTGATAGACTATATTGATAATATTAGTATAGTAATTTAGTATTAGTATTACTATATCATTATTTTATATGTGATTATTTAGTATAATGATTTATATATTAATTTAATATTAGGTCGTAAAATTAAAATTGTATTAATATAATAGGCTATATATATAATAGATTATAAATAGATTTAAAGTATATTACCAATAGTAATATACTATTAGTATCATTATAAATATTAGTATTAATTTTAGAGTATAGTGATTAGAATAACTATATATTAGTATTCACTAATTGTTAATTGTTAAAATAAACTCGAATTCGGTTTTGAGACCCGGTTATCCGTAATCGGATCTTTTTTTTTTTAATCCTGGTTATAATCTGGATATCCGGGTTTTAAGTCAAAATTTGAAAAAAAAAAAAAAAACCCGAATATTCGGATTGAATCTGGTTATCCGCCTGGATTGAAATCCCAATTAATTCAAAGCAAAGAATCGCCTAGTTTTTATAATCCAGATCCGGTTGCATACCCCTATTGCAAACACTCTTTCTCTCTTCCCTCAGCTTTGGCTTCTCTCTAACCAATTAGATTTACATATATGCCAATCTAGACTTTCTTGTCGTTCTTAATTTTTTAAAAATTAAAAATAAAATAGTATCTCTTCCAATTGGGTTTACAAGTCTCAAAGATCTTTTGAGACAAAATTTGAATTGCATCTTAAAAAATTATTATGATTCAAAATTTCATACGAACAACTATTTTATTGTTCGAATAGTAATTTTTAAAGACAAAATATCCATCCATAATAAAATTTGTTGTGAAAAAAATGCGGGAATCATTCCCTCTAAATGTATTTTTCTTATTGAATTTCCGCACCCTTCCCGCGCCTTTTCTCTTCCCTCTTTCTTTCCCGCATTCTGCTTCTCTCCTGCACGACTCCTTCCCTCCTCTCCTTCTCTCCGTTAAAAGCTTCTTCTCTCTAGTCCCAATCGATAAAAACCCATCAGTCCATCGCAGCACCATCGTAGCTTTCACTCCTTCACCCCATCTCCATCTCTGTCTCTCTCAAGGTCTGTGCCAGTTTTCTCCTCTCTGCAATTCCTTTTGGAACCAGGCCTGGAGCCAGAACATGAACCGGAACAGGTACGTCTCGTGTTTCCAAGTCTGAATCATTAATCTCTATTTCAAGGGTTTTATGGTTCCTTTATTGTGAGTTTGATGCTGGCTCTTGGTTTTATTCCTTGCAACCCCTTCATTTCTTTGTCTCTCTGCCTTTGAGTAAGCACAAATGCCCTCCTATTTCAATCTTCAATTGTTTGCAACCTCAATTTGTAATTTGCTTAAATTGTTTCATAATTTGTCTGCAACTATGCTTAAATTGTTGTGTAATTTGCTTAATCCTTGGTACCACGGTTAGTGATGGGAACCCAATTGATGCCGGAATGCCCTAGTACTCGTATAACACCCTTAAAATCTTCATGTTGGAGTGAAGATTGTAGTTTTGGTTTCCTTAAAATAGCCATTGTAGTCTATAGTACAATATTTGATTCCTGAATGATTAAACTTGGTGCTTTATTTTCCTCTTCTTATATCCCCTTTTTGATAATGCCATGACAGTGAGAGAACTCAGGTGTTATTGACAAGCACTGCATATGTTCATTTGAACCCCACAGACTTTTCCAAGCATACCCAGAACCTTTCACCTGCAAGCAGTAATATTTTGCTCTCAGGAGCTGCCGGTATGTAATTAGAAATTTATTTATGGTTACAATCTTCCTTACCTTCAAGTCGTGATGCCATGATACTTATGGGACTAGCTAGCTATGATCTTTTTTGGTAGATTTATTCATAAACATGGAGAGGACTAGCTAGCTATGATCTTTTTTGCTCATGGGTTTTTGGTTTTTTGGTTTTTAAGCAGAGATATGATTCTGAAAAGTTAAAAGTTTGAATTCTTTGTGAAAAAGAAAGGAAACAGAGTTTGAACTCTTGCTTGAATTCAAACAATATATACACACATACATATAATTGATAAAGTGAAACCATTACATTGGCTTTTCATGAAATGGGTTGTAAAATAGTGGGTCCATTGTTTTAAAAAGTTAAAAGTTTGAATTCTTTGTGAAAAAAGAAATAAACAAAGTTTGAACTCTTGCTTGAATTCAAACAATATATATACATATATATAATTGATAAAATAAAATCATCACATTGGCTTTTCTTGAACTGGGTTGTAAAATAGTTGATCCATTGTTTTATTCTTAATACATAGGTGTTAGTATTTTAATTTTTAATAGCCAAGCCTGCTTCTTGTGTTGGCCTGGCACCTCACCTTTTTTGAAATTTGTCTACTTGGCTATTTATCGTGTGGATAGACCTTTGATCCAACCCCTAAAGCACACTTGGCTCCGAGAAATCAGAGAAAGGGAAAAAACAAAAAACAAAAGATGCTTCTTGATCCTAGGCAATCAAAAAGCCCGGTAGATTATGATTTTAATGGAAGCTTATGGAATGAAACTTGCTCTCCACAAGTCACGAGCCTGGGGTATTTTTTGCATCATTCAACAGCTGTGAGTAACAAAAAGAACAGAGGGTATTCTTTGCAGGCCACAGATGATACGAAGTTTGGTTGTTAGGTGAACCGATTGCATCTTCCCATCTCATTTAAGGTCAATTTCTGCACTGCAAAGGGCTTATTGGTCACTTTATCAATTATATACATGTATATATATTTTTAGCAGAGATATTTTGAATTCTTTGTAGATTGGAGATTTGAGAATTCCATGGGTGTAGCAAATCCAAATGAAGAGGGCCCAAAACTTGAAGATTCCAGCTCTCCACGTGATGAAACCAAAGTATACTGCCAAACCCGAGAGGACCATGACCAAAACAATGTCTCCAAAATCAAAATGATTCATATATTGTAATTTTTTATTTTATAATGCAATGTATAAATACAAAATAATGTAGTGAATTATATTGTGTGTTGCATACATTTTTACATGATGAATATTGTATATATTTTCTTTTGGGTGCATTTAGTTAAAATGGTAATTAGTTTCTAACTTTAGTTATTTTTTACATAAAGTTTTCTATTTTGATATATTTTTATTATTATGGACCATGTTCAATGCATTATGTTTTTTAATATGATTTTGTGAAATATATGCTTGTAAAATTTTAAAAAAATTAAGCTTTTCAAGATTAATTTTTATTTTTTTGCAAAAATTTAATAATATATAGGCTTTTCTATTTATTAAAAAAAAGAAGAAGAAGAAAAAAGAGAAAACCCGGGTTCAGTTCGGTACTCGGATTTTGGGTTTTAAAGAATCCGAATTCATCCGAGTTCCAACCCATGTCATAACCCGGCTAATATGGGCCGAACCCGGTCCGGGTTTGAAATCCGATTTCAAGGTTGGGCATACCCAGGTACCTGGTCCAGAATCGGGATGAACAGCCCTACCCTTCTATAGTTCTATTTAACCTCCCTCCCTCCCCTCAGAATTGGAATGTGATATATGGTATTTACTAGTAGGGCGTATCAGAAATTCAACTAATTAAGATTTTGTGGATATTTTTGTATCATTTAAATAATTTTTTATTATTATTTATTTTACTACCAATAAATTTATAATAGTTTTCACTACTGATGCTATATATTCTTATCGATATAACAATATATATGCTGGTGCATTTAACAATTACCGATGTTTCATTGATCAATTTTTGTAAATGCTGCCAATGCTATATAATTATTACCGGTGTAACACTATAAACATCGGAAAACTGCTTATGTACCGGCGTAAAATTAATCAATGGCTGGCATTTGTTCAAACAATATAAACGCTGAAAAATTCAACACTTTACCAGCATAAACTTTATCAATTGTTGGCGTTTTTTGAAACGCCGCTGACGCTATATATTATCACCGACGTAATATTATAAACGTCGGCAAATACGATTAATATAACGGCGTATAATAAAAAAATTAGTGGCGTTTATTTAACCGCCACAACAAACCTATATAATTACCGGCATAACAATATAAATGATGGGAAACTATTAATTTCCCAACGCATAATTACAATATTGGCGGCGTTGTTATAAACGCCGCCAAAGCTATATATTATTACTGGCGTAACAATTTAAACGCCGAGAATCTCAATAATTTACTGGCGGAAACATTAAGCGCCGGTAAATTTATATATCTCTCGATGCATAAACAAACGCCGCGCATATAAACGCCGTCAATTTTACCTTTTTTTGTAGTGTTTCCATTAAATTTGTTTGTTTTCTAACAAGCATCCGTAACACCCGACAGCTCTGCACAAACACTGAGCAAAACAAGTTTTGCCCCCCCACTACCAATAGCGTTTGAGCCCTCTGAGTAGCGCACTGAACCCACTAACCAACCAGCAATCCTGCAAGTAAGGTGATGAGCCCATCGAGTGAGATGATTAACCCACTACTAGATTCACGTTTACACCTCCATATCTGTTGAAAGCGCTGCTACAAACAAACCAAGCTGCCCTGGACGCCGCGGTACTCTTCCCCCTTTTAAACTACCCACTACCGTCGATGGCCTTATTTACAAATAACCAAACAAAAACAAAACTAAAATAAAAAGAAACCCAGAAGAACAGCAAAAGAAAAAAGCCAGCAAGCAAAGAAATGAAAACCAGAAACATAAAAAGGGTGCGTCACCCCCATTCTGGCCACCATCCAAGAGAATCTCCACTATGAGTTCAGCTTGGGCTTCAACCTAGAAACCTCCATCAAACCCCCATGCATTCCAGCCGTTCATCCCAAAAATCACCTCTGTTTTCCATGGATAAAACAGAGTCACTGAACCCCTCGGGAGAACACCCCAGAACAACATGCATACCAAAGCTTCTGAGCTCAAAATCCATGGCTCTACTCACACTGAAGGCCCTCCCCTTTACCACCACGCCCAGCTACGTGGTTTTCCATGGTGGTCCCTCTTTCAACCGAATCGCACTCACGGCCAAAACAACAAAATCAAAGCCCTCCACCTCCATCGTGTAAAACGCCTTCATCCCGTCCGATTGAAATAAAAAGGTAAACAGCTTCAAAGTCCTAGACCAGCGACGTCAAAGCCCTCCATCTCCATCGTGTAAAACGCTTCCATCCCGTCCGATTGAAAAAAATGGTAAACGGCTTCCATGTCCTTGACCATGTGGTGAAAACACTTTCCGGCCACCATGATCACCGCCAACCGATGCTTATTATAAACGGAGAACTAGCAGAACCAAACACACTGGGTGGAGGGAGTGGGGAGCTGTAGCTCCCACCCCCCCTCAGACGGTTTAAAACCCTTTTTTTCTTAGATAGAAGGATGAGCTTCTCTCTCTAGATAGCAGCGTGTTTATATCATCCCTAATATAAAACTAGTCAAGATATAATCCTCCATTAGAATAGCCAAAATAATAATATGTATTATTATCGTAATAAAAATTTTTTTGAATTTCTTTTCATATCTTTTAATTATAGTACTAACTATATGTTAATTAATAATTTAACTTTTAATTAACTTATTATTTCCCAACTATTTGTTTTTTTAACCTAATTATCCAATACATACCACATCTAGTAACGGTTCTTGTGATCAGGAATGTCTTTGTCTTCTAATAGCAATTCATACACGTTCATCATGTCCAATAAAACTCAGTGCAAATATGAAAAATTTGTATCATATTAATCTGGAAAAATCTTTTTTTTTTCTTTTTTCAATTTCCTCTTTTATGGAGAAATGCAAGAGTAAGCTTATAATAGAGCAAAATTCAACCACGTATGTATTCCTAAGTTTCTAGAGCCAAACAATCACAAATTAGTCAATATATATATATAATCAAGTGAGAGAGAGAGAGAGAGAGAGAGGTTAGAGCAGAAAAGATCCTGGAATAAAAAATTCCTTTTGACTATGAACAGTAACTCATTAATGGAGAATAATTTGGAGTTACTGTAGTTCAAAAGTAGAGTTAAGGAGTTTTGACTAGGGCTGTGCAAAATTAAGAAATTTCTGATTTCGTTCGAACTCTGCTTCTATTCTGACTTCGACGAAGTCGGAATTTTCGAAAGTCGGTGTAGCTTCGAGTACATGCTCAGAAGTTGGAGTCGGAGTCGGAGTAGTGAATTGCTCCAAATTCTGACCTTTTTAAAATTAAAACATGTCATTTTGCATCTTTTTATTTATTTAAAATTTACCCATTTATTAAACGACACCGTTCCATTTAAATAGGAACGGCGTCGTTTTGCTATGGCCCGTTGCATTTTAGCCATTTCTCTTCAATTCTTCATTTCTCCACTGACCACACAGCACCTAGTGACTAATACTCTCCCTCCCCCTCACCCCCTCGCCTTTCGGTCTTAGACTCTCAGCTCATAGCGGCACAACCTCACACGACGACCCTCATTCTCCTCGGCACAGCCTCTCATTTCTATCTTAGCTCTTCACGCCGCTGCAGTGCTGTTTTGTCTTGTCGATACACAGCGTCCTGCATCCTACCAACTGGTCAGTGCCGTCTTCCTAGTTCCCAATTGGTAATTCTAGGCTTTATTTTTTTCAAATAATGTAATGTAACGGTCCCTTTTTCTTCAATTTAATTTATTGGTGTATGAATTTAGTTTGCTGTATGTAATTAGGATGGAAATGCAGTAACGACATGATTGTTATAGGAATCTAAATGGGGTTGCATGCAAACTGTTTTTGAAAATGCCTTAAGTACACTTTAATTCGGTCATTTGATCATTAACTCTTTTCAAAGTTGGATATATAATTCGGTCAAAAAATTATATAAGTTGTTGTTCATCATGTATGATATCTCTTAGGGGCAATGTGTTATAAGTAGTATTGTGATGGGTGATTGAATCCCACGTGCTTCGACTAGGGATGCATATATATATATATGGAATGTTGTGATTTTGTTAAGCAGCTGAACTTTCATGACTTGGTCTTAAAACCATGTCCTTTTCTTTTGCTGCATTTTTTTTTCCAGTAGTTTCCTGCTAGTTTTGTCCTCAATATAGGCCCCCACCTCGTCCTCATCAACAACTATAGCCTTTGTTTTCCCATTGGGGCTACCTCCAAACTCGAGGCTGTGTGAAGGATCAATTGTGTCAAAGAATCAGATTTGATTTTATCCAATGATCCAATCCATTTCATGTTTATTCCAATAACAAAATCAAACAAAATTGAGCTAAGCTTAGGAGCAAACTTAGTTTTGACTTATTTTTTAATAAAAAATATATTTTTTTTAACAAATAATTTATCACAAAGAAATATTTTTCTTGTAATTAATATTTATCTTTACTAGAATATCTATAAATATATATAATATATATATTTATATATATATATATATCAACGTGCTATGAAAAAAGAAGAAGAAAAGAATAAGCATACTAGGGATCAAGAGGGTAGAGCCCAAGCTAGAAGGGAAGGTAGATGGAAGGCATCTATGGAGAATTATATTAAAGCAAACTTGGATATTGCTTTAAAATCAAGGAGAGCAGGGTGGGGATTGGAGTAGTGATAAGGGATAACTAGGGTGAATTATTAGTTCCGTTGTGTAGTCCAAAGGGGAGTATAAACGATCCTCTTATTGCTGAACTTCATGCACTTTGGCGAGTTATAAAGCTATGTGCAGAGTTGAATTTTATATGGGTGATATTTGAAGGTGATGCACTAGTAATTGTGAAGGTTGTAAATAATATTGAGACTAATTAAGAGTGGTATGAACAGTTGATTGAAGACATTAAAGGAGCTCTAAATAACAGACTAGATTGAGTGGTCATATACACTTATAGGCCATGAATGTAACACTGTAGCTCACATTTCACAACCTTAAATATTGCTAAGTTCTTTTTTATGTAAATGATGAGAGATTAGTAAACACCATTATGGCCATCACTCAAGTGGCAGCCACTTCCGAGCAAAAACCAACAAAATAATAAAAACTAATCTAGTTATTTTTTTACTCATCAATTTGCTCCTATGGGTGCACTTGATATGAAAGTGAGTATGATATATGCCAACCTATTACATAGTTAATGCATCCAGTAGTATTACCGTTTCTCATGAATCATTCCATCATTAATATTTCAATAGAGAATAAGAATAAAAAGGGACAACAAAAAAAGTTGGGAATCCTTACTAATACTGGCATGGAATCTTGAATCTTGCCCAAACAGACAACAAAAAAATATAGCAACTTGGAAAGGGGAAAAAGACTATTCAAAAGAATCAGCCATGAGAAAGATAAGAACGTTAAAGAATAATATCCCCTTTTTTTTTGTTAGAATTCTAAAATATAAGAGTGGAAAAGAGAAAAATACTTGTAGAGTATCAAATTATATTTATTGAGGTGTTAATATTGTCCATAAATCTTACTAAAACAAGAATAAATAGATTTAATATATATATATATATATATATTTATATATTAAACTTTAGTTGGCATGGTAAAAACTAAAAGAAAGGATCTTTTTTTTTTTTGAAATGTGAATTCATTAATTTTCCTTTATCTAGTGGTGGGCTGAACATTTTGTAAAGATTACATAATTTATCACAATTCTAACTAGTTTACAGATTGTTGGGCTGAACATTGTGATTTTAGTGGTGAGCTTTAAGCACAAAAAGGATGCTTTCTCACCAACCTGCATATACTCCTTTTGAAACTGCTATAAGTATCTAATGCTACTTCTCAAATTTATGATGGTTTTGCAGCTTTGCTCAAATTTTATTTTATTTACAGTATTTACATTTTTTTATTTAACAACTAACTCCCTGCTTTTAATTTAATTTTCAGCTTTTTTGATTTCAAATAGTATGGATGCTAGACCTAGTGGAAGTAGAGATTGTGGAGATAATGCCAGTGCTTTTACACCAGCGAGGGCTTCCACCCCGACGATGGCGTGTACTTCCACCCTTAGAGCCCCATCTAGGGTAGAATCTAGACTAGCATCTAGAGCAATTACTTTTTGTGCAAGTAGTCGATCCTAGTAGATATAGAAGGAGAAGATGAAGATATATTCAATGAAGAGGTGGAGATGGCAGATGTGACCATTGAGCATGATCAACCACTATGGCCTTCTAAAAAATAGTTGTGGACATGAGAATATTTCACTAAAATTCCTGGTGATCGTGTGAACCCCCAGGCAAGATGCAACTACTGTGGGCAACTTTGTGGTTGCCATTCAAAGAAGCAAGGCACCAGTGTATTAATAGCACATCTTAATGGTTGCCAGTGGTATAAGATCGTGAAGGGATTGGCGGCCACTGGCATTGATCAAACAAAACTTAGTTACGAAACTTAAATAACAACTGATGGTGGCGGATCACATGTTAAGAAGCTTATAATCCCTCAATATAGTGAGAAGATGTTGCACGAATTACTTAAAGAGATGATCATTACTGATGAGATGCCTTTTACCACAATTGACAAAAAAGGCTTCAACAAATTTGTGTACTGTCTTGAGCCACGTTTTCCCATGCCTTCATGGTATACGGTTATGTGAGATTGTTTTGAGAGGCATGTGATGGAGTAGACGGAAATGAAGGAGATGTTTAGTTGGACTGGCCAGATAGTGTCATTCACCACTGATACGTGGACGTCCATACAAAATGTGGGCTACATGTGTATCACAGCCCACTTTATTGACAGTGAGTGGACATTGCATAAACGGATAATTGGATTTAAAGAGATTGTTGATCACAAGGGTGCATCCATTGGTGCAATGATGTATGATTGTATACAGGACTGGGGTATTAAAAAAGTCATTTGTATCACAGTTGACAATGCCAGTGCTAATGACACTGCAATTGAGTGGTTCAAGAGGAATACAACGGTAAAAGATGATATCATTCGTGGACATGAGTTCCTACATGTTCAATGTTATGCTTATATCATCAACCTCATTGTTTCTGAGGGGTTGAAGAAGGTTGATGATTCAATTACCAAAGTTTGTAACATTATGAGATATGTGAGGGCTTCCCCCCAAAGGTTTGGCAAGTTTAAGGTGATAGCAGAATAGTTTCAGATTCTATGTTCTACCATGTTGTACTTGGAGGTTCCGACTCGATGGAACTCGACATATATGATGTTGGAAGTGGCGCAGAAGTATGAAAAAGCGTTCCAGCGAATGGAGGTCAAGGATGGGGGTCTGAGGTATGCTTTGATGGAGTCTACTTGGGGAAGATCGGTGCGCCAGATGCAGTTGATTCGGATCGTGTGAAGTCTTTTGTTGATTTTTTGAAGTTATTTTATAATAAAACTATGCGGATATTTGGATCTAAATATTGTATTGCGAACTTGTACTTTGAAGAGCTTTCGAGGATTCATGAACACTTGCAACAGAATTATGCTAACAGTGAGGGATTGTTATTTGCTACGGCTATGAGGATGAAATCAAAATATGATAAATATTGGAGAGATATTGTGAAGATAAATAGATTATTACTTGTGGCTGCAATCCTTGACCCCCAATATAAGTTGGAAATTATACAATTTTTCTTTATTGACATCCTTTGGGAAGAGAATGCTGAAGAGTTTACTTGTACTTTGATGACTTTTGTAGCCACTACAACAATAATGGTCATCCTACTCCAGCAAGTGGTAGCCGTAGCTCCTCACACCCGACCATTTCAACATCTTCTTGTGATTGCACTGCTTCTGCTGCATCTATTTCATCACCATTGGTGTAGTGATATCATCAAAGGCGTGCATCGAGAAATATTATGCAGTGTAGGTCTGAGGTTGAATGCTATTTGATGGAAGATGTTAAGGCACCTAGTGATGCATTTTAGTTATTAACTTGGTGGAAGGTTCATTCCACCAAGTTTCCTATTCTTTCCCGAATAGCCCGAGATCTGCTTGGCTATTCCTATCACTACGGTTGCCTCTGAGTCGGCGTTTAACACTGGAGGTCGTGTGTTGGATGCTTATTGAAGTTCATTGTCAGCTTCAACTGTGGAGGCCCTCATTTGCACACAGAACTGGCTATGTGAAATGCCCATTGGAGTAGATATCATTGATCCCGATAGCTATTGGCTTGAATCAGGTAACTTTATAGTTTATATGCTTTTAAATGATAATTTAAATATTTGTAATATTTTAATTATTCAACTTCTAATTTTTATGATTTTGTAGACCTACTTGTGAACCCTAGCATAGTTGCGGATGAGTTACAAGTTACATGGATGAGGAGTTGTGTTCATGTGTTGTAGTGATGCTATTAAGGTACTATATCGGTATTTTTAAATCATTTAAAAAATTATTGAAAATTTCATAATTCATACTATATTCTTTTAAAATATTTTCATATGTATTATTTTGCAGATAAAAGCTTATGAGAACGAATACCAAATGATAATGGCTACTGGCTTCAACTTCTAGAATCAAGACTTTGTTCCTTTCTCGATGTTCAAGAATCAAGACTTTGTCAATGTTCAATTACTAATTTACTACTTTTTGGTTTTGTAATGTATGACTATATGGAATTTAATCAATGTCATTTGTATTTAATTTTTTTTATTATTATTTTTACATCATTTTTTTGAAATTGGAAGTCAATTAGGTGGTTGGGCTTTGGATTGCGCATGGGCCTTTGGAGTCGAAGGTGGGCCTTCGGAGTCAGAGGTGGGTCAAAGCCCAACCATACTCCGATCGGAGTTTCAAACTCTGAACGGAGTTCCGACCTCTGTTCGAAGTTGGAGGTCGGAATTGATCATAAACTCCCACTCCTAGTTTTGACTACGCCAATGCAAACCATTTCAATCATAGCTAGGGAAAATTTAGAAATGCACTGCATTTGACTAAGTCAATGCAAGTGCTCTTATATCTAACTAATTAGAATAGGAAAATGTCATGTTTTTTTTGCACCTTATCTTCCTTTTATGCTCCCTTCTTCTCAAAGATAATTAGACTAGTAGTCATGTATGGTATAGACCTCACCACCAATGATAGATAAGAAAGGGGACAAAAGTTCTCTTTAGGCATGCTAGCTAGTCCTTGATCGGATTGGCTTTCGAAAATGTAAAAAATGAGAAGATAAGTGCTTTAGCTATAAAAATATTTTATAAAAGTATACTCATAAAATGAGATGGCTTAATGTAGTACGTAAGATTGTAAAATTATATTTATTATAAAGTAAATCTAATGGATCATATGAAACTATGTCAGTTTATGAATTTACTTTTATAATTGTAACACTTCTGATCAAAGGATAATTATTTAATAAGATTGAGAAGGAAATATTAATTAGATATTGGTGAATGAATTATCAACCAATTCTTATTAAAGAGAAATACTTCATCTACGTAGGAATCCTAATCGATGTGTCAACCAATTTTCTTTTATGTTGAATTGTTAACTTAATTTTCTGTCTAGCCTATAGTGACATTGTTATTATGAAGTTAATATGTAATTTACCTTGAAGGGGATAAAATATCCCAGGCCCAGCTTATCAAAGGGCCCACACTAGAAGATAACTTAAGAAGAAAAGTAGGAGAGACAAGGAGGGGATAGGGAAAAAGAAGGTGTTAGATGGAAGGGAAGTAAGAGACGGAAAGTAGAAGAAAATGGAGAGTGGAGAAAAGAGAGGAAGTCAGACACGCAAGGGAAAAAGTTATCATTCCTGACCACTATTTAGGGGCACGCGGAAAGAGGGATTGTATGAGATAAAAAGGGAGGGCAAGATGATTTTGGAGACTTCTTTAGATTCTTCAACCTTGTGACAAGGGCTCCAGAGAGAACATTTCCCCTAGAAAATAGATCTCTAACTTCAATTGTATAGTGAGAAATGAGAGACTATGAGAGATCGTAAAATACTTATGTTATAGTGGACTTCCCATCCCCAACGCCCATGGACGTAGAAGTTATGCTGAACCACATAAATCTATATTTTTCAATCTCTTTATTTTTCCTGCATTCACTACCATAGATGTACGTATGGATGCCGTATACCTGCACTGGACTACAGGGGCACCAAACCACACCAATTGAGGCCTGAATCGTCATAGCGAGAATGACTTTCTCCCATTCTGGCCCGTTGTATAATTTTTCAGTATTAACAATTGGTGCCTTCTGTGGGATCCAAGTTACTTTTTACAACATAAGTGGGAGAAGGACGATTTCTTGGCATGCTAAATAATTTTTGAAAGAGCATATAACAGTTTTCCAAACAAGTATTCTCGGCCTTTCGACTTATATTTCTATGAACTTAAGGAATTCTTTATGCACCTGCCATGTGAGGCCGGGAAATTACCAAGTTACTTAGCCGCTTAAGCTACAAGTGCACTTTGAGTGCATCGTACAGGGGTGGCATGGGTGACCACTATGCACTTAAGCATACTATACACAAGCAATTGCATGCCTGAAATCTCTGAGATTGTTGGCAATGCACAGTACTCATGCACATGCACAAGCGCATGAGCACTCTACACTTAAGTGCACAGTGCCCACTGTCCATGCAGGTCCCTGTGCATGGCATGAACAGTGCCATGCGTGCCGTAGCGCAATCGGGTGGTTCACAGCAGACTGTTGCAAGCCTAGGATCCCTGCCGGTGGCCACAACTTGTGTTGTCGTAAGGTTCTGCTCTGCTCGCCTAATGGGAGCACGACAACGTGCACCTAAAAGGCAAACAGTAGCCAGTCGTGAGACCGCTCAACCAGCCATCAGCCACCACGTGGCCCTCTGGAAGTTTCTATCCTTGCTCTGTGGTGCCCTCGACTCCTATGTACGAAAATGCAATAATCGTGATAACAGAATGATGACAACATGGGTCACGTATCCCAAACAACAAGTGCAAAGTGTGTGTACATAAAGTGTACAGTAAAAATCATAGTGGATAAATAAAATATAGTCGACTATGTATCAAAATTTTAAATACATAACCACCAAAATAAAAGCCTTTCAAAATGGTTATACAGTTATCCATTAAAATAAAGTAAAAGCCAAATACATGGTCAAAAAGGGAAAATAATCCCATGATCAAAATAACGACCACAAGTCACTCCTCTGGCGGAGTCGATTCCTTAGGCTCAATGTCATTCTTTACATCAAAATCTATTATTCCATAAAATGGAAATATAGGCTAGGAATACCACATGAGATTATGAGTTTCAGTAAGTAACCAACCAAACAATCCACAAGATAAAAACATATTTAAACAACCAACATGTATGTATGCACATGATGAAATATGCAGGAGACCAAAACCATCATTTTTCCCAAAAATAACAATTTTTCAATGCATGCTAAAAATCTCATTTGGTTCAAAACACTCCATTAAATATCATCCGCTATTTTTTCAAAAAATGACCTAAATATAACTTCACCATTTTCCCAGAAAACGGTCTTCGTATCCATTTAATCATAAACTGTCATTTTCCCAAAATATGGCCCATATAAATATCCATTCATTTAGTCACTATAGGTGGGAATCATTGGTGAGACTTATCACCATCCCTACAACTTGCATTGTAGGTGAAATTTACAGGCGGGACTTACCACCATCCATGTTTACCTTTCCTACAGCTTGAAATGTAGGCAGGAATCACAGGCTAGACTCTACTACCATCCTTGCTTACCACCATCCATACTGTCACATTTTCTTTTCTTTCATTCTTTTCAATCCATTCATTACGCATGCATCCAAAATCATTTCTTAACACGAAAACCTAGTTTTCAAACATGACACATAAAAATGCATGCAAATAGTATATTTGATGTCATAGCATATCACACATCAGATAAAATACGCCAAACACAGTCCAACTGCATAAATAAACCCATCCTCCAATCTGACCCAGGGTCCACATCCAACAACAACCACAATCCATAAATCCACACTTCTAGGACCCAAGGCCGTCACAACCAATTAGACTATAGAAAATAAGTTAGTATAAAATATATTTAAATTTCAATAAATTCTTTGAAAAATTGCTTACAACAACGTAAAGGCAATTTTGGAAGATCAAAGGTGCACAAGACCACAAGTGACGCCAAAAGTGGAGGAGTAGCGATGGATAGTGATTTTACAAGGACTGATCGTGGGTTCAAAATAGGGAAAATCAAAGAGAAGTTAAGGGGAAGCTTGGGCTGGGCATGGAGGAGCTTATGGTGGCTAGTGGAGTGGATGGTGGTGGCTGTGGGCGACAGATTGCGCCAAAGAAGTAGAGAGAGACCCCAAGAGAGTGAGGGAGAGTGGGGAAAGGTGGAGGCACGGCTGGGAGTGGGGAGGCTAGGGGGTGTGGCTGGTGAGGGAGAAACTTGGTGGTGGTGGTGCGGTGGCCAACGACAGGGCTAATGGCAGAGGAAGGAAGAGGAACCCGTAGGTTTGTGTGTGTGTGTGTGTGTGGGAGAAGGTGGCAGTGAGGTGGGGGCTCGGTTTGACAGTGGGGGCTCGTCGGTGTAAGGTGGTGATGCTGAGGTGGGCAGTGGCGCTGCTGATGGCGCACGATGGTTGGCTGGAGGAGAAGCACACGGTTGATAGGAAAGGGAGAGGCTATCCGTCGGGTGCAGGGGAGGGAAAAGAGAGGGGAAAAAAAGAAAGAGAGGAAAAAGGGAAGAAAAGAAAAGAAAAAAGGGAAAAAGAAAAAAGAAAAAGAAATTAAATTCAGGCCTTTTGTCTTAGAGTTTTCAAACTAATCTAACGGTGGAGATTTAAAACACTAGTTTAACTTAAAAACACAGCAACTAAGTAAAATAAAATTATAAAACTCAACAATAAAAATAATTTGAAACAAAGAGCCAATAAATATTAGACAATAAATAATAATGAGAAAAGGCTCATTAAAATAATTTACATAACTTAGGCAGTAATAACGATAAAATACTATAATAATAATAATAATAATAATAACAAGTTTAAAATAAAGGAACCCATAAAATAATTAGTAAAACAACTAATTAAACATAGAAGGAAATGAGATATGTCACACGTTCGGTTGTCCCCCATAAATGAGGGACGTGTGTGCCGTGCGCTGTGGGAGGCAATGGGTCCACATTGCCATGCACCCGGTGGGGCCTCTCCCCGAGCACCCGTGAGTTGGAGGGATCACCGCTTGATATCGCCAAGCCTTTCGAAGATTTTTGTTGCTAGCAGGATGCTCCACAAACCAAGTTGCTTGGCCACCAAGTGGTAGCCAATCACCTCCTTGGCCCGAGATTTTGCTCGGCCACCCATTGGCGGGCAACTGCCTCCTCAACTTGAGATCTTGCTCGACCACTGATTGGTGCAAAACTGTAAGTGCACAATATTGTAGTTTTATAGTAAAGTGATGAGAATAGTATTGTCCTCAGAGATAGGTAATTTACTTTTGAAAAATACTGAAATTAAACAAATCTTAACTTTATTTGAAAAAGTCACTAAGATCTTTGTAATTGCAATTTGAAATAAAATCAATTCAAAAAAAAAATATTCAAAGGAAGAGAAAGCTGTTGTTCGAAGATCAAATTAATGAGAAAAAGAACTTCTACGGAATCAATTTCACTTAATCCATCACTATGCTTTTCTCATCTAACTAATTGAATTTAATTTTCTCCAAGTCCTAATTTCTTGCAAATAGAAAGAGGTATAAGATTAATGCTAGCACCAAGATCACATAAAACTTTATAAAAAGTGAATTTCTAATAGTGCAAGGCAAAATAAAACTCCCCAGATTTTTTAATTTTTGAGATAATTTCTTTTAAAAATAGCATTGCATTCTTCAGAAAGATAATTGTTTCGAACTCCTCCAACATTCTCTTTTTGAAAATAATGTCCTTCAAGAGTTTGACATAATTTAGCATTTGTTCAAAAGCATATGCAAAAGAAATATTTATGTGAAGTTTGTTAAAAATATCAAAAAATTTTGAAAATTGCTTATCTAATTTTTGTTTTTGAAAACGTTGAGGATATGTGAGTAGAGTAGGGAGAAGAGGAGGATTGTCAGGAAATGAAATTGTTGGAGGCTTGCCAGTTTCTCCTAATGTATCATCCACAATCTCCTATTCTTCTACTTTATTCTTGCTTTGGTCATTGTTTGGAGCTTTAAGGGTGGACTTGGTTTCCTTTGGTGATGACCTATAAATTTCTCTTCCACATCTAAGTGTGATGGATTTGCATTGTTCCTTTGGATTCACTTTTGTGTTATTAGGAAAAGTTCCTCTTTGTTGGGCATTGATGTCGTGGCTAGTTTTTCAATTTGCACTTCAAGATTCTTTATAGTGGCTCCCATGTTGCTACAATGTGTCTCAATATTGTTCAACTGTGAATTAATTTTTTTAAATCTTGCATTTGTTTCCTCAACAAAGGAAACCATGACATCCTCAAGTGACATCTTCTTCTCACTTGGTTGACTATCAAATCACTGAGGAGCTTGCAGCACATTCTTTGTGTTTCCATAAGGCAAACTCTCATGATTTTGAAGCCTTGGATGGTAGTAATTTGGCATAGGATTACCACGATAGTTGTATTTTCGATTGTTGATGTTTTGAACTTGTTCTTGACTCACTTTATTACTTGAAACTATTATACTTGTTGCTGTAACATATTCTACATTTTGTGGTATCCTTTGTGTTGTCAAAATTGAAATCTGATGGGATAGAGAAGCAACTTGAGTTGAAAGGGCTGCTAACGGCTCCAGTTCATGAATCTCAGCAACTTTTTTAGCCATAGTTCTTTCAGTTGGGTATTGATAGTTGTTTGAGGCCATTTCTTCCAAAGGATAGGTAGCACCTTCAGTTGTCTTTGATATCAAAGTTTCACCAGAAGCAGTATCAACTATGGTCCGAGTTTGCCCATTTAACCCATTATAGAACATCTGAATTTGCAACCAATTAGAAAATCTGTGTTGAGGGCAACATTGAATCAAATCTTTATACCTTTCCCATGCTTCATAGAGTGATTCGAAATCATTTTTCTTGAATTGACCAATCTTACTTCTGAGTTGGGTTGTTTTTGCAAGTGGAAAGAATTTAGCAATAACCTTTTCAGCCGTGTCCTGCCAACTAGTGATGTTTCCTGATTGTAGATATTGTAGCCAACCTCTTCCTTTATCCCTAAAAAAAAAATGTAACAATCTTAGTCTAATGGTGTCTTCAGTAACACCATTGATCTTTACAGTGTCACAAATCTCTAAAAATATCACCAAATGAATATTGAGATCATCAAGTGGTGATCTGCTGAATTAGGCTTGTTGTACCATGCTGATTAAGGTTGATTTGAGCTCAAAATTGAGATCTTGCTCAACCACTCACTGGCGGGCGACCACCTCCTCGTCTCTACATGCACCTCGACCACCCAGTGATAGGCACCCATCACATGCCACAGCTCCTTAGGCATTGTGGCGGGTACCTCCTTGCCCAACCATAAATGTTCCTCGGTGGCCAATGGCGGGCATCTCCCTACATGGCCAAGCCTTGCCCTGCTAGTAGTTCCCCGACCTCATGTTTCCTTGCCAAACTCTTTACACAGTCATGATGAACAACTCAGTCACCCTCCACTACTAGCTATTCGCCAACTCCACCAAGCCCATCTCCCGTAGAAATCGAGCTCTATGCTTATACCTGACATGGTCAAGTACATCTTCTGTGAAAAGCCGAACTCCATGCTTGCACCTTACTGTCGAAAAATGTAAATCTGTGTGTCTCAATTTCTTTCTTTTTCATGCAATTACTTCTTATTCACTACCATAAATGTACGTACAGATGCCTCACAACCACAATGGATCACTGTCGGGGGCTCGAAAACACATCAATCGAGGCATGAATTGTCATAGCGAGCTATTTCTCCCCTTTTAGCCTGTACGATTTTTTGGCATTAACATACATTTTGTAAGAAATTCCGTAAATGTTGCAATTATCTTTATTGAAATCTTGTTCCACATATGCTTTTATGGCAAAAGTCTCATTTCTATCTTTCTTTTTCCACAAAATATGGAGGGTCTCATAAGTCATAATTTAGTTTGTTTTTTATAAAAATTATATTCTCAAGTCGGCGTGTAGAACAAACATAATAAAATGCTTACATGATAGAATTTGATTTAAAAGATAAATGTTAAAATTAGAATCTTGAAAATCAAATTTTACTATTTAAGTGATGTTGATGGTATGTTTTAGACACGATTGGATTGAGAATAAAATAATTTTTTTTTAAAATGGTTCTTCCTAGAACAAAACGCTAATTGGAGTGTAGAATTAATTTTGCTCAAAACATGATTCCTTTTAACCTATCAGCCATTGTTTTCTACGTAAGTAGTGTTGAGAATTATAGCGTGTTTCTATCTTTGAGATCATTGTGATATCTATATTACATCGAAAATAACAAATTAAACAGTAACATTGCTCTCAATGAAATCAGTCGATGACATTTGACAATTGAAAAAATAGAGGCTCAGCCCACAGTTTGCTTATCTAGGTCGATCAAGTCGGGCACATAATCCCTCATTGATCAGGTTGGGCCCATTCTTCTGACTCAGGTTAGGGAATGGCTCAACTTCTTATTTAAATGTGTGTCCCTTAACTAGCCTCATCTAATTCGTTCCTTCGTCGATCAGTAGAATATCGGTTGGTAGTTCTGGAAGGTGAGTCAACATTTAAAAATGGCAGACCGGAAAGTGTACGGCAGCCTCAACTCACCGGACACATTGAAGGTTATGGCATGCCTCTTTGAGCACCATCTTGATTTTGAGTTTGTTCCTGTTGATCTTGATGCTGGAGAGCATGAGAAGAAACCTTTTCTTTCTGTGAGTGTAAGTCATTGCCACCTTCTCCATAGGTTTTTCCTTTTTTCGATTTTCTATCCCCATTAATTGATTAACATGTTAACTGTGGAATCTGCAAAGGGTAAAAGAATCTGTCATGGCATAATTTAGAAAGTTATTCATTCTTGTTTTGTTTATATGTGCAGCCATTTGGTCAAGTTCCAGTATATGAGGACGATGGCATCAAACAATTCGGTAAGCAAGAAAAATATTCTATCCTGATGAAATCTGTTCACTTTTACTATACATCTCGATCTGATTAATTACCGAAATGAAACCGAATATTGAGTGCAGAATCAAGAGCAATAATAAGAGGCATGGGCCATGAATCCGCCATAAAAGGAGAAGAGCTAATTTTCTGGGATCCCAAGAAGCAGGCCGTAATAGCTAATTGGATTGACGTCGAGGATCACTGGTTTGAGCCTCCGGCATCGGAACTGATCTTTGAGATCGTGATCAAGCCAAAGAAAGGCTTGGCTCCGGACCAAGAAGCAGTAGCGGAGGCTGAGGTCAAACTGAGCAATGTTCTTGATGTCTATGAGGCCCGGCTAGCAAAATTCAAGTACTTGGCAGCTGACAAGTACACCATTGCAGATGTACTTCATCTTTCGAATCTGCAGAGCCTTGTGGGAACGCCGGCGAATAAGCTCATAGAATCGAGACCTCGGGTGAAAGCATGGTGCTCTGAGATTCTTGCTCGACCTGCGTGGGCAAAGGTGCTCGAGATGAAGCATAAAACTCAAGCCTAGGCTAGCTCGATTAGTACTATATCTTGAGTGTATGTGACTTCGAAATAATCCCGTGGAAGTGCTTTTAATTTTCTCTGTAGAACGAGAGATTTCTTCTCTGGACTTTAACGTATTTAACTAAGGGTATTTATCCCTTAGTTGGCATGTTTTATCTTATTTCATACTATCTCATTATTATAACTTTTTAAAATTTTATATTAAATATAATAATCAATTTAATTTTTTTAAATTTTAAAATAGTAATAATACTAAAAAATAATATTTTAATATTATTTTATTCAATTTTTATATAAAACTATCTCATCTTATATCACAATCCAAACTAAATCTCGCAAAAGAATGGTCACTAAAAGGGCACTTGCAATTAGATCTAGGCGAAAATGGAACTCGTCGGTTTGGAAAGGCCGGAGCGGTTTCAGTCGGTTAGGCAGTTTTTGATCAGTTGGTTTGGACTTTTTCGACCTTTTAAAAAAATTATGTCTATATTATTTCAGGACCCAATTAAAGTCTTAATTTGATCTAATGATATTTTAAAGGTCACTTTAAATATGTAAGTTATATTTTAGCTTTTTTTAATTATATTTGTACCGTTAGGTTAAAAAACAAATTCAAAATAGTAAAATAGGACGTACATACTAGATAACTACAAAATATGTAAAAACAACATGTTTAATACACATTATAAATACACATTTTAAAGGTAACTTGATTCTTTCTGCTTCAATATTCTTAAATAGGTGTGACATTTGATTGCACGTCCAACTCTATATAGAAACATACATAAGAATAAAATATTAAATATTAATGAATTTAGATGATGAAAAATATTAAAATTAAATTATAAAAGAATATGAATATTGAATGAATTTAAATGATATTATACATTATTTTACATTAGTATTACAAGTTATTATACTAGTGTCTAACTTATTTATATACTTGATTATGTATGATAGTAATACGAAGATGTTTACATATACTAAAATATCATTACTCTATTTATATTATAGTATGAGTATATTATTTTATAATAATTAGCTCATACTAGTATATTATTGAATTTAACTATATAAGTTTTAGTTATATAACTATACTAGTATATATGATAATTATATAGATAAATACATATTTTTATAACATATGTATAATATTTGAGTTGAAGGGCAAAGTCGAAGTCAGAGTCGGTCCAACGACACATCTGACTCCATTTTATAGGAGTTGGAGCAGAGTCGTATTTGGAGTTGAATTTTTGCTTAATCCTACTTTTCTTCCAACACATTCCCTATAAAAAACCGTCTTAAATATTCAATTGTAAGATCATTAAGTTTGTATTATCGACAGTTACATTAAATATCCTCTCAATGCCCCCAATCAAGGAGACACGATTCAACATACCTCCTAATAGTTTCCCTTCAATAATTAGGAATTAAACAAAAATTACGGATTTTTTTATGCAATTTTCAATCCATATAAATGAAATCTATGGTTAGACATATATAATTAAGATTTGGTATCGTTGTCACGTTTCGGTAGTCAATGAAATCTTTATGCCACCATCTTTAAATAACTTTTTGAGCTCTCCATTTTTCAATACAAACAACTTCATACAATCTTTTGCAATTGTGATACAACATGGCATTAGAAACTGAGGCTCAAAACACTAACAAAACTTCTTAAACTCTTGCCTTTTGACAACTCTAAATGGCAACTTATATATAATTACAATTTTTTCAATCGCCAACCTGATAACTTCTTCACTTTATTTATGGGTTAGAAGGTTTCTCATTGTACTACCAACACTATATCCAACCTCTCCTTAGGTGTTGGCTCATTTGTAAATATGTTTTGGTATCTATCCAATTACCCATGTTTATGAGGATTTTTGGGACATCCAAGTAAATGGTTTTGCATGGTTGAAGTCTTATTCCTCTTTGAGTGGTAAGCGTATATCTTGCTACAATAGTTTCACTACTTAGCCTTAGACTCATCCATGATACAACCTTCTATTTTCTTAAAATGGTTCCAAACAAATGAGGAATCATTCCCCTTCTATTTCTTAGAAAGTGGATAAGTAAAATGGGTATGGGAACTCGTGGGTCTTGATGATGGATATCTCTCAATTTATCTCCTAAGTTTGTGGTTGGTTTGTTTGAGTCAATATCAGTTGGAGTTGACAGAGAATACATCTAACATGTGAAATATTATAAAACACAAAAACAAAACAAAAAACTAAAATCACACAGTGGCTAATTTGCAATATGTCAAATATCGTAAGTCTAAGATTCTAATTTTAGTTCACTTATCTTCTCACAATTTACATCAAAACAATGTCAAAACAAAATCACAACAACATATTCAATAAACGGTGGACAATAATTTGATTTAAAAAAAATTTCACGTCAAGCCAAAAACCACAACTACATAGTAGCTAGTTCACTCATCTTTCTATAATTTACATCAAAACAACATCACAACACAATTAGAATATATTCAATGAACAATAATCTAATCTTGTAATTCTCTTGCAAAAAACGTACACTAAATCGAGTATATAGCTCACTCACAGTGTGAAATCGTTATTGGGTATTCACAGTCCCAAAACTTTGCTATAAAAATCTTGAAATGCTTATCCATATACAGATAAACAAGTTAAACATCAAATAATAGAAAAGTTGTAGATGAAAGTTAATGTGCTTAAGGGAAAGTGGGAAACCAAGCCTCTTATATATTACCGATTACGAGACATTGACAGGAAATCAATTTCAGGCAAGCGAGAGAGAGAGAGAGAGTGTGTGTGTGTCGGGACGATGTGATCATTGGTGGGAAGGGGGCCAGACTCGACTAGAGTGAGAGAGCTCTGAGAGATGGGTTGCACGAGAAGTGAAAAGTCTAAGAGATGAGAGAGAGAGATGGTACAACCGAACTAAACAGAGGTTGGCAGAGGTACAATTGTGTGCAATTGCCGCCGCGGGGGGGGGGGGGGGG